>OX422220.1:268996736-269509236 GCA_949130495.1 Sambucus nigra
TCCTGAGCACTCTAGTCGGGTTAGAGGTGTAGGTTTTGGAGTTACCTCGACAACATATTTTAAACTCCCGAGGTGTGGATAAAAAATATATACAAATGAATTAGAGGAGAAATATAAAGAGCAGTGCAAAAGAAACAAAGAATTGGAGCAAAGATTGAAGGAGTTTGAGAAAAAAGAAATTATAACTCCCTCATCACATGAGATTGCCTTAAATGTAGATAAAAGTGCATCACTTAATTCAAAGGTAATTGAAAAAAAAAGGAAATTTTTACCATGTTTATAAAACAAATTTATATTTGTAAATATTTTGTCGAATTTTGATTTTACTCGTAGCTCCATATATATGGTGATCCAAATAATCAAAAAACAATAATGCATCGTAAATCTAATATTGAAAAGGTATCATCCATAGCTCAATCTTTTATGCATCAATTTTTTTCCAAATAATACTTCAGTTATTATAAATTTTATTTTCTATCATTGATTACCATAACTTAAAGCTAATGGCAATCCAAAGATTCCAACACCAGGGCCATGTCCCATATCTAATATTGTGAAGTTATTAACAATGACTCATTTTTTTGCTTAACAAATTTATATTAGAAAACTTTCAATTGTTAAAAAATATTTTTTCTATCATTGATGATCATAGCTCAGAGCTCATGGAAACCAAACGATTCAATCAACAAAGCGACATCCCACATCTAATATTGGAAATGTATCATCATGGCTAAAACTTTTACGCTTCAAATATTTATTTGAGTAAAATACTCTTGTTATGATAATGTGTTCTTTCTATCATTATATCATGGATTATCATAGCCCAAAGCTGATGGAAACACTCAAACAGCATGGCCACATTCCACATCTAATATTGGAAATGTATCACTCGTGACTGAATACTTTTTATGTTCCAAAAATATATATCAGAAAGTAATCCTATTATTTTATATCTTTCCATTTTTCTAATTTTGACTGTTATATAATTTAATTGTGTAGGGCACAAAATGTAGATTGACAGTTAAAATGAAAACCAATATTACTGCAGAAGGGTTAATGTTTGAGAAGGAAGGGTTTAATGAGAAAATTCACAACACTCCTCTTGGCGAACATAATGTTCGTGTATCCATCAAAAAAATATTTATGCCAAAGGCCTATCTACCAGTACCAGTTCCCGATGAGTTGATTACAATTAGAGATGCACTCAATTCACTTGTTTCTTAGCCGAAGGAGTTTATACTACTTGTTGTTGATGTAAAATATTTTTGAGCATTAAATATATACTGCATTAAATACGGAATTAACTGATGTTAGATTTGTATATTATCCAAAATAAGACAAAAAGAACCATTGTGGCGGTGAGAAATCTTGCGGTGGTCATGCTATCGCCTTCACACAAACATTAAAAAATATGAAGGAAAATCAGATTACGATTCCACTTGTGAAGGAAATATTTGAAAATGATAATCTCGAGACATTTGTCTTCAAGAATGACTTTTTTGAGTTTTATGTGATGAAACCCATAGATGTCACAATCATTGTCGCATACATGAGGTATGAGATTAAAATTCTTTTCAATCACTCACTGATTTTTCCATAACATTTGCTTATTTTCTTATGTAGTCACTTATATGATAAGTTTCCAAGCTCTCAAAAAAATATTAAATTTATCAATCCTTCATCCATTAGTGCTACCTCCGCTGTGAATTTATCTCAATTTCTCACTAAAAGGTTGGAACATGCAAGTAGAAATCATATATATTTTGTTCCTTAAAACAGTCAAGAAATGTGAGTATTAATTGATTTTGTTACATTTTAATATTTTGACTATTAATTATTTATACAAAATGTATTCGTGTTATACCTATTCTTTTATAGTTTTCATTATTTATACACAACGTAGGACAACTTTTGAATGTAATATATGGATATGTATTCAAGTGAAGCGCCCTATAAAAAACATATTTAGGACGCTTTTGGGCAAGTGATAACTAGTGAGGGAATTTTGTGCAACCCTTGTAAATAAATTTCTTAAAAAGATTTTTAAAACGTTTTTTTAATTGTTTGCAACCCTTGTAAATAACGCGTCTTAAAAGACTCAATTTTTCAAGACTTTTTTTTTAATTTTTTTATGACAATGATTTTTGAGACGCTTTTGATTATGATTAAAAGTGATGTAAATAGATTTTTATGACACTTTTTAGCCGTTGTAAAAGACTTTTTTCTTCTAGTGGGTGCAGTTTCATATTTTGAGAGCATTATACAGGTAAGTATTCTATTTTATTTTACTTTAGGGCTTGTTTGGTTTGTAACTATAATTCTGTTTTTTTTTGTGTTTAAATACAAATCTGATAAAAATCTTCATTTGACAACCTCTTTTTAAACACAAAATTACAATATTTCTGTGTTATAATCAAGTTTTTCAGAAAACATGTTTAGGGTGTTTTATAACTTCTGTTTTTTTATTTTTCTACTCAGAATTATTCATTCTTAATATTTTAAAGCAGTTATACCTTAATATATAATATACATACATAATACATCAATATGTGTGTAATTATTATAAATAAAAAATATATACGTACGAGTACACAAAATTACGTATGGAATAATGAATAGTTGAACTGTTGATTATTTGGCAATCAATGCTGGGGCTGAGATGCAGCTCCGACCGCCTTAGTTGCTCGTTACTCAAGAGTTCCTCGGAGAGCTGGAGTTCCTCGGTATATCCTTGTTTCTCGGAGAGAACATGAGTTGGTCGGGGAAATGAACTTCCTCGTTACTATTGTGCCACGTAGATTGATACATGTCTTCGTATGATTGTTCCACGTCAGTAGATTAAATTTGGTATCAACAGAAGCCCCCAATGCTTCATGCTTGATGGTTTACTTGAAAGGATGGAGTATTTTATTTTGCAGTGTTGCTCGGTGCTCGTGAAATTCTTGATCTACCTTCTTGATTTGTTCAACATAAAGTGCATTATCTCCTGAACGACATATGATGCCGATTGTAGCTTATCATAATCTTCAAGTATGTTGATCGGTTTGCTAGCTGATCTACTGCCTCTTGTGAGCTAGTGGTGGACTTAAAAACATTTTCATACAACTTCTTCTTCAATGTTAGTCGAGACAGTAGTAGCAAAAGATCTCAGTGATGTAGATGATGATTTTGACTTCTACCTCTTCTCGGGGTCGAGCAAGAGCTGCTCAGGTAACTGTCGAAGAACAGAGAACTCAATCTGCTTTGGAGAATCAAGCCTTCCAACTAATGGCAAAGAACCAGGCCTTGGCTGAGATGTCCGAGAAGATCATGAGTCTTGAAGAGAAACTTCCTGTTCGGGAACGAGCAAGAGCTTCTCAGGGGCGAGCAAGAGCTGCTCGGACAGACCATCTATGATGAATATCAGAATGCTGAAAGATCTTAATTTCATAAACTCCCCTTATGCTTTGGATGATCCTCCTGATGGCGAGGAACCTGTTTCAAAAGCAGAGGGAGAGAAACCAATAGAGTAGGAATCTCAATATAATAGTTAGTACACAATTTAATGTAATAAATTTGCGTAATTCATTTTGAATTCAGTGAAAGAATTTCATTTTTTTGTTCGCAAATTTGTATTTTCTATTGTCTTGTAAATATCAAACACTTTCTTATTTGTGCTTGCATAACAATATTGTATGGTTCATCGACCAAAAAAGTTACAAGTATCAATGTTGCTCGATCACTTAATAATAAAGTAATGAGTACAAAAATGTTGAAATTTTTTTCCAACCAACCAAGGTTGTTAAATTGTTCTTGTCGACCAACTACAGTTGGTGGGTTTTTATCCCCGACCACCCATACTTGGTTCAATTTGAAATATTTTGTTCCTTGAGGAACTTTTGTAATAATATTACCTCCCGACCAACATAAGTTGGCATTTGAGAGCATATTTTATTTTCAAACCAACCGAGATTGGCGTTATAAGTATGTTGTTCTTGCCCTTTTACCAACCAAAGTTGGTCGTGGATTTGAACTATTGCCTCCTAACCAAAGGAGTATATTTTGTTCTCGCTATTTTACCAACCGAGGTTGATCACGCTCGAACTATCAGGTTCTTTCGAACTATCTTGTCCACAAGCTCTTTAACCAACCGAAGTTGATCACGCAAGTGTACGCCTCCTAACCAAAGGAGAATAATTTGTTCTCGCTATTTTACCAACCGAAGTTGATCACTCTCGAACTATCAGGTTCTTTCGAACTATCTTATCCACAAGCTCTTTTACCAACCGAAGTTGATCACGCAAGTGTACGCCTCCTAACCAAAGGAGTATAATTTGTTCTCGCTATTTTACCAACCGAAGTTGATCACACTCGAACTATCAGGTTCTTTCGAACTATCTTGTCCACAAGCTCTTTTACCAACCGAAGTTGATCACGCAAGTTTACGCCTCCTAACCAAAGGAGTATAATTTGTTGATCCTGTAACATCCACAGGTTGATCAGCGAGCAACTTTTGTTTCTCGGGAGTATTAAGATCAGTAAACTCTGCTACAGCTTGTCTTAATGTCATGTCGGTATGCATGGTATGTGCCTGGAAACATGGCCTCATTCTTTTACTTGCCTTAATTAATGCGAATGCCAATGCCAATTTTTCCATCTTTAGGTATCTGATCTCTGCACCTCTTCCTTCGTCGTTGGAGATCGCAACCCTAAAAGAGCTTTGATCTTGTCTTGATTTGCTTCAATGTCTCGCTGGTTGATGATGTACCCGAGGAACATTCCTTCTCGTACTCCAAATGTGCACTTCTTCGGGTTGAGTTTCATTTGATAATTTATCCAGTTGATCAAAGGTCTGATCTAAGTCAACTAGATGATCAGCAGCTTTCTTGCTTTTTGTCAGCATATCGTCGACATAGACTTCCATACTGCAACTGATTTGTTCAGCAAAAACCTTGTTCATCAGTTGCTGGTATGTCGTTCCCTGTATTCAGGTTTCATTTTGATCTGGTTGTATCCAGAGTAAGTATCCATGAGCAGCTAGTGTCCCGAAGTAGCATCCACTGCCTTGTTGAGATCGGTGAAATCAACACTCATTCTTCATTTATTATTTTTCTTCTGCCCGACGAGGAGATCTAGATCTCTTTCTTGCTCGGTCTTCATTTCCTCTTGTATAGCTTGATTCTTCTCGGGGATAGATACTCTTCTTCTTCGCTTTATCATCTTCCACTTTGGTTTCTTTGGTGTCCATATTCTTCTTCCCAGACATGGCCTCCTCGGCATTCATAATCTTGGACGCTTTTCTCATTAGGTCTGACATGGTTCGAGGAGGGTCTTTAGCCAAAGTGTAGTACAACTTGTTAGGCAATAACCCACTCATCAAGGTGGTGATTGTTGTCTTTTCTTCATAATCTATGACTTCCAGCTTCTCGTTATTGAAACGAGTTATGTAATCTCTAGTACTCTCACCAGATTTTTGTCTAACACTTAACAAGTGTGCTACTCGTTTTACTGGCTTTGCTCTGAAATAGAAATTTCCAATAAACAACTCGGCCAACTGAAAGAAAGTTGAAATCTTACCCCGAGGAAGATTGTTGTACCATATCTGGGCAGCTCTAGTAAGAGTTCTTGAGAACGCTCTGCATCTCATCTCGTCGGGGACGACATAGATGTTGGCAGCAGCTTGATATTGCTCTATGTGAAGAACAGGATCTGTCTTTCCATCATATTTGGGGGTCACTACTGGTGCTTTAAACTTTGACGGTGTAGGAAAATTCACAATGGCCTGTACAAAAGGTGTTCCTCGAACAAAAGTTCGTTGTAGGGGGTTCCTCGCTTTATCCATTTCTCCCAATCTATCCTCCAACCGCTGAATGGAACCTTTCCATGCATCATTTCCTTCCTCGGGCCTCTTAGTTCGAACAATTGATTGCTCTGACGTAGCTTCTTGAGATCTATCTCGACGAGCAACTGGTCGTGATTGTGCTGATCCTTCTCGTAGATCTGATGGTTGTCGAAAACTCCTCGACATAGCTCTAGGTGGACTCCTATTTCTCCTAGGGCCTAACCGAGTAAAAGGAGCTACCCTGCTCAATCTTTCCAAGGTGCTGGTTCTTTTTGGGGAAAGAGTAACACGTTGCTCAGTATCTGTAGTCCGTATCGATGAAGTTTACCCAGGTTGATAAGAGAAATCATCAGACTCCTCATTACAATATGATCCAGTACGTCTGGATCGCGATTGCCTCTGACCACTTCTTTGCCCTGAATGGGTAGGTACGCCGCCGTGAAGAGTTTGAATGAATTTCCTCATAGTCTCCTGCATGGCGGTTTGTCCTTGAGCCAGATTCGTCATAATTCCAGCCAGATCTGGAGGTGCAGAGGGATTTGGAGGATTTCCAGTATTTCCAGCGTTTCGATTACTGGACTCTGGATTATCTGCCATTGATGGTGAATGATTTTTGGTGAAAAATGATAACAATAGTCGTTTCGCACAGACGGCGCCAATCTGTTGATGTAAAAAATTAGATCGCTCTAATTATTCAATCACAGATAAATAAAATAAGACAAAGATTTTAAAGTGGTTCAGCCTTATATGAATGGCCTACGTCCACTGTTATGTTATTGCTGAATGTTTGCGAATTCTCGAGTACAAATTCTCTCCAGAAATTCCGATTCCTTTGAATGAGGGTGATACAAGGTATTTATAGCCCTTAGGCTGTACATGAAAGGGTGTTACATTAAATGATATACATATGAAAGGGTAATTCATTTAATGCAGCGTGTGTGTCAAGATGATAAGCATTCAATGAATAGTTGAACTGTTGATTATCTGGCAATCAATACTGGGGCTGAGATGCAGCTCGGACCGCCTTAGTTGCTCGTTACTCAAGAGTTCCTTGGAGAGCTGGAGTTCCTCCGTATATCCTTGTTGCTCGGAGAGAACATGAGTTGGTCGGGGAAATGAACTTCCTCGTTGCTATTGTGCCACGTAGATTGACACGTGTCTTCGTATGATTGTTCCACGTCAGTAGATTAAATTTGGTATCAACAATTATATATATATATATATATATATATATATATATATATATATATATATATATATATATATATATAGAGAGAGAGAGAGAGAGAGAGAGAGAGAGAGAGAGAGAGTTAAACTCCGCAACATATCTCATTAAATATACCTAAAAATGCTTGATATTAAATGTACATGTATATAATTTATGATGTATGTATGGATATACATTCATGCATCATGTATGTATGAAAGTTTTATGTATGTTTATATATACACACACACACACACACACACACATTTGTATGATATAAATATACATGTTTGCCAATTTTGTCAAATTTTCAAAAATCTACATTTAAAAACAAGTTTACCAAACGCACACCAATAATTATAAACACAAAAAACTGAATTTTAAAACTGTATTTAAAAACTACGTTTGAATTGAGTTTTCTGAATAGATAACCAAACGGGCCGTTAGTGTCTCTGTATTTTAGAGTCTTGGGATGCTTCCCAAAGGTCCCTCACGTTGTTTGATTCGAAATTGGAATCGCATGCTAAACAAGTGAAACTTTAATTGAAATAAGACTGTGTTAGCAACATTATATTGGTTGTTTCATTTCACTTCACACCTAATGCTCGAGTCGAACCGAGTTGACTATGGGTAATCCATAAATCTGAGCAGGGGCATTATAGGAATAATGTGCAATAAATCCATATGCCTATAAATAAAGACAATATATAATTCAGAGTAAAAACTAAGGCTGAGTCCAAGTCTTCGAAGCCTAAGGCCATTCAAGATCCCGATCATAAGGTGATGAAGCACCTACACATCAGATGTGGAGAATACTATGTTAAGATGTGACAATTAGTGGCATTGAGAAAGAAACATCATCATAAAAAGAATAACAATAGGCACAATTGCAATCCAAATCAAACATTTTGGGAAAGTAAGACCATACTTCGGTCATTTTTAGCCTTAAAGGAATTCTAAGATTCAAAGAAATAACTTGTATATCAGGCTGAGTTTAGAGAGGCCTAATCTCACCAATATAGGGGAAATTTAGGGCCAACCAAAGTTCCAAAATCCATCCCAATGGTTAAAGGAGAAATGATGGAAGTTAATGCCACAAAACCTGTTCAAGAGGTTGAACATCAACATTTCATCTATTTTGTCTCCCTGCCTCAACAAATGTTAATCAACATGCCTGTGATAATTTCCTAGACATTTAAAGCTTAAATAGACGAATAAGTGAGGTTAAATTTATTTGATAAAGTTAATGCAGTTATTTAGTGGCCCCTACATTCATCAACCCAAATGGCATATCAACCCATTCGAAGGTCCCTAAATTTTTAGGACACCTAAATGCAGTCTTATGGGCATCATCCTTAGCTATACAAATTTTGTTATAACCAAAGTGACCATCCATTGTAGATATGATATAATGACCTACTAACCTATCAATCAATAGATCTACTACTGCCATTGCGTATTCAGCCTTAGAAGTGGTTACACGGAGATTCTTAAAATCAATGCAAACTTCTACTTTTTCATTCTTTTTAGCTACTAACACTATATTGGAGAGTCATTTTACATATTTAGATATTAAAATGAATCCAATCTTTAGCAGTCTTTCTATTTCTTCTTCGATTCTGGTTATGACCTCTGGGGTTATTTTCCATGGTAGCTGCTTCACATATTTGTAGTCATTTTTAATTGGAAGTTTGTGTTCCACCAATTTTCTATCTAAGCCAAGTATCCTGTCACAGTCCTAAGAAAAGTAGTCCCTGTACCCATCAAAATGGTCTATAACCAATTTTCAATCTTATTTACAGAGATTTACACCGATGTAAGAGATTCTTTTGTTTTTCTTTATCACAAAATTGACTTTAATCAAGAGATATGATTTATTCACCATTAGTTTTTCATATTATATTGGCAAACTTGTTAATTCACCACTGTCTCGAGAAGTTTTATTATCTACATCCTCTTCGAAGACATAATCATCCCAATTAATGGTCTTTTTCTTAACCAAGATGGGTGCTCATCTTTAAATCTATAAGCTTGTATAAAATAACATCCAAGATTTCATTGGCTTGTTGTATGTTAATAAGTGTATCAACCATTAAATAACGGTTTTATCTTATTTAATTGACTCCATTAGGACAAAAACCATAACATTCCAACTTCCCTCAAATACTAAACCCTCTAATGCCTGTGGAACAAAAACCTCTGCCATTACTGGCCCCATATTTTCTTGGCAGATCCATGCCTTGACATAATTCAAACTAGCATAGAAAGGTAGTTAATCAACTTCCACTTATTCTACTAGCCCATCTTCCTTCATCAAAAGTAATTTCTCTAATTCAACTTATTCATCCACTTTAAGTGAACTCATAATGTACAAACAAACACAATGCATACTAGCCCAGAAAATATTGACGATTCTCAAATTAATAATGTCAAACAAAAATTAACTACGACTAACTCCGCAAACCTGTTGATCTTTAACTTATGACACCCCCAAATTATAGATATATTAGTTTTTCACAATCATATTTTGAAGATACCAATTTATTCGAAGAATGAATGAAATAAAATTTTGCCTTGGCAATATTTCTTTTATTTTTCCTCTTAATTTTTTAGGCTCTTGCCAATGATGGCCTTTCATTTAAGAAAAATTTATTCGTTCGTATCCCTTTCCCGTGTACACTTATATTTTGAATAAAGGCATGAAATGATTAGCAATATATATATATATATATATATATATATATATATATATATATATATATATATATATATATCAAGATTGTTAGGATACCACCTCATTTAACTCATATAACATACAAAGTTAACATCCAAAAGAGCTCATGGATGTGTGTGAGGAGGTTTAATACCCCTCGTGTTTATATATATTTATAAGTAAAATATTACATGTGCTTCAGTGACGTTTATCCTCACAACATACTTATATGCGTATATAAATAAATTTGGAAATTAAGAGATGAAAAAATATTAATAAATATTTTGAACGTGACTGTGTGTCATGGGAGACTATGGATAAGTCTAGGGTTGGTATCGAGGTTTCCTTTTTTGGATTATCCCCTCAATGTGAGTTTCTAATGACTATGAAGTAGTCAACTATAATGCTATGTTACACCCAATTGATTAATTATGATTTAAGTAAATTTTGACTAATTTAGCTAATTATTTATATATGTGTCATTCACTAATATTGGTTAAGGATTGGGTATTATGAGGGTTGGAAGTATTTAAAATAATATTTTAAAACTTAAAATAAGATATTTTGGGCCTATTGGGTAAGTGTATTGAATTGGGGGATTTTCAGACTAGTTAAGGGATGATTTGGGCCAATTACTTAAGACCTTATTTTAAGCCGAAGCCTAATTTAGTTTTAAGAGGTAGTATTTATCCATTAGGAGGTTCATTTTAGCACTAAACACAATTTGAGGATCTAATAGCTTGGAGAGAATAAGGGATTCTAGACGATTGTACCCATAGTTCTATATCAATTTCAAGGAAAGTTTAATTTGAATGAAAATCCTAACTAAGTAATTAAAAACTCATTTAGATGATTTAAATCATGTAAATTTCTAATTAACCCAATCAGTAAGTAATTATGATTGATTTTGCATCATTTTGATTGAATCTCCCTAAATTTTATGAGGTTTTAATATATATTGAATATGTTCTAACTTATAAATGTAATCATTTAAAAACCCTAGGATATTATGCATAATATATAGAGAATTGAAATAAAATTGTTATGAATTGGGATGTTAGGGTTGTTGAGATAGAAAATGGATTTTATTTGAGTTCTTTAACTTTACTTAGTATTTTGATGATACAATTATGTTCTAAGCATGTTTTATATGTGCATCCATTGATTACATGTTATATGAATCACGTGTGAAGGTTATCTGGTCTTAGTGGATGTTTGTGATGAATTTTGTTGAGTTGAATAAGACAACCCTCACAATAGATATTTTTCAAATCACTGCGTGATCGATCGATCGATTTATGCTTTAGATATTTGGACTCTTTTCTTTACTATTTTAAATAAGGGATTTTTGATTTGGGGTTTTTTTTGGGGGGTAACTTCTTATTTAACTTGAGATATATAACTTGGATTATAGTATGAGTGGGATGACTCTAATTTAAGAGAATTGATGGATTTCTTATTTACTTGTAAATTGAATTAAAGTGGATAAATGTAGTTGAGACTTGATTTCTATAATTGAGGTGGATATTATTGTTGTGTTTTTTATGTAATGCATACCACACATGAGAACTCATGGTGAATTTACTAAGGTAGGTATTCCATTAAAGGGTCACATACGATGCCAATTGCTATACCTCAGTGAGTAGACAAGACGCTTAGTTATTTTTTGTGACACCTTGCCTAATTAAATATCGGGTGATCAGGCCTTTATGAAATTGAGACTGGTTTCTCATATGGTTCATTCTTAACATCACTGTCGAAAAACCAACTTAATTACTAACCACCTAATCGTTAATTAAATCGGTGCCAAATTTTATCTTCCAGTTAAACGGAATAAATAATTAGTCCGAAAACTAAACAACATTCACAAAATACTAGAGTCCAAAACAACATGATATATAAATGGAACAAAGTCATGCCGAATAAACCATCGGCAAAAACAACCAAGACCAAGTAATAAACCAAGTCTAAACTGTAAGGTAAAACTGATACAAAACTAAAACAATAATACCGACAACGGATCGCATGTCCGAACATGATATACAAGAGTGATATCCTATGCTAGATCGGAATGAAAGAGTCGGCTACTCAAAACCTTATCATCATCCATAGTGATACAACTCCGAGTACCTGGAATGAAACCATCAAGTATGGCGTCCCTATGGATGGACACCTAAAAGTTTTTGAAAATATTTTTATAGCAGGAGTTAGTACTCAAAACATTTGAAAACATTTAACAAGTAATTTATTGCACTTAAAATCGATTATTAATTACACATGTTAGGTTCAAACACACTCCCTTGAGTTTATCCACCTCTTATCTAATGTGCACACCTAACGTTCTATACTTAGCCCACCTAGCTATCATACCCAAAAAATCTCGACTAAAGCATATAACCGATCTTATCAAGTCTACTCTCTCGTACCACCCATACAACACGATTCATTATTAAAAGTTCTCACATGTTCTTCAATTTTCAAATAACATTCACATATGTTACGTTTAATCATCATAATCAAGTCTACCTACTTAATCCATAAATCATTTCAGGTTTATCATACGTCTTCCACAATTAAGTTTCACAACTTAATTCATAAAGCATTTCAAAGTTACCATTTCACTTCCATAATTGAGTTTCAGTACTGAATTTATTATAGATATTCCTAATCTATTCTAAATCTTGAAATTAAATTTCTCTCTACTTAAATTATCATTTATATGCATATCTATATATATCTTCTAAAAGTCTACTTTTTCACATAAGTACAATATCATGAAGTATATATTTCACACACAATATATTCTTAGGATATTGCTCCAGATAATCGTCAACCCCATTCATCCTATCATTTATCTTGGTCAAGATATCCCTTGACCCCAAAGTAAATGTTATGCATATGTATATTGGTCCGGATACTACTCGACCCCAATATCATGTATCTTTTATTTGGTCCGGATATTCATCGCCCCCAAATCCAGCTTCCATGTATTGGTCCGGATAATCATCGACCCCAATATATAATTAAACACACTTTATGTATATATATTTGCACACAATATATACTATAAACACATACAATAATATCACCTCCATGTATCACATTTTAGGGGTTATTAGCTCGAAATCCTACATCAATCACCAATAGTGATTTATATCTCTTGGCTCGGAATCATACCCCGATAACCAATATATATATATATAGTATACTTTAGGTATTAACACAACATAAGTAGTAATATGCATAAATAGGTATTAACACAACCCAATAATACATGTTAGTACGTTATATATATCTCTCGTATACTCGTCGTACTATTTACTTCACGATTTATCTCACTAATGTATATATAGGAGTGTTCACACAACTCTAGGGTACTAGTTACCCCTTTGTTATATAAATTCAGTAGTTACCATCTTTAACCTACTAATATACATGTTGAATTGATGTCAACTCTCTCTCCATAGATCAATTCCCAAATTTCCCTATCTATCTCTCCATCGATTATCCTTTCCAGTTCATGCTCTAAGTCATATATCCTAAGACCTTAATGGACCTTAACTATAACCTACTGGTCTTTATCTAGTCCCTACATAGGTATAATATCACTCCTAAGATCCCCTTTCATGATTGGTAATTCTAAAAAATTCCTTAAAGAAAAGAACCCAAAATCTGCTAGGGTCGATCGATCGATTGAAGAGGTGCAGTTTCGTCTTCTTCGATTTTTCACCCTTGTTGATTTTCTCAAATACCAAGATTCTTCACCAAATCCATATTCGATTATTCCTAACTATTTCTACACAATTTAGGATGATTTATAATGTTTCAAACACATTAAAACTTCACTGAAATCAATCAAGAATGAATAAAACCCTCAAAACTCTTTCATAATCTAGTTTTGTGTTCATCTATTTCATTCAATTCAAAACCCATATTTAAATCCATATTAATAGTCAAATCTCTTATGATTTATAGTTCTCTACAAATATAAACTCTAGCTACATGAAATTTTACCCAACCATGAAATCAATTGGTACTTTTCAACAAAGATTTTTTAATAAAATTAATACATTCATGAAAACCCTACACATCGATATTATAACATCAATTTAATTTGCAATTAACACTTGCCTATTGATCTGATTCATGGATCTTTGTGGATCATTGATTGTTTCCTTCTCAAATCTTCCTGTCCAATTGCCTTGGGATATAAGATTTCTTCACCATCTTCAAAATCCCTCTTTAAGCTTTGAAATTAGGTTCTCTCTCTTATCTCTAATGGCCTATATAACCTTTTTGCTTTATGAGCCCTAAACACAATCTCTAAATATCAGATATATGTCTCTAAATTTCGTAGGTCCCTTCACCTCTTTTTTTAAAATGACCGAAATGCCCTTAATAGGTGTCGGTTTGGTCCCAAATTGGCCCGGGACCCATATTATATTCTCGAGAATACTATTCTTACTATTTCGACCCATCCGAAATCGTTAGTGACCCCTAAATTATAATTCGAGCCCCTTAAAATAAATTTCTCATTTCTCACCTCAAAATAGTCTACACGCGACTCCCGGTGAGATAAAATAAAATACGCACTTATCACTCGTTATGTCGTATAACCATTATTAATTAATGAATTACTAATCTCACTTAGTAAATATCATTATTCAATATTAATCAGTATTTATCTCTGGATTAATATTTAATAGTCACAATTATTCTCTAATCGCATTAAATTACTTCACTCGCGTAATTTAATTAAACGTATTTCTCCTAATTAATTTCTCAAATTAATTAAATAAAAATACACATAAATACGGGGTATTACATACTTACCCCTTACAAAGGAATTTTGTCCTCGAAATTAGGGCAAGACCTATACTAAAACTTTGGATCTATGACATCACGACATCCTGTAGTACCCAAATCCAAATCATACTAACTCAACAGTCGTTCCACTATACACCTGGAATTGGTACTCACCTATCAAAAGGCTTAATCACTGTAGCCCAACTTTATCAAAAATATTTCTCAATTCACTACGTACGGACATGCTCTATCAGTCATGTGATCTCAATACTGGCTCTATCGTCTCCATATTGAGAAAAGGTCACACAACCTTAAATGCCAACTCCCCTTATTTACCATAACTCAGAACTCCTTTCATGGGAGGAATCACGATAAATTATGACCACTCAAGTTAGTATTTAGAACTTATGTTCACGGTGACGTAACTCTTACGACATTCAAAAGCCACCCAAAATAGTTTTTGGTTCACTCCACTATTATCTAATGGACTCCAAATCACGGCCAGTCCAAAAATATAGTTATCCCCTCACCTCTAATAAACCTAAGGGTGAATGACAAGGCTTTCTAGATAAAACCTTGACAGGTATCTCGTACCTAATAAATCGGTATAGGTTATTAAAAAGAACTCTACCCACAGTAATTCTTCCCCTCAATTGTCCTACAAGGAACCACACACACTACTCACATTAGCCGGCATAATAAACCACCTCTCGTTTAACCATCGGTCTATGGGTGAAACAATATGACCAAAATAAAAATTCATCCCCGTCGCTTCCTAATAATCCCTATCAGAGGTGGGATTATAGGATCTCATCCCGATACACAACAATATTGGGAGGCAGCTTGCACCTGTTCAATCCTTATTTTCAAAGAAAAAATAACAATTACTGCATCTCAACCAAGCCATTCCATACACTTGGAGGAATTCTTGACCTAGTCACGGTGTTGGTATCCCATCATTAATTTTACCCGTCTACCTACCGATTTCGTCACTAGCAACGTAGGATTTTACTAAATTATTCTTGATCATCTCGAGCCAACCTTCTTCAATCTATGAGTGGTGCATCCGTAGACAATATCACTACGTCTCACCTAAGACCAAATCCACTTATAATTTCTCATATTAAGTGGTACTTTATAATCCCCTTCTTCCCGGGGTATGTCAAAAGTCACGGCCCGTGCACTTGTCACAACTGGGACACTTCATGGGTCTTTAGTCATCAACATTCTATTTACGTGCAAGCCACTCTCAACATTCGACTGAGTAAGACTCCACTCTACTTTCCCACAATATTTCATCCTCCCCTTTATCAAAAGATATCTTTTTAATGGATTCTCATAGCCTTTCAACCCATATCGGTGTTCTACTCTCATTTCACACATATACTTGGATTATCGTCATTCTCACACGACATTCAATCCATCATACCATTATGAATTTATCTATAAATTCCCTCAGGAATATGTTCTACATATTGATTCCTGCGTCCTCCTATTAATGCATATCTGTACAACACTGGAAACGTCACACACACTTTATTTAAAACTGGCCTCGCATTCTCGATATGGCTATAACTCATGGGTAATCTTAATCACCCCACAAATTGAAATTTATTTCTCCTTAACATCTTTACACCCTTTAGAGTGTTTTCTCTACACATCCATTGATAAAAATTCGAAACTAATTCCCTAGTGTCCATCAACGTCTCTCTACTCGTAACGTTAATCAAGGTCCATGCGTATCTCATCATGCAACAACATTCAAATAAGGAACTTCCCCAATACTTTATCACTCAACACTGGTGGAAATTAAATTCATAAATGTCAATCTCCTAAACGGGACTCTCAAAATCCTGTTCCCAGACATATAATTATAAATCTCAACTCCCACATACCTAAAGGAGAGATATAACAATGCACTCTCCCTATCACCAAGTTCTAAGCGCAAAACATAATAATGACCTGAATATCCCCGCTCAACAGTAAATCCAATACACTTCCATTCACATCAATAAAGTCCCTACACACCGGTATCAAATATCTCGAGACAATCATACTCTCTGAAGTGTCTATCATAATATAATAGAGATGCGAGCTTGACCCTCTTTCAGGCGAGGTCTCGTCAAAAAACACAATCTGATCGAGAAAATTAGACGTGGTGGTCTTACTATCACAACCCTCTATCATTCTACCCACATTGTAAATTAGTCCATACCCAGAATAATATCACACTCGCATGATATATCACTAGAACATGAAATTTCAACATATATTTACTCCCTTTGCCTTCACCCGCTCTCCCTATGAATAGTACTAAACTCGCCTCACACATAAATCTCGTGCTAACAGAATATTGTGACTTGATCGTATCACATAAAATTTACCCCACTAACCTGAGGATAAAACTCATACTTCTAATTGTTAATAATTACAGTGGTTCAAATGGTTCTTAGACATAACACGTATGTTCGAACTGAACCAAAACTATCTTAATCATATCCCTAACTAGGCACCATACTATTGTCCCTTTTTACTTACTTCAGACAAAATCAATGCATATGGTTCTACTCTCTACATAATATGCCTCTTCATATGACCTTACCAATCCCAACTGAATCCATCGCCGGTCCATAAGAATTCAGCTATTTGAATCATTTAGATGGGTTCCCTGATAGGTCTCCCCCTTGTAGTGTTTCGCTAGCACCTTTATATCTAGTCTTGCTCCCTGAAAAAGTGCTCCAATTATTTTTAGTCCCCTCATAAGGAAACATTTATATCAACACTGCCAAAAGCACAACATCGTCACCATCTACATCAATCATCCAAGAAGAATTTCCGTTTAAGTGCTCGTGAATCCTCTCGTGAGTCCATTACCCACCTTTAAGGATCTTTTATCCATTGTACCAAATATGGTGATTTACTCCCACCATTACAACACTGCTCCTACAAGCCAAACAACATTTTTACCCCAAATCACTTCCGGGTATATATTACTTCCTGCTATGTGTCAAAGCCTCTGGGTATTCTACATCCATTAGCTACATGCACAATCTCTGCATGTAACAAAATTCCAATGGGTGGTCCTCTTCAAAGACCCCTATGACTCTCTGCCATCATAACCACACTGGGTGAGTCAATTTAGAACCACTCTCTACTGTAACGGTACAAAAATATATACTACACTATAGCAGTCCTCACAGCTCCATCATCCTGAGAAATATTAAGAGTGACCTATGCTATGGTCATTGACCCCAAAATATTCTTCAACTCCAACTAAGTCCCGCCTCCTGCTGCCTTCCTAATGGCCCTCACTGGTCATCCTTTGTGTAATCGTCGTACCAAGCACACCCATATGCACAAAAGATTCAATAATAGTTATACACTATAGCAGGAGAACATAAGACACGTACGTAGATGAATACAACAATCCTATGATAGGGCTCTATATCAATCAAATAATACATTGAAAATGTAGTAATCCATACAGATCCTGTGGACACTTGAACCAGATACCCTGATACCATCTGTGACACCCTGCCAAATTAAATATTGGGTGATCAGGCCTTCATCAAATTAAGACTGGTTTCTCATATGGTTCATTCTTAGCATCATAGGAGAAAAACCAAATTAATTACTAACCACCTAATCATTAATTAAGATGGTGCCAAATTATATCTTCCAATTAAATAGAATAAATAATTTGTTCAAAAACTAAACAACATTCATAAAATACTAGAGTCCAAACCAACATGATATATGAAACAAAGTCATGCTAAATAAACCATCGGAAAAAACAACCAAAACCAAGTAATAAACCAAGTCTGAACTACAAGGTAAAATAGATAAAAAAACTAAAACTATAATATTAATAATGGACCGCATGTCCAAACATGATATTAAAGAGTGAGATCCTATACTACATCTAAATGAAAGAGTCGACTACTCAAAATCCTATCAGTATCCACAGTGATACAACTCTGAGTCCCTTGAATGAAACCATCAAGTATGGCGTCCCTAACATGGACACCTAAAAGTTTTTGAAAATATTTTTACAGAAAGAGTTAGTACTCAAAACATTTAAAAACATTTAACATGTAATTTATTGTAATTAAAATCGGTTATTGATAACACATGTTAAGTTCACACACACTCCCTTAAGTTTCTTCACCTCTCATCTAACGTTCACACCTAATGTTGTATACTTAGCCCACCTAGCTATCATACCCAATATATCTCGACTAAAGCATATAACTTATCTTATCAAGTCTACTCTCCCGTACCGCCCATAAAACATGCCTCATTATTAACATTCCTCACATGTTCTTCAGTTTTCATATAACATTCACATATGTTATGTTTAATCATCATAATCAAGTCTCCCAACTTAATTCATTAAGCGTTTCTGGTTTATCATACGACTTCCATAATTAAGTTTCACTACTTAATGCATAAAGCATTTCAAAGTTACCATTCAACTTCCATAATTAAATTTCACTACTTAATTTATTAAAGATATTACCAATCTATTCTAAATATTGAAATTAAGTTTCTCTCTACTTAATTTATCATTTAGATGTATCTCTCTCCCTCTCTCTCTCTCTCTCTATATATATATATATATATATATATATATATATATCATTTACAAGTCTACTTTTGCACATAAGTAGAATATCATGAAGTATATATTTCACACATAATATATACTTAGGATATTAGTCCGGATGATCATCGACCCTCATCATCCGATCATATACATTGGTTCAGATATCCCTTAACCCCAAAGTAAATGTTATGCATATGTATATCAGTTACGGTACTCCTCGACCCCAATATCATTTATCTTTGATTTGGTTCGGATAATCATCGACCCCAAATCGAGCTTCCATGTATTGGTCCGGATAATTATCGACCCCAATACAAAATTAAACACACTTTATGTATATATATTTTTCACACAATGTATACTATAAACACATACCATATAATCACCTCCTTGTATCACATTTTAGGGGTTATGGGCTCAAAATCCTACCTCAATCACCAATAGTGATTTATATCTCTTGGCTCGAAATCATACCCCGATCACCAATCTATATATGGTATACTTTAGTTATTCACAGAACCTAAGTAGTACTATGAACCAATATGTATTCACACAACCAGATAATACATGTTAGTACTGTGTCCATCCTCGATCCTCGCAGCGGGAGGTACAAAAAAGAGGGTATCTTCAATGCCGAGAGGATCTTGGTCCCGTGCATCCCCCTCGGGAGCGCTTTGGCCGACGTCGATGATGAGTTGAAAATGTAGAGAGATGGAGTCGCCAGTCTATTTTACTCAAAAAAGACAAAAGAAAAAGGGAGCCATCCCGAAGGACAGCATCCAACCACATATTGATACATACGAAACCAAAATGATTCAAAAAGGGTCCGGAAGCTAAGTTACTAAATGGGAAGGTGTTAGACGCCCATTCCGCCCTTACGGTCTCTCATGGGTTATTGCTATTTTCCTTTATTTCGCCCTGATATGTGTGCATGTATATATATAGTGGAGATAGGAATCATTGACTTGTATCATGGAAGAGATAAAGCGAGTCATCCGTAGGATTGTTCCTAAAAATAATATTAGAAAATGAGATTTACGCGATTATCCTAGCGTTGATCAATATAATGGAATGATAACGTATACGGAATAATATGCCACTAAGAACAAATATATGTATATATAGAGAGAGAGCCTAAGAGAGTTAAGTTTAAAGAATATAGAAAAATAGAAAATGAGAGAAAAGTTGGAATAGGACTCGAGTCTCGGGTTTTACCTCGAGGCGCCTACGCAGCCTATGGAGGCATCAAAGTCCACGTAGTAAAACGATGGGTGGGATTTATCCCATAAATCCAATCGGGGACTTCTCTTATATGTATGTGTGTGTGTGTGTGTGTAAAAAAGTGTTTTAGTTGTGCGAAAAGGGCGAGAAAAGTGTGAGAATTCCCATTTGGAATTTATGAGCAAACCCTCTTTTTCTTATTTTTCGGGTTTTATTTATATGAAAATAAGAGATGTGCAATAATACTAAGTAGAAAGTATATTAGGATGTGTGAGATGAGAGGATAAAAGTGCTAAGTAATAAAACAAATTAATGCGAATTTAGGGGGATTTAAAGAGAGAGTTGAGAAAATTGGACCTTTTTGAAGATCTTGAGCTTGATCTTGGATGATGGAGAGCAGACCTTGAAGTTGGGTGATGATGGATCATACTTAATTCACCAAGTTTGATGAAAAATATGATGAAATGTGAAGTTTGGAAAGGGATTTGGATGTGGAAATCACGCTGACTTCGAGAGAGGTTTTCTGAGCTCGCTGAGTGATGGATTTCAGATCTTGTCCTTTGAAATGAGGTCAAGTCCTCTTTTTTATAGGCACAGGGCATTGAGCATCGACATAGTCGTGGTCCTGCCAATCGGCAAGTGTGTTTAGGCACACTGCCAATAGGCAGGGTTTGGAACCTGCCGTTTGGCAGTCTCTTTTAGGGACATTCGGAAAATTATTTGTAGAGCGCAAACCGTTGATTCAAATTGTGCACGGATCAAACCATTGGAAAGGTAATTCAGAGACATTTGAAATTATTTTGGACTGCTCCCGGGTTCGAGAGATGACTTTGGGTGAAATGTGTCTCGAAAACGTTCGTCGATCCTTTAGATGGGGAATTATCGAACGAAAACGGATCGTTTGTCCATATGGTAAGTCAGAATTCGGCCCGGGATGGACCGTTAGAAAGTTTAGGAGATTTACTTAGACATTACAAAGATTTTGACTCGGTTTGGGAGGTTGACTTTGGTCAAACGGGGCCTGGAAGCATTCGGTGAACTTTCGGAGTAAAATAGATCGTTCATCCATACCGTAAGTTAGAATCGCGCATGGGGTAGACCATTGGAAAGGGGTTTTAGTAACCTTTAAAGATTCATTCAGTCTCGATTGAGATAAAGAGTTAACTTTGGTCAAACGGAGCATGGGAGAGTCCGGTGGCCTCCTGATCAAGTTTTAGGTGAAAATGGGTCATTCGTCTACATCGTAAGTCAAAATCATACACGGGGCAAACCGTTGGAAAGGGGATTCAGTGCTGTTTGAAGATTCATTTAGTATCAATCGAGTTGAATAGTTTGAATTTTTGTCAAATGGAGCCTAGAAGTACTCGATGGCGTTTAGGTTAGTACCTTGGGTATGACTTGTAGCGATGAGGGGAGGTGCTAGGGGACCTACGGAGAGGTTAAGGGGTGTTAGAACGGGGTGTCTATAAAACCCCTTGATGGGTGAGTTTGGAACAAACGATAGCCAGTGAATAGACACCGAATGATGCCTTTTAAAGACCATGACCAATTCAGAGGGTCGAGGCTGATTTTGAGGACCTAAGGATGAGGATGACTGGTTTTGTGGGTTAAGGCCAATTCTGATGGCTTGAAGATGAGGGTGATCGATTCTGTGTTTCGAAGCCAATTATGGGGGCTTAGATTAGGATAACCAATTCTCCGGGGTGAAGCCAATTCTGAGGGCTTAAATTCAGATGACTAATTTTGCAGGTCGAAGCTGATTCTGAGGGCTTAAATTGTGATGACCAATTTTGTGGGTCAAAGACAATTCTGAGGGCTTAAATTGAGATGGCCATTTCTGCATGTCGAAGCCAATTCTGAGGGCTTAAGTTGAGATGACCAATTCTGCGGGTCGAAGACAATTTTGAGGGCTTAAATTGAGATTACCAATTCTGCGGGTCGAAGCCAATTCTGAGGGCTTAAATTATGATGACCAATTCTGCGGGTCGAAGCCAATTATGAGGGCTTAAGTTGAGATGACCAATTCTGCGGGTTGAAGACAATTCTGAGGGATTAAATTTAGATGACCAATTCTGCGGGTCGAAGATAATTCTTAGGGCTTAAATTGAGATGTTCTCGGGGAACTCTTCCGGGGAAATTACCTCATGATTTTGATTTGATCTGGGGAACCGATTATTGGGGAAACTTTTATGTCTTTTTGTGACTTTGAGGGGCAATAACTATTTTGATGTTGTGGATTCCACTAGGAAGTGATTAGGTGATCCAGGGTTTGGACGTTTTGCCCGAGGAAATTTGAGACTTTTGTTGTAATGGTTTTTGAGGATTCCACTGGGGAATAGGAGATAGCTTGAAGTTTGGGATATATTGGGGGTCCTCTAGGGACGCTGCCGGAGGATATTCAATTGGATTTTGAGAGTTTCACTGGAGAAATAGGGGTTCTGCTTGAGGGAGTGCGAAATTTTCTTGGTGTAAATGTCCTAAATCCCCTCGGGATTTTTAGGAATTTTCTGAGGATTTTTCGGTGTTTTTTGGTAATTTTTTTGGGAGTTTCTGACAAAAATTTAAGGGGGTGTCAGTCAGCATGGTGTAGAGGGTGCCAGTCGGCAGTGGCACGAACTTTTGGACTGCCTCGAGTAGGTAAAAGGTCAGTGCTAATCGATAGGTGGGGCACAATGCCGATCGGTATGGCACTTGACATCCTATAAAAAGGGATGGGCTCCCCTCATTTTTCACAGATTTTTGCCTTCTCTCTTTCTATGATTTTCTTCTGTGAATCTTTCTAACAATTTGATTTCTAAAACATAGCAGCTTTTGCGAGCACTTTGGTACATAGGGAATGGTTGGCTGTTGATGACTGGGAAAATATGGAGTGGAGGACTAGGGCGCCTCTTGCTTTGGGGAGTGAGAACTCTTTTGATGCATTTGAGAATGTTGAGGATGAGCGATCTTTGTTGTGGGAGCCTTCGCGTCATCGCTCTTCGAGGGTGGTGAACCCTGGCGGTTACGTAAGTAAAATGACTTTTGGCATTCTTTTTTTGGTGGGTTTCCTTTTTTTTCTTTGGATTCTGACAAGGTTTTTCTTTTGATAGTATGATGTTTCTTCATCGACTATGCATGGCCGCGAGACGAGGGGGCTTAAGGATTTCTGGGATCACCTTGCACATGTGATGCATTGGGTATATTGTTAGCAGGATTTGGGAGGCTGTTATCTGTGCTAGATGAGATGGCACGTTCGACGGCTATCTTATAAGCTCTAGGGGAGAGGTGGTGGGACACTACCCACACCTTCCATTTTGGTTTTGGGGAGATGACTGTGACTCCCATAGATGTGGTGGGACACTACCCACACCTTCCACTTATGGTTCTTACCATACTTGAGGATGTTTTCGAACATCCCTCTCTATGATTAGGGGAGCCTAACTTTGGTGACCCTTTATTTATCTCTGGATGCATTCAGCCGGTGGTACCGACAGTCTTTCACTGGAGCCACGTATCTTCTTGAGGTATTCTTTAATTTGCGCATTTTCCTTTCATGCATTCGCATTTTCCATGTGCGTCTCTCTTTGATTCTTGTCTTTGGAAGACATGGTTCTATGAGGTGATTGGGTGTAATACTTAGATGATTTCCGTGAAGGATGAAACTGTTGGGGACTTTTGTCAGTTGTATCAGTGGTGGAAGGCAAATCGATAGTCGAGGAGGTCTCTCTCTGGAGGCGGTGTGTCGGGTTTTGAATGCCCTGACCAGTGATAGTGTAAGGATTTTTCTTACATCAGTCTAAGACCATTGTGTGCTCTAATTCAATATTTCCTTATATCTTGCTGGAGATTTTTCGGGTGACTTTTTACCTTTAAGGGACGGTTGTTTAGGACATGAGGTTGACTGGAGTTAATGCTCAGATGAGGCATTTACTGGAGCATGAGTTTGTCCACTCTTGCTATCTCACGGAGAGAGTGGTTCGACAGATTACTGAGGAGGAAGTGGTGATGCTGCTTGTGAGGCCCCATATGTTTATGAGGCAGTATCGCCTATTTCCAGAGGATGTGAGGATCACGAAGATGATTGGTGAGTCCTATCTATTGTACACCTATACGGATGTGCCGTATGATTATATAGACTTCATGATGATCTCACTGATGGCGCCCAACATATATGATGCACTGCCTTTCCCTCTTGCGGGTTCGAGTCGGCCTATGGGGTCCTCCCACAACGGTGGTGGTCTATCGACATCTGCGGTGGTGGTGACTTCGGAGGTTCCCTTTGTGCGGTTGCATACCCCTTTATACAACATCCGGCAGGATAATGGAGGGATGGTGCCTATGTTGCATCGTCCTCATGCGATGAACCCGGAGGAGTTGGGCTTGATAGAAAAGGTTTTTCATCCTTTGATATATCTTTATGTTTTTTTTCCTTTCCTTCTTTTTGGTTTCTTTTAATCTTTTCTGCTTGATTCTGATTTTTCCTTTTCTTACAGCAAGTTCGGGTGTCCCCCACTTGGCTAAGGGACATTAGGGATTGGATGTCTTCGACGAATGCCCATATTCGGGACTCAATTCCTATTCCTTTTTACTCATTCGAGGAGGAGTCTGGTTCGGGTAGCTTCTGGTGCGTCATCCTGCCGCAGGGACGAGAGAGCGCGTCGCAGAGGTGGAAGCTCTTAGGAGAGAGAGGAAGAAGGGTAAGTGAGATAGAGATAGAGAGAGTGTGGGTTTGGGCTGAGTCCCATTGGTTTTTCTTTTCTTTCCTGTAATATTGATGTAACACAGAGAAATATCTATGTAATGCAATGAAGTTTTTTTGTTATCTTTTGTTAATGATGAATGAACGAATGCATCCACATGCGCTTTTTAATTTGTTGCTGAGATTGTAAAATATTTTTGGAAGTTTGAAAGAAAGTTTTATTCATAATGAGAAATTATATAAACATGGAAAGGGGATTTTTTAAATTATGTTGATAATATTGATTTATTTTTATTGAGTTCTCTGATTTTGACAAAAGAGGAAAAAGGTAAGTTTCTAAAAATAAGGGGCTACCGATCGACAAGCACCTTGTCCTGCCTATCGACAGGTTAGTCCAGTCCCATCAATTCAAAGCTATGATTGGTACCCTCTTAAGACTTTGGTACCTTATGGGGAACGGTTCCCTCCAATTTCTGCAGGTGTTATGTCTTTTGTGAGGGTTTTCAAGTATAAAAGAGGGGTAAGGGTAGAGTGTTTTCATCACACCTTCACATTCCTACTTTCTTATTTTGTGAGATGGCTCTCCCTGGTAGTGTTGAGTTTGCTAACTACCTTGAGACTTTGGAGGTGATGTGCTCCTACAACGTCGACTATGATGCTTTCAACATGCTTCGAGTTTCTTTATGGCATAATCGGCCCATAGAGTGGAACATGTTAATGGTGACAATACAATTTTGGTACACTACCATGTATTCCGTTTTGGCTTGGAAGAAGTTTGCCCAACTTTTGAGGAATGTTCTTCCATATTGGGAGTAAATCCTATTGTGGTGGCTACTATTCTTGAATTTTCTCGATCTACACAGGAGTTGTTGGCTGGACTTCTCCATGTCTCACCCTCGACGGGTAGATCCTTGGTTACTGGAGGAATGATTTCTCTTCCGATGATGCTGTGTTTTGTGCATTTGCAGGAGGTTGGTGATGCTAGATAGGCCAGAGGTGTCGTTCTGGGTTTGGTTTTGAAATTACTATTGGTGACTGGGGAACTGCTAGTGGACCCACAACTTGTAACTATTACTTCATGGATGTCCTACCATCATAATCCTGCGGCGGTGATACTGGCAGAGACTCTGAATGGCCTGGATGCCTAAAGAGAAAGTTATTTTGCCTTTCTGAGGGGTAGCCCTATGATGCTGTTCACGTGGTTGTCTAAAATATTTCTCCTGGTGACCGCTCCGAAATATCCTTTGTCGGTTGTACCCAACTTCTTTTCGCCCCATTTCATCAGTGTGGGTCAGGATATTGAGAGATGGGAGAACTGGTTTATGAAGCACGAGGCTCTAAATCTATACTAGTCAATGCCTTGGTGGGGATAGCTGCTAGCTATTCTAGAATTGGGAGAATACCCATATGTTCAGCTATTTGGTCTCAGACAGACCTCTTTCTATTTCCCTTGGAGGCTTCTATGCCAATTTAGCTGGGATCATATTGTGCCACCTCGGACACTGGATTTCTTTCCGATAGAAGATTTGACAAAGCGTCTGCACATATGGCTTGGCTCTTTGTGGTTGAGTCGGTGTCCGTTGACCTATCCCTCTCAGTCTATTGGGAGAGTTCGGCACATCCATGGGGATTATGTAAAGTGGTGTGGAGAAGATTGGTGAACAAGATATTGGAAGTGGAGACCGTATAAAGGTGTCTTGTTTTATCCGATACCATGGAGGGAGGGGTGGTAGTTTTTTCGAGGCTAGTTCGATAGGATGTAGATGATGATGATGGAGCGGACTCCTCTGGTAGATATGGGCAGGACACTTGGAGATTTTATTTTGTAATGGGGAATATGTTTGGGAATTTTATTTGGCTTTCTAGGAAGGTAGAGGGAAGGGAGTTATCCATTTCTTTTCTTATTTAATTTCATTGTAATCTCTTATTAGTGAAATAAATAATTTTTTATCATCAATCTATGCCTTTTGATGAATTTTGTATTTTCAATCATCTATACCGATCATTAAGGCATGCATAATCCTTTTCTTCAAGTATATGTTAGAATGAACTATTATTCTCGGAGATAAGAAAAGAATATTTTTTTGTGAAGAAGAAAGGGTCGTGCTCATGTAAGATGTATGAGCTTCCTATGTACCTATTGGGGGTTTTGAAATTTTCTCATTTTTCTAAGAATGGTTTTTTCATAGGATCAGACCCATGTAGTTGTGGGTAGAGGAAAATGAATGGATTTTTTTTAGAATAGAAGGGATATGAGAAGAGTCGTAGAGAGCCGTGATTTTGGACTAGGGGTAAAACTTTTTGAGACGGTTCAGGTTGAGTGGATGAGCCATTTCTTTTCCATCTAGGTTAGTGAGCATGGCAACACCGCCAAATAAGATTTTATTCACAATATATGGGCCGCTCCAATTAGGCTTGAATTTCCATCTGGGGTCCCAGATGGGCTCTACTATTTCTTTGAGGGATAAATCCCCTTCTCGGACACCGCTGTCTTTGACTTTCTTATTAAATGAACGCGTTATTAGGCGATGGTACGCTTGTATGTGATATAATGCTTTTAGTCTCCTCTCGTCCAAGAGTGATAACTCGTCAAGGTGGCTTTAATGCCAGTCCTCCTCACTGACTTGTCTTTCGATCATGATATGAAGTGAAGGAATTTCTAGTTCCACAGGTAGGACTACCTCCATGTCGTAGACTAGAGAGTAAGGGGTAGTCCCAGTAGAGGTTCAGATTGAGGTTCAGAAGCCCCAGAGGGTGTATGGGATTTAGTCGGCCCAATCTCGATAGCTTTCAGTCATCTTACTGATGATGGATTTGAGATTTTTATTGGAAGCTTTGACTGCACCATTGGTCTAAGGACGGTAGGGAGAAGATTTGTGTCTCTAAATACCATACTTGTTGACCACTTCTGTGAATTTTGCCTCGAAATGCAACCCATTATCTCATACTAGCTCGTGCGGGACCCCATATCGATAGATGATGTTTTTCTTGATGAATTTGGCTACTTTCTTGGCGTTTAGGACTGCGTATGAATGAGCTTCGACCCATTTGGTTACGCAATCAATGGAAACTAGGATGAACTCATGCCCGTTGGAAGCCTTAGGTGTAACCTTCCTATGATGTCGATGTCCCAGGTGGAGAATGGCCAGGGAGAAGTCATGTTGTACAATTCTCGTGGAGGCGGGTGTTGAAGGTTGGAAAACTATTGGCATTTGAGTCACCTCTGGACATAGGCGGTGCAATCCTGGATCATGGTGGTCTAGTAGTACCCTTGTTGGATGATCTTCTTATCAATCAAGTGACCGTCCATGTGGGGCCCGTATTCCCCACTGTGGATTTTTTGCATTACCTCTTCAATATCATCCCCTGCAATGTAGTGTATATGAGTTCCATCGAAGTTCCTTTTGAATAGTTCTATGTGATAAATGATGTACTGGGCGGCTAGTCTTCAGAGGGTTACCCGATCCTTCTTGTTGGAACCCTCGGGATATTTACCATGTTTGAGGAGGTGCCATATATCATAATACCAGTAATTGGCTAGCTCGGGATCTTCTTTGGTGACGAGCTCAATGTGGTAGCAATGGGTTGGTTTATATTTCTTTTGAACTAGGAAGGAGGGCATTGTTATTCCTTCGGGTATGTCGACTATGGAGTCCAAGGTAGCAAGGGCATCGACTAGGTTATTCTTTGCTCGAAGTAGGTAATGGAAGGTGATATCTTGGAATTGGTAGGCTAGTTCTTCTAAGTGGGCATGTAAGGGTTGGAATTTCTCGTCCTTAACTTTCCATTTTTCTAATCAGTTGACCAATGACGAGGGAAGAATCCTTGTAGACATCTAGGCATTTAATTCCTTTCTTGAGATCAACTTTGAGTCCTACCGTACATGCCTCATATTTAGTCATGTTATTGGTGCAGGGAAAATCCAATTTGATAGAGATGGGAGTGTGGGATTCATCCGGGGCGATCAGAAGTATCCCAATGCCATAACCTTTTTTATTGACAGCGCCATTAAAGAACATTTGCCATCAAAGGTCATCTTAAGCATTGTTGAGGATGTTTTCATCTGGGAATTCGGAGATCCAGTTATCAGCCTCTTCTATGGGGTAGTTAGCGAGGTAGTTAGAGATAACTCTTCCTTTTATGGCTTTTTGTGTGACATACACGATATCAAACTCAGCTATGAGCATCAACCACCCATCCATTCGACTAGATAAGGTGGGTTTTTCAAAGAGGTACTTTATGGGGTCCATTCGGGATACAAGTTTAATGGGGAAGGCGATCATGTAGTGTCGTACATTTTAGGTGACCCAAACAAGCGCGATGCATGCTTTTTCCAATACAGTGTAGTTGACTTCGTACCCATCCAATTTGTGACTGGCATAATAGATGTCTCTTTCATTACGGGAATATTCAAGCTATTGGGCTAGCAAAGCCCTAGCTGTAGTGTCGGTTATCATTAGGTATAAAAATAAGGGGAGACCAGGTTGTGGTGGCATGATTATCGGAGGTTGGGTCAGATATTGTTTGATTTGGGCAAAATCTTCTTGGCAAGACTCTTTCAAAACTTTGGTTCAATCCTTTGGGAGGAGTTTGAAAATTGGTTCACAGATGGAGGTTAGATGGCTGATGAACCGACTGATGTATTGCAATTTCCCAAGTAAACCACGGACTTCTTTTTTTGTTCAGGGAGGTGGCATCTCAAGTATGGATTTTAGCTTGGCAGGATCTGCTTCTATCCCCTTCTCACTGACCATAAATCCCAAGAGTTTTCCCTTTTTAATGTCGAAGACACATTTATGTTGATTGAGTCTCATCTGATACCGTCGTAGTCATTCGAAGAACTTTCGGAGGGCGGGGACATAACGTTCTCTAGTTTTGGATTTGATAATCATATCATCCACATAGACCTCAACTTCTTTGTGAATCAAATCATGCAGGATGGTTGTGGCAGCCCCCTGGTAGGTAGCCCCATCTTTCTTATGACCAAATGGAATTATAGTGTAGCAAAAGTTCCCCACGGTGTGATGAATGCAGTTTTTTCTTGGTGATCTAGGTGAATTTTTATTTGGTTATATCTAGCAAACCTACCGATGAATGACTTGAGAGCATGACTAGATATGTTGTCCCCGATCATGTCGATATTGGGTAGCGGGTAATCATATTTTAGAGAGGCTTTGTTTAAATCCCGGTAGTCTACACACATCCGAACTTTCCCTTCGGATTTCGGCACAGGCACTATGTTGGATAGCCATGTGGGATATTCGATTACACAAATGAAACCCGCATTCTGCCGTTTGACCACTTCTTCTTTGACTTTAAGCGACCATTCAATGCAGAACTTTCTCAACTTTTTTTTAACTGCCTTATAATTTGGGAGAGTGGGGATCTCATGTTGAGCTATTTCAGGATCAATGTCGGGCATATAATCATAGGACCATGCGAAGACATCCAGGAGTTCCTTCAATAATTCCTTGAGTTGTTCACACACATGCTCGTCCCCCTATCCTAATCTCGCACAGTTGGCTACTAGAACCAAGGTTAACAATAACAGTTTCTTCTTTATTAACTTCAATGCGGTTATGCTGTTTGTTATTAACCTTATTTAGATCAGTTAAGAATTTTTCATTTGCAAAATCATCATCATCAAATGTTTGATTGGAATCTAAATAGTTAATGTAAATCACAACAAGATACTCAAAATCTTCATTTATTTCATTGATAGGAAACACATCATTGAGAACCTCATCAAAGGAGGTCTCGATTACATTTGAGCAAGGATAGATAACAGGAGAAGAAATGGGGTAAACATTAGAGTTAGGTGGGATTTTAATAGTTAGAACTGGTGCAACATACTAGTTGAGTAGAGGTGTATCAACAGATTTAATCAAGTGGAATGGATCCACTAGTGCAGTGCTTGAATGAACTATGCAGAGTGTCCACCCCAGTGTCTATAAGTTGAAGGAATCTTCAGAGTCACTTCCCTTAGAATCTTCAGTATCTCTGATAAGAAGTTATACATGGTGTTGGTAACTTTTGGTCCATGGGTAGCAGTACTGGAAAACGATCTCCATTCTGGGCTTCATCTTCTTATCTGTATGGTCTTACCATGGTTCCGGAAAGACACAAAAGGGGAAGTCTTCGCCCTCTTTAATGAATCGTCCATTCAAGGAGTCACCTGGGATAGTCGGGATGTAGTTTAATCTTTTCTTTGGTTGAGACTGGTGGATCATTCTGAGCTCTTGTTATGATGGTTGATACCCCAAACCACAAGGAGGGAAAGCTTTCTTCAGTTCAATGGGCTCAAGTATCCCTTGTTGTCTTTGCCCTAGCCCTAGTCCGGGCATGAAGTGCATGTTTCTGAACATCTGAATCACATTGACGTTGCCATGAGGGTCGTATTCCGAACAAACCCTTTCTTTAAAACCATCTCCAACTGGGAGTAGAAGTGGTTTAATTTAAAATCCTTATAGGAGAATATCATTTGACCCGTGCTATATCTCAAGGATTGGACTGCTGGTACTTGCACGCTTGGTATTATCATCGTCACCCAAAATGGTGATCACTCATTTGTGGGCGAAGAACTTCAATTTCTAATAGAGTGAGGAAGACACACCCTTGATACTGTGGAGCCAAGGTCATCCGAGCAACAGGTTGAAATAAATTGGGATGTTAATAAATTGGAACTCAACGACCCAATTTATAGGGCTAGCCCTTATTACAAGTTTTATGGATCCCATCACTTCTCGATGAGTATTATCGTAGGAGCGTACAACAACGGAGGTTGGAGCGAGGTCACTTTCCTTCAATCTTAAACATTTTATGGTTGTTAAAGGGAAGACATTCAACACGGATCCATTATCGACAAGAGAGAGTGGTACGATCTTCCCCATAACTTCGACGGAGATGTTGAGTGCATGATTGTGGTTGGGCCCAATTCTGGGGATTTTTTCTTCGAAAAAGGATAGCATTAGGGTAGAGGTCATGGTTCTGACTGAATTTATCGCTTCTTCTGGTGTGGTGGAAGGAGGAACTGTGGGTCTAGTGAGCAACTTGATCAAAGCATTTTTGTGTGGGTGGGAAGACATGAAAAGCCCCCATAGAGTATTTTAGCTTGATTTTTCTTCAGTTGATCGAGGATCTTTATTTCCTCGAGGGCCATCTCTGGCATAGGAAGGTTTTCAACGCCCTTCCCTTTATCATTGGCTGGTGGTAAGTTTAGGATCTCGTAATGCCTCCTTGACCTGGTCAGGTGATCTACTGAAGAAGGGAAAAACATGAACCCTTTTTCTTTGTTAATATCAGGTTGTTCCGTGATCTTGTTTATTTTTTCGAGGAGCTCCTTAACTAATATCATCCCACACATGTTGTCTACGGGGCCAGTTTTCTCTAAATCTTGCTCTTTATTTGAATCTTCGAATTCTTCCCCCCATTCGGTGGCAAAAATTTTGTCTTTCCATGTAAAGTCAATGCATTCAACAACTTCAATGGCTTCTTCATTTAGGTCTTCCCATTCCATGGGGATAAATAAGGGTGAAGGGACCAGGCGTCCTTGTATATTCAGAGTATCAGGTAACTCGGTCATGCTACAAATATCATTGATTTGCCTGAATGATTCTGCCATGATTTGGACAACGTCATATAGGCTAACTTCATCGGTTGGTACCACCCAACTGTTTGACTCTCGGGACCATTTTCGTGCTTCCCAGAATAGCCTACTGAACTTCTGGCAATCAATGATCATCTGTGAGGTAAATTTCATTCGAAACTCTAAAAGTTGGTTTAATACTTATGATAATCCTATACTTCCATTTTTAGAACGGGTATGGACAGCGATGCATGCTTTGGTAAGGAGTGATAATGCTTGTTCAGTGAGGATAACAGGGTGTAGTAAGAAATATGGGAAAGTTTGGAGAGGTTTGGGAGAGTGTATGGGTATGATTTAAGTTGAAGGATAAAATTATGGGTTCTCTTATAGGAAGATGGCATTGTCATGATTTGGGAGTGGGTTGTGAGTAGTGTTTGGCTTAGGATTGGCTGGTGGGGAAATGGTACCCCGGTCAATTAGACCTTGGATTATGTTTCGGAGGTGAAAGCATTGGTCTGCATTATGTCCAGAAGTTTGGTGAAAGGTGCAATGGTCATCTGCCTGGATGTTTCTTGGGAGTGGATTTGGTAATGGACAGGGGTCCAAAGGTTTGATAAGGTTTCGGCTTAGTAGGGCTTGATAAACATTGGAGTGGGGAGCATGGAGATAGGTGTATTCCTTTCGGACTGGGTCATGATGGATTTCTAGTTCCCATGAAGTGCTTTGTTAAGAGATGTTGTTGATGGTTGAGACTGCACACTAGCAAGTTTGTCATATTTTCTAGGGGTGAACTGTCCGGACACTTTCTTTAGTTCAACTTATATTTTAGCAAGACCTTCCTTGATTTCTACTACTGCTTCTCTGAGAGCACGGAAATGGGGATAGTATTGTCCTCCTATTGTTCCTCGGACATGGGGCAAGAAGTTCTTCTTCACTATGTTCACTTGCTCTTCCTCGGATGGACGATTGGTCATAGTGGCTGCTTTTTCCCTCCATTGGGCTATGAAGTTACTGACTGATTCCATAGAGTTCTATTTGAGAAACTCTAAATCATGGAGGGTGACCTCAAGGGCTTCGTTATATTTATACTACGACATGAATTCTCGGGCTACATCCTCCCAGCTACGGATTATGGATTCCTCGAGAGACAAAAACCATCGGAGGGCACTATCCTTCAAAGTTTACTGAAATAATTAGGCCCTCACTTCTTCATAAGTCCCTAGGAGAGTCATGGAACGATGATAACTATGATGATGAACAATCGGGGGTCCACTTCCTCCGAATTTCTCAATATTTGGAATCTTGAACTTCTCGGGTAACCTCACCTTAGGATAAGGAGACATGTGGGTGTAATCCATGTAATTTACAGAGATTTTAACTTGGTCTAACTTCTTAGTTATCACCCTGAGATCTTCGTTGACTTTGTTCAACTCTTCCTATTTTGGATCAATGATCATAGGCAAGTTAGCCCCAGGTTGGGCAAGGTTTGGCATATGAAGTTGGGCAGGCAGTGGCCCATTAGCAGGAGGGGCACGTGGAGCGTGCTGATACTCTTAGAGAACCTAAATAGGCTCGGGTTAACCCATAGCACGAGGAAATAGGGCCTCGGTCTCTTGAGAAAAAGGAACCTAGTTTAGTTGCATCTCTTAGACCTCAGTCTGAAGGTTGTCAATCTTGGACACGAGCTGAGATAAAACAACCGTTAGATCTGGCTGCGTAACTGGTACTTGATTTGTGTTCTCCATGGAAAGTGGATGGATACTGGACTCGAAAGTAGTAACAAGGTAATGAATGGAGCTCTGGGGTGATTTGATTGAAGACCGAAGCCAATAAGGAGCCAGGCCAAGGATGTGCGATCGACTTGAGAAGGAATAAAATAGGATTTATTTTTGAGATAAAGAACAAAAATATTTTTGACATTTTTTCTTTTTGAGATTGAAAGGAGAAATATTTTTGGATTTTTGATAAAGAAAGGAGAAATATTTTTGGATCTTTGATAAAGAAAAGAGAAATGTTTTTGGATTTTTTTATAAAGAATGGAGAAATATTTTTGGATTTTTGATAAAGAAAAGAGAAATATTTTTGGATTTTTGATAAAGAATGGAGAAATATTTTTGGGAGACGGGTCTCAGCATGATTATTATAATTATTATCTTCTCACTTGTATTAAATTTTCCTAAATACAAAATGAAATTCCGCACGAGACCTGAGCCTGGAAAAGTTGGGTTTGTAACATATGTAAAGCTAGGGTTAGAATTTTGACCAGGCACAGGGCCAAGGTCCCATTTTAAAAATGGGAAAAAATTTGAGCGGCAGGCGAACCCAGAATTTCGACGGAGTTTCGGGTCGAAATTGGAAATCTAACATGTGTGTCCTAGGCTTGACACCTATATGCGGGTATGCAGTTGGTTGGGTGAATCGGAAAGGGTTCCCCTCTTTGGCGTGTCTTCCACGATATACATCTTGATGTTGAGGGCAATCGGTACGTATGGACAAGCCATTTGATATACCTGAGTGTACGTGAATTGCCTCACTATATACCTCACGGGGACAGTACACGTGAGAGCGAATTCGATATACTAGGCGTACGTGAACGAGTTCTCTTCAATATACCTTCAGTTATGACTTCTGTCAAGCGGTACGATGCTTGGGAACTGTTCGATATACGTGGAAGTTACTTGGTCAACGGAAGGTGAGAGTCATATCTCTTAGGCTAACAGTGCCCTACCGGACTAGTGCCCATCACGAAGTGACCCTATAGTTACTGGACAGTATTTAGTCAATCACAATGCTCTTTTGTGATGTCGTGTGAATCATGCATAATTCTCTTATCAGTATCTTATTATGAGAGTATCTTTCTTAATCATGCCCAACAGGGAGCAAAGTACAAGTACTAATGGCATGCCAAGTATGGATGGGTGATGCGTGCAACATGTGGATATATGTGATCCTAGGTGCACATGGTGTGAAGTGTACATGGAGAATGTTCTACAAGTGTGTGAATAGAAGCATAAGCATGAGGTATACATAAATAGTAAAAGGGGCTTCAAAAATAGGGGAAAATATAAGCAAATATAACACCCAAGTAAATAGAGTCTAGCCCTCAAAATGAAAAAGTCCCCAGCGGAGTCGCCATTGTCTCCATCCCCGATCCTCACGGAGGGAGGGACGAAGAAGAGGGTATCTTCAATGTCGAGAGGATCTTAGTCACGTGCATCCCTCCCGGGAGCGCTTCGGCCGACTTTGATAATGAGGTAAAAATGTAGAGAGATGGAGTTGCCAGTCTATTTGACTCAAAACAGATAAAAGAAAAAGGGATCCATGCCAAAGGATAGCATCTAAAGACAAACTGATACATATGAAACCAAAATGATTCAAAAAGGGTCCAAAGGCAAAGTTACGAAATTTGAAGGTGTTAGGCACCCATTCTTCCATTACAGCCTCTCATGGGCTATTGTTATTTTCCTTTATTTTCCCGTGATATGTGTGCATGTGTATATATAATAGGGATAGGAATCATCGACTTGTATCATGGAAGAGATAAAGCGAGTCATCCATAGTAATGTTCCTAAAAGTAATATTAGAAAATAGGATTTTCGCGATTGTCCTAGTGTTGATAATTATAATGGAACGATAACGCATACGGAATAATACGTCACTAAGAAATAATATATGTATATATATATAGAGAGAGAGTCTAAGAGAGTAAAGTTTAAAGAATATAGAAAAAAATAAAATGAGAGAAAAGTGAGAATATGACTCGAGTCTCGGGTTTTACCTCGAGACGCTTACATAGCCTACAGAGGCATCAAAGTCCACGTAGTTCGTATGCAAAAAGAGGGGTGTGATTTATCCCATAAATCCAATCGGGGGCTTCTCTTATATGTGTGTGTATGTATGTAAAAAAGTGTTTTAATTATGCAAAAAGTGCGAGAAAAGTGTGAGAATTCCCGTTTGGAATTTATGAGCAAACCCTCCTTTTCTTATTTTTTAGGTTTTATATATAGGAAAATAAGAGATATGAAATAATACTAAATAAAAAGTATGTTAGGATAAGTGATATGAGAGGATAAAAGTTTTAAGTAATAAAACAAATTAGTGCGAATTTAGGGGGATTTAAAGAGAGAGTTGAGAAAATTGGACCTTTTTGAAGATCTTGAGCTTGATCTTGGATGTTGGAGACATACCTTGCACTTGGGTGATGATGGAGGGTACTTAATTCACCAAGTTTGCAAAAAAATATGATGAAAGGTGAAATCTGGAAAGGGATTTGGATGTGGAAATCACGCTGACTTCGAGAGAGGTTTTTTGAGCACGCTGAGAGTGATATATTTTAGATCTTGTACTTTGTAATGAGGTCAGGACATACTTTTTATATGCCCAAGACATTTCCAATCATCATAGTCCTGGTCCTACCAATCGGCAAGTGTGTTTAGGCACACTGCCGATAGGCAGGGTTTGGAACCTGTCGTTTGGCAGTCACTTTCAGGTTCCTTTGGAAAATCATTCGTAGAATGAAAACCGTTGACCCAAATCGTGCAGGGGGTAAATTGTTGGAAAGGTAATTCAAAGAGATTTAAAAGTCTTTGGACTATTTTCGAGTTCAGGAGTTGATTTTGGGTTAAATGTGGCTCAAAAGCATTCGTCGGTCCTTTGAATGGGGAATTATCGGATGCAAATGGATCGTTAGTTTGTATGGTAAGTTAGAATTGGTCCTGGGATGGAATATTAGAAAGTTTAGGATATGTACTTAGGCATTCCAAACAGTTTGACTCAGTTTGGGGAGTTGAATTTGGTCAATCGGGGCCTGGGAGAGATCGATGACCTTTCGGAGTAAAACAGATCGTTCATCCGTACCGTAAGTTAGAATCACACACGAGGTGGATCATTGGAAAGTATTTTCAGTTCACTTTAAAGAATCATTCAATCTCGGTCTAGATAAAGAGTTTACTTTGGTCAAACGGAGCCTAGGATAGTCCGGTAGCCTCCTGATCAAGTTTTGGGGGAAAGCGGGTCATTCGTCCTCATCGTAAGTCAAAATCAAGAACGGGGTGGACCGTTGGAAAGGGTATTCAGTGACCTTTGAAGATTCATTCAGTCTTGGTCAAGATGAAGAGTTTGACTTTTGGTCAAATGGAGCCTGGGAGTGCCTGATGGTCTCTAGGTCGATACCCGAGGTATGAATTAGGTTTGTAGCGAAGAGGGGAGGTGCTAGGGGACCTATAGAGAGGTTAGGGGGTGTTAGAATGGGGTGTCTACAAGGAAATTGTATATATCTCTTGTATACTCATCGTACTATTTACTTTACGATTTATCTCACTATCGTGTATATACAAGAGTTTTCACACAACTCCTGGGTCCTAGTTATCCCCTTTTCATATAAATTCAGTAGTTACCTTTCCAACCTACTAATATGCATATTGAATTGACGTCTACTCTCTCTTTGTAGATCAATTCCCAAATTTCCTAATCTCTCTTTCCATCGGTTATCCCTTTCGATCCATGCTTTAATTCCTACACCTAATGACCATAATGGACCTTAACTATACCCTACTAGTCTTTATCAAGTCCCTACATAGGTATAATATCACTCCTAAGATCCCCTTCCATCATTAGTAATGCTAGAAATTTCCTTAAAAGAAATAACCCAAAATCTGCCAGGGTTGATCGATCGAAGGATTTGTTTAATCGATCGACTCCGTCGTTCGATCGACACTCATGGGTTGATAGATCGATTGAACAGGTGTAGCTTCATCTTCTTCGATTTTTCACCGTTTTTGATTTTCTCAAATCCCAAGATTCTTCACTAAATTTACATCCGATTATTCCTAGCTATTTTTAAACGAGTTAGGATGATTTATAATGTTTCAAACACATTAAAACTTCACTGAAATCAATCAAGAATTAATCAAACCCTCAAAACTCTTTCATAATCTAGTTTTTTTCCTTCTCAAATCTTACTTTCCAATTGCCTTGGGATATAAAATTTCTTCACCATCTTCATAATCCCTCTTTAAGCTTTGAAAATAGGTTCTCTCTCTTCGCTTTAATGGCCTCTATAACCTTTTTATTTTATGATCCCTAAACCCAATCTCTAAATATTACATATATGTCTCTAAATTTCATAGGTCCCTTCACCTCTTTTTTTAAAATGACCAAAACACCCTTAATAGGTGCTGGTTCGGTCTCAAATTGGCTTGGGACCCATATTATACTCTCGAGAATACCATTCTGACTATTTCGACCCATCCAAAATCGTGCGTGACCCCTAAATTATCATCCGAGTCATTTAAAATACATTTTCCATTTCTCACCTCAAAATAGTCTACACGTGACTCTGGGTGAGATAAAATAAAATATGCACATATCACTCGCTATGCCGTATAACCATTATTAATCAATTATTTACTATTCACACTTAGTAAATATCATAATGAAATATTAATCTGTATCTATCTCTCAATTAATATTTAATAGTCACAATTATTATCTAATCACATTAAATTACTTCACTCGCATAATTTCATTAAAACGTATTTCCCCTAATTAATTTCTCAAATTAATTAAATTAAAATACACTGAAATACGAGGTATTAGATTTTTACCCATGGGTTACACGTCTAGGTACCCGCATCTGATATGGACTATTGGGATATTTATTGCATATGGTCTTGGGTGTGGTAGGCTATATGATTTTGATAATTGTGGTGATTTATCCATTGCCGTGATGAGGTCTGATGTTCCAGACGACCTATGACTATACATAGAATGCGCGAGTGATCCCCGAGGGAAATAGGGATAGGCCTTCATTGCTTGGCTTACTTACGTGACCTTTAGACTTTGTGACTATATTTAATGCTTTATACACTTGATCTTGATTAGGGTAATGATATTTATAATTTATTTGTTATTTTTGTATATGAAGAATAAAACTTAATCATGGGTTTAAAGAACATTAAATGCATGTGATATTAGGATTGAGGGGTGGGGTAAATCTAAAAGATATCAAAATGCTAGAGGCAGATGCATAGTTATGATTTATTCCAACTTCCATTATACTCTTATTCTCCTTAAACATGTTGCTAACCTCGTGGATTTAACATTATAGGATCGAGACCACGCATTCCACAACCTTGATCGATATTGACGCCATCACTTCATCCTTCTAGTCACAGTTCCATTCTAGGATGTAGATGTCCCTAGCCTACGTGCCAATTTTATCGTTTCATTTATTTTTCTATTATAGTAGCTAGAGTTAAATACATGTAATTGTACACTTTACTTGGATATGAGTTGGTTTGTATGTTAAAGTTAACGTATTGGTTTTTGGCTTATGATGACAGTAGCAAAGTTATGTCATTGCTTTCATTGTAGTTACTCAATATTAACATCAATTTATTTATTTTCATGTATCCTTAGAATGGTACTTCATTGTTTTTATCATTGTATTGTTTAACTTAGATCTAATCAATTTTTTATAACAATTACATGGTGTCACAAGACGAATATGAAAAGTGAATCCATTAAGCGAGTCATTTTCTAACTACTCCATGCAAGCAGGATTAATAACAAACTTAGCATTGAAAATCATAATCAAATGTCCTAGATATATGGAAATATGGAAGAAAGTGGATTCACACAAACAGATATGCCACACAAAATGTGTAAAACCAAACTACAAATAAATAAAAAGTTTTTAAACTATTGTTGACACCAAAAAATAAACTCAAAAGACAAACAAAATCTTTTTGTATTTTTCTTAAAAAAATCCAAAAAAGAAAAAATCAAAATACAAAAAGGATAAAAATCATACAACTAACAATGGCATATAATATAAAGTTCAAATACTAGTGTATGAAAACATGCGAAAATAATCAATCATATGATATAGCATGTGAAAAATCATATGCAAACATGCGAGATTAAACATGTTTAACATTTCATGTCTCCAAAAATTATTTCCAAACCAAAATAGATGAATACCTAATTCCTTGGGATTTAGGAGCCATGGCGACACATGATTAAAACTTTTTATGACTTCTTCAAAGATCATAACAACATACCCTAAGGTGACCTTTCCTACGATAATGCGAACATATGTAAACAGGAGGAATGCTACCTATGATTTGACCTTGTTTAACGTCCTTGGAATCATTTGATACTCTTAAACACACATTGGTCTTGAATTTATGACTAGAAGAATTTGAATTATTAAAGCCACTGCCAATACCATTTAAGTCTATTAAATCATCCTTTAAAATTCTAGACTCAAGAAAAAATTTAGACTCTTCAAACTTTAGGGAATTGTAATACCTCGTATTTTTATGCTATATTTAATTTGGGGATATATTAAATTTAATGTGATGATTTATTTAATAAAAAATCCGAAAATTAATTATGTTATAATTATTAACGTGACTAGAGTTAGTAATTATGGGAAACTTGTTGAATATTACTAATGAGCATAGTAATATATTACATTAGTTATATTGAATGTCATAAGTAAATTAAATGACTATTTCGGAAATTTAAGTCGGGACGTGCCCGTGTCACGTCGGGACTAATTATGTTAATTAAAAAGGGAATATTTTATAAGTTGTCCATATGGTCGTTTTGAGTGCGTCAACGCGTCCGGAAGGGTCGAGATAGTCAGAAAAGTGTACCCGGGGGTTTAGTTCGGGCATCGGGGTGTTTTTAGGCCTAATTAGTGACACGGGAGGGCATTTTGGTCATTTTACAAAATAGGGTAATTAAACCCACGACTTTCAGCCATCCTTAGCAGCCATTTAAGTCAGCCTTTTAGGGTTAGAACATTCAGAATCCTAGAACGGCCATTGGAGAAGAGAGGAGAGAGCTCTCAAGGTGATTCAAGGCCCAAAACACCACCGATTGCACCGCCATCACCACCAACGCGTAGATCGCGAGGAGGAGAACGCAACCACACCAATATCAGTAGGAAACCAGACCTCTGAAATCCCAGGCAAGTGTTTAACTTGCGTATTTTTGTTGGTGCAATATTCATATTAGTGTAGGAATGATTAAGAGTATAATCCATGGAAGAAAACCCCAATTTCGATAGGGATTTGCATGTAGAAATCATTATAACCATATTCTGGAAATATTATGGGAGGTAGATGATTAACCCACGAATTTGTAATGATTTGTTAGAAGGAAATTCTGGAGAAAACTGATTAGAACAAAAGTTAAGAAAACTTTAGGGTTCTTGATGATTAGATGAAAATTTAGGTTGTTTAACCATGTTTAATGATGTATACACGCATGCTGAACGTTAAAGATATCTAGAATTATGTTAGAATGTTAGCAGTAGACTTTTTGGGTCGATTAGTGTTGGAAAATATGAGTTTTGATGAAGAACTTTAATCAATCCCGTCACTGTAATTTCTGCAGAATTTTTGCCCAGACCTGCTTGATCGATCGATCGAGCATAGAGCTTCGATCGATCGACCCCTCCTGGCAGACTCCTATTTCTCTTGTTTAATTAGTTAAATTAAGTTTATCGTGGAATAACCTTTGGGCATTCTAAATAAAATGATTTGGGAGATATTGAGGACCAGTAGGATATATGGATAAATGTTAGAACCTTTAATCTTCAACGAGAATGGTATTTATGGGATATGTACTTTAGGTTGGTAGATTTATTAAATTAAAGGGTGAGGTGCGTAAGAGAGTTACGTTGGAATCAAATAAATCCACTTACTGAATTTTAGATTTGCGAGGATATAATCCATGAGGGTTAGGTAATGAGTGAGAAAACCCTTCGAGTTAAGGTTAGGAATAAAACCTTATACGTAATTCTATAATTGTGAAATTAAGGATAAACGGTATAATTACGGGTGATGGGAAGAATCTATATGAATGTGAAAATGGTATATTTATATGATTGTGTGTACATATATTATATACATGTGAAAAACATACCGCGCTACTTGCTATCCTTGAGGTTACCGCGCTGGGACAGTCTTATCTCGATGGGACCTTTATGGGTGGATATTGACTTGTACCCTAGAAGATAGATATCCTTGGTACAGGCTATAAAATTGATAGTTCAGACGGTCCTAAGAGACGCGAGTATGTGCCATCCTCTTAGAGACTTGGAATCTATGCTTCGCCTCGATATTGTTTGTATATGTGTTAATACAATTCGAGAGTGATTCCGAATTTATATTCCCCTTGATTTGAGTGGTATGGGGTGGATAGTGGAAGTATGCATGCACCATAGTTGTTAGGGGTGCTGTTATATATATATTATACGAGTAGATAATATATATATATATATATATATATATGAGATTATGACAATTGAAACTGTCTACTGCAATCTGATAGTAGAACATAGTTGTTAACGCATATTATTAAATACTTATATTGAAAAGTATAATATGTCACTGAAAAACTCTATCGTTCTTATAAAGTTATAAAAAAATAAAAAAAAATAGAGAATTTTGGTTACAAATTGGAACACCTTTTAAAATGAAGTCGTGAATTGTAAATCTTGTGGGTAATCTAAGTTAAGTTAAAGTTTTTACAAAGACTAGTATGTTAGATGTTAAAACGAACCGTGGGGAAGGTTAGTGCGAGAGGTCTGCACATTAGAAGAGAGGTGAGTATTTCTCAAGAGAGAGACGCACTAATATGTTGTTGCATTGGCCTGTATGATTTTAAATACTTGCTCAACGTATTTTAAAATCAAACACACTTCCGGGCCCTGACCCGTTTCTTTTTCTCTCTCTCTCTCTCTCTTGTGTATATATATGTATATTTTCAGGTGCCCAGCCATAGGGGCGTCTTGCTTAGGATCCTTTGAGAAGAACGAGCTGCAGCTTAGGTGGGAGTTGCAGGTCACTTGAGTAGACGACTTCTGTTATTGACTCCACTCCTATTACTCTCATTTATTGGGCACGTGTCGCCCTTTTCATCATTTCATTTATTGTTGGGATTTTTATATTTCAGTTATTCCAGTATTGTTTTACGGGATTTATTCAGGATGGTTTATGATTTTTAGTTTTATTATGTTGACATTCGATTGACGAATGTATGGTTTTATTTTAGTTCATCGTGGTGTGATTCTATATCGTAGAAATGTTGTTTTGTGTATATAAATATTTTCTTTAATTAAAATTTGGAAGTTTGTATGAAAAATGTTTTTTTGACACTTAGCTTAATTATTTAGGGTGTTAAATTGAAAAAAATTTTGTATCGACAGTGATGCTGAGAATGAACCAACTGTTTACCTTGATTTAATTTAATAAAGGAGTGATCGCCCGGTATTTAATTAGGCGGGGTGTCACAGGTGGTATCAGAGCATCAGGTTCTAGTGTCCATAGGATCTGTATGGCTTATTTCGCTTTCAGCTTAACGTTATTTCTATAGAGCCCTATTTTTAGGACTGTTGTATTCTTGCTTTTACGTTTAAGTCTTCAGCTATTCGAGATTTGTTGATAACTGTAGACTAATAAACTTGTTCACGTTTCATATGCCTCCGAGACGTGCTCTGAAAGATAGGCGTGCCCAAGCCGAACAGCCAGCAGTTCCGGCACCAGGCACAATGAATGCGAATGAAGTAGCCGCTATTGTTGCTCAGGCGGTGAATGCCGCAATAACGGTGATTCAGCAGGCTCCACCCCAGGTCCAGGCAGTGGCGCCAGTACCAGCACAGCTTCCATCTGCATGGGAGAGGGTTCGGGATGCTTTTCATAAAGCACATCCCCCTGAGTTCTCCGGTAGCTCCGACATTGTCACGGTTAGCCAATGGAAGAAAGACATCCAGCGGCATCTTCGCATGTATGAGTGCACCGAAGTACAAAAGCAGTTATTGTCTTCTTTCAAGCTGGTGGGAGCCGCATTACAGTGGTGGGAGTCCACTACCACTTTGGAGGAGAGGGACACGATCCCTATTCAGTTGTTCTGGGAGCGGTTTGACCGCAAGTATTTTCCACTCGCAGTGCAGACTGAGATGAGGCGGAAATTACTAAATCTGAAGCAGGAGAACCTTACTCTAGCTGAGTATGAGGAGGAGTTCACGAGACTTCTCACTATTGTGCCGGATGAGGCACCCACTGAGGGCAAGAAGATTTTGCTGTTCGTCGACGGGTTAGCTTGGAGGATCCGTCAGCACCTTATTGGAAATCTATCCCTGAGTACTTTCACTGACGTACTCAATGCAGCGTTACTACATTGCCAGGATCACCGCTTCCATCTTTAGGGAAGCAAGAGAGCAGGAGAGTCCAGCCAGCAGGGCAGGACTAGGGGTAATAGTGCCGGTGGGGCACCAACTCATGGACAGACTCGTCAGCACGAGCAGAGTTCCCATCAGGGGGACCCTGCTAAGCGATTCCCTTCAGGTGATTCTAGGCAGGGATTCGGAGGATTCAGGCAGGGCCATCAGGGTCAGTCTAATCAGCAGGGCCAGCAGGGTCAACACCTACCGCAGGGACAGCAGTAGGGCCAGCAAGGCCAACAGCGTGCACATCAGGGCCAATAGGGCCAGTGGCGAGGAGGAAACGGCCACCAGGGCCGTGGACAGCAGGGTCAGAGGGGCGGTAATTTCAAAGGCAGATGCATTGGGTGCAGCAAACATGGCCATAGGCGCCAGGATTGCCCAGAGGGCGATAGGGCCCCACAGCAGCAGGGAGCCCGTAATGAGCCGCAGAGACCACTTTTTCCACCTGCCCTTCCAGCTCCAGCCCAGGTGCCAGCCCTACCAGCCATTCCAGCAGCTCCAGTGCAGCAGGGGCAATTGCAGTATGGACGTGTCTATAATGTCCACCAGGCAGCAGGTCCTCAGGCACCACCCGCGATTGAGGGTATGTTTCCTATCCATGGTACTATGGGTAAAGTTTTGTTTGATACGGGGGCAACGCATTATTTTATAGCTACGCATTTTGCGAAGTCCTTAGGGTTGTTAGCCACAGCAGAGAGCACCGTGACGTGTGTCGACTCACCACTGGGGAGTGGGTCACTTATATTCTTTATATGCCGGGGAGTAGGGGTAGAGATTGGTAGCTCGGTATTGCCTGCAGACATGCTAGTCTTAGACATGCACGAGCATGACGTGATCATTGGTATGGATTGGATCGCATCTTATAGAGCCATGATTGATTGCTTCGGTGGGAGCATTGTTTTTATCATTCCGGGGCAAGAGATGTTTGTAGTGGCGATCCCTCGCCCAGAGGGAGGTTCGACCGCTCATTTATATTACATTGAGGAGGATACCTCTAAGGAGGTTGTGATTCCTTTGGATTCGATCCCAGTTGTTAGGGAGTATTCCGATGTGTTTCAGGAGATACCAGGCCTACCGCCCAGTCGTGAGATAGACTTCGTTATAGATTTATTACCGAATACGAGACCTATAGCACGCGCACCGTACAGTATGGCTCCGACAGAGATGCGAGAGCTACGAGATCAGATTGAGCAGCTATTAGGTCAGGGCTTCATTCGTAGGAGTACCTTACCTTGGGGAGCTCCAGTATTATTTGTAAAGAAGAGAGATGGTTCACTGAGATTTTGCGTGGACTACCGGGAGTTGAACAAGGTCACGATACGGAATAAGTATCCGTTGCCTCGAATCGATGATCTATTCGACCGGTTGAGGGGAGCAACTTTCTTTTCGAAGATAGATCTGAGGTTGGGGTACCATCAGTTACGAATTAGAGAGCAGGATGTTTCAAAGAATGCCTTCTTGTCGAGATATGGGTCCTATGAGTTGAGGGTGATGCCGTTCGGACTCACAAATGCCCCAGACGTTTTCATGGACTTGATGAACCGAGTATTCAGAGAGTTCTTGGATCAGTTCGTCATCATCTTCATAGATGATATTTGGATATATTCACACTCCGAGGAGGAGCATGACGAACACTTGAGGCAGGTTCTTCAGACTCTACGAGAGCATCAGTTGTATGCTAACTACGAGAAGTGTGGATTCTGGTTGCGAGAGGTACAATTCTTGGGCCATGTTGTTTCTGAGTAAGGGATAGCAGTTGACCCGAGCAAAGTGTCAGCGGTGAGAGAGTGGGGGCAGCCCACGACACCGACGGAAGTGCGTAGTTTCTTGGGGTTAGCCGGATACTACAGGAGGTTCATTCGGGGATTCTCCAAAATAGCGGGTCCATTGACGAATCTGACTCGCAAGGGGGTACCATATGTCTGGGATGACGCTTGTCAGTTGGCTTTCGACGAGTTGAAGGACAAGCTTACTTCGGCACCAGTCCTTGCTTTACCGAAGCCGGGTGTAGAGTACCTGGTTTACACAGATGCGTCCTTACGAGGGCTTGGGGGAGTACTTCAGCAGGAGGAGAAGGCTATAGCTTTTGCTTCCCACAAGATTAAGCCGCATGAGAAGAATTACCCCACCCACGACCTGGAGTTAGCTGCGGTCGTCTTTGCATTGAGAATTTGGAGGCACTATTTATTGGGCGAGAAATTCCGTTTGTTCACAAACCATAAGTCACTGCAGTACCTGTTCACTCAGCGAGAGCTGAATATGCGTCAGCGCAGATGGTTAGAGTTTGTGAAAGATTACCAATTCGATATACAGTATCATCCGGGGAAAGCCAACGTAGTTGCTGATGCGTTGAGCCGTAGACCGGTTGACGATGTAACGGACATCTGGAAAGCAAAGTGGAAGGAGTTGGGTCACCAGGACGCAGTAGCATGTTCTTTCATATCCGTGATGTCAGTCACACTCGAGATTGTTACGAGGGTGATACAGGCACAGACCACAGACCCATTTTGTCAGGAGCAGATTGTACGATTTCTAGCCGAGGGTGCTGAGTCCTATTCTGTTAGTTCGGATGGAGGGTTGCGGTTTAATGGGAGATTAGTGGTTCCAGAAGGAGCGGAGCTACGTCATGAAGTGATGACTCATTCTCATGGGTCCTGATTTGCAGTACATCCGGGAGGCGATAAGATGTACCAGGACATGAGACGACAGTACTGGTGGAGTGGGATGAAGAAGGACATCGCTGAATTTGTGTCCAAGTGTTCTACTTTCCAGCTAGTGAAGGTGGACCACCAGAAACCGTCAGGATTACTTCATCCGTTGGAAGTACCCGCGTGGAAGTGGGAAAGTATTTCCATGGATTTCATTACCGGGTTGCCTACATCACAGCGGGGCCACGATTCTATCTGGGTGATTGTAGACCGTTTGACCAAGGTGGCTCATTTTCTACCAGTGAGGACAGATTATACCACGGGTCAGTATGCCCAGTTGTTCATCGCTGAGATTGTCAGATTACATGGGGTGCCCCTGAATATTATGTCAGATAGAGACAAGATTTTTGTGTCACGTTTCTGGGAAAGCTTTCAGGAGGCTATGGGTACAGAGTTGAGACTGAGTTCAGCTTACCACCCACAGACAGATGGATAGACAGAGCGTACTAATCAGATGTTTGAAGATATGCTACGCATGTGTGTTCTCAATTTCGGAGGAGGTTGGGAGCCACACCTTCCACTGGTAGAGTTTGCTTATAATAACTCCTATCAGTTTACGATTGGCATGGCTCCATTTGAGGCTTTGTACGGCAGGCCTTGTCGTTCTCCAAATTGTTGGCTCGAGGTGGGCGACAACAAGTTATTAGGGCCAGAAGTGATTCAGGAGACCTCCGCGAGGATTGAGATAATCAGGAGTCATATTCGGGTAGCTCAAGACAGGCAGAAGAGCTACGCCGATGCGAAACGGTTCTTTCGGGAGTTTAATGTGGGAGATCAAGTGTTGTTGCGTGTATCTCCTATGAAAGGAGTGATGAGGTTCGGGAAGAAGGGGAAGTTGGCTCCGAGGTACGTAGGACCATTTCCCATCATCGAGAGGATTGGGCCGGTAGCATACAGGTTGGGATTGCCAGATCATTTACATCGCATCCACGATGTATTCCACATCTCGTCGCTGAGACGATATCTTCGGGATGATATGGCCCATACGCACATTGCGATAGATGAGATTGACTTACAGTTGGATAGCTCTTACGAAGAGAGACCAGTCGCTATCCTAGACTATAGTGAGAGGAGATTGAGGTCGAAAGTAGTTCCACTTGTGCGAGTCCAGTGGGAGCATCATAATGTGGAGGAATCCACTTGGGAGCGTGAGGCAGATATGCGCGAGAGATATCCAGAGTTGTTTTTACCAGGTATGCCTTATTTTCCGAATTTCGGGACGAAATTCCGTTATTAGGGGGGAAGTATGTAATACCCCGTATTTTTATGCTATATTTAATTTGGGGATTTATTAAATTTAATGTGATGATTTATTTAATAAAAATTCGGAAATTAATTATGTTATAATTATTAACGTGACTAGAGTTAGTAATTATGGGAAACTTGTTGAATATTACTAATGAGCATAGTAATATATTATATTAGTTATATTGAATGTCATAAGTAAATTAAATGACTATTTCGGAAATTTAAGTCGGGACGTGCCCGTGTCACGTCGGGACTAATTATGTTAATTAAAAAGGGAATATTTTATAAGTTGTCCATATGGTCATTTTGAGTGCGCCAACGCGTCCGGAAGGGTCGAGATAGTCAGAAAAGTGTACCCGGGGGTTTAGTTCGGGCCTCGGGGTGTTTTTAGGCCTAATTAGTGACCCGGGAGGGCATTTTGGCCATTTTACAAAATAGGGTAATTAAACCCACGACTTTCAGCCATCCTTAGCAGCCATTTAAGTCAGCCTTTTAGGGTTAGAACATTCAGAACCCTAGAACGGCCATTGGAGAAGAGAGGAGAGAGCTCTCAAGGTGATTCAAGGCCCAAAACACCACCGATTGCACCGCCGTCACCACCAACGCGTAGATCGCGAGGAGGAGAACGCAACCACACCAATATCAGCAGGAAACCAGACCTCTGAAATCCCAGGCAAGTGTTTAACTTGCGTATTTTCGTTGGTGCAATATTCATATTAGTGTAGGAATGATTAAGAGTATAATCCATGGAAGAAAACCCCAATTTTGATAGGGATTTGCATGTAGAAATCATTATAACCATATTCTGGAAATATTATGTGAGGTAGATGATTAACCCATGAATTTGTAATGATTTGTTAGAAGGAAATTCTGGAGAAAACTGATTAGAACAAAAGTTAAGAAAACTTTAGGGTTCTTGATGATTAGATGAAATTTTAGGTTGTTTAACCATGTTTAATGATGTATACACGCATGCTGAACGTTAAAGATATCTGGAATTATGTTAGAATGTTAGCAGTAGAATTTTTGGGTCGATTAGTGTTGGAAAATATGAGTTTTGATGAAGAACTTTAATCAATCCCGCCACTGCAATTTCTGCAGAATTTTTGCCCAGACCTGCTTGATCGATCGATCGAGCATAGAGCTTCGATCGATCGAAGGTTCGATCGATCGAGCCCCAAGCTTCGATCGATCGACCCCTCCTGGCAGACTCCTATTTCTCTTGTTTAATTAGTTAAATTAAGTTTATCGTGGAATAACCTTTGGGCATTCTAAATAAAATGATTTGGGAGATATTGAGGACCAGTAGGATATATGGATAAATGTTAGAACCTTTAATCTTCAACGAGAATGGTATTTATGGGATATGTACTTTAGGTTGGTAGATTTATGAAATTAAAGGGTGAGGTACGTAAGAGAGTTACGTTGGAATCAAATAAAGCCACTTACTGAATTTCAGATTTGCGAGGATATAATCTATGAGGGTTAGGTAATGAGTGAGAAAACCCTTCGAGTTAAGGTTAGGAATTAAACCTTATACGTAATTCTATAATTGTGAAATTAAGGATAAACGGTATAATTACGGGTGATGGGAAGAATCTATATGAATGTGAAAATGGTATATTTATATGATTGTGTGTACATATATTATATACATGTGAAAAACATACCGCGCTACTTGCTATCCTTGAGGTTACCACGCTGGGACAGTCTTATCTCGATGGGACCTTTATGGGTGGATATTGACTTGTACCCTAGAAGATAGATATCCTTGGTACATGCTATCAAATTGATAGTTCAGACGGTCCTAAGAGACGCGAGTATGTGCCATCCTCTTAGAGACTTGGAATCTATGCTTCACCTCGATATTGTTTGTATATGTGTTAATACAATTCAAGAGTGATTCCGAATTTGTATTCCCCTTGATTTGAGTGGTATGGGGTGGATAGTGGAAGTATGCACGCACCATAGTTGTTAGGGGTGCTGTTATATATATATTATACGAGTAGATAATATATATATATATATATGAGATTATGACAATTGAAACTGTCTACTGCAATATGATAGAAGAACATAGTTGTTAACGCATATTATTAAATACTTATATTGAAAAGTATAATATGTCACTGGAAAACTCTATCGTTCTTATAAAGTTAAAAAAAAAAAAAAAAATAGAGAATTTTGGTTACAAATTGGAACACCTTTTAAAATGAAGTCGTGAATTGTAAATCTTGCGGGTAATCTAAGTTAAGTTAAAGTTTTTAGAAAGACTAGTATGTTAGATGTTAAAACGAACCGTGGGGAAGGTTAGTGCGAGAGGTGTGCACATTAGAAGAGAGGTGAGTATTTCTCAAGAGAGAGACGCACTAATATGTTGTTGCATTGGCCTGTATCAATTTAAATACTTGCTTAACGTATTTTAAAATCAAACACACTTCCGGGCCCTGACCCGTTTCTTTTTCTCTCTCTCTCTCTTGTGTATATATATGTATATTTTCAGGTGCCCAGCTACAGAGGCGTCTTGCTTAGGATCCTTTGAGAAGAACGAGCTGCAGCTTAGGTGGGAGTTGCAGGTCACTTGAGTAGACGGCTTCTGTTATTGAATCCACTCCTATTACTCTCATTTATTGGGCACGTATCTCCCTTTTCATCATTTCATTTATTGTTGGGATTTTTATATTTCAGTTATTCCAGTATTGTTTTACGGGATTTATTCAGGATGGTTTATGATTTTTAGTTTTATTATGTTGACATTCGATTGACGAATGTATGGTTTTATTTTAGTTCATCGTGGTGTGATTCTATATCGTAGAAATGTTGTTTTGTGTATATAAATCTTTTCTTTAATTAAAATTTGGAAGTTTGTATGAAAAATGTTTTTTTTGACACTTAGCTTAATTATTTAGGGTGTTAAATTGAAACAAAATTAGTATCGACAGTGATGCTGAGAATGAACCAACTGTTTACCTTGATTTAATTTAATAAAGGAGTGATCGCCCGGTATTTAATTAGGCGGGGTGTCACAGGAATCTGATAAGAACCCAAAGGGTTTAAATAAAACTCCAAATGGACAATTTTTCATTGCTTATTCTCGGTAAAATTGGTCTTATACGCATTCATGTTCATTTTTTAGGTCAAATTACATTTACGGTTTCAAACGTTTCAATTCAAGGCAAATGCGCATTTAGAGGAGCTAAACCCCAATTTCCGTCGTCTAAACTAATTACCCAAAACTTAACAAAGCCCAGTCCACCCCTAGCCTATCCTATATATGCTCAGTGTGTGTGTTGTATTATTTATTTTATTTTTAATGTGGATATATATTTTGTTTAGGTTGTGTCTTTTTAGTTCTTTTTAGTTTAATTTCTTTCTATTTTATTATTTTTATTTTTATTTTTATTATTTTATTATTTTTTGTAAATGTTATATCGTGCATGTTGTCATGTCATTATTCGTATATATTTAGTTGTGTGCTTAATATTTTTTTTACAATATTTTTTAATGTTTTTGTTTTAAATTTTATATTTTATTTAATTTTTAATTTTTTTTTATTATGAGTGTTTTTATATTTTATATGTGCGTGTTTGTGTTTTTATAATTTTATTGTGTGTTGTGTGTATATATATACATACACATATTTTCTATTTTATATAATAAACTACCTACACACACACACACACACACACACACTATTTCCATACACACCCAACACACTCCCTAAATTACACTCCACATTTCATACACCTCACACACACCCAATCACCCCTCAGCCATTATTCATCATCTTCTCTCCCACATTCTCTCTCCTAAGCCCCATTAACACCCACTACAATCAAACCACAAACCTTAATCCACTATACCCGAAATCTGACTGCCCACCTTGACCCCGCGACCTAATCTTCAACCCGCCAGACCTATCCCACCTGCCTCGGGTCATAACTACTCCAAATTGGCAGAATATCTTAACCTCCAGTCGTAACCCATTAAACCGGTGTTTTCAACCAAACCCGAACGAACTCGACCCCATCTTAGCACCATTTTAGCTTCTAACCTAGCTTCATTCTATCTCTTTTCAACCATTGACCTGGATACCCATCCAAGACCCAACAACCCATGAACCTATCCGAACCTTCTAGCTTGGAGATGTGCCCATGCCAAACTCAAACCCTATTTGTAACCCGTGTTCAAACCCGAGCCCAAACCTTTGTAAACCCAACACCAGTACCTAACTCTCCCATAACCCTTTATCCTTAGACTTATTTCATCCCACTTTCATATATACCCAACACCCGATTCTATTACAGACCTGAAATAAAACCACAGACCAAATAAAAAAACACATGTGTCTTTTATCCCATTTCCTAAAATACTGTATAATCCCCCACATCAACCTCATTAAACCCACATGCACAACTATGCAATCCTTTAATTATCCCACCTTACACCCCTCCTGTCCATTCAATTCCAACTATACACCCAACCTCAATCCCCCTATAAATTGAAGACTTGTTTGCATTTTAAGGCAATCTCCATTTTAGTTTTGACCTTAGGATAATTATTCTCCATTATTCTGGAGAGAGTATTTATAATTTTTAGCAAATATCTCATTATAAAGTGATGTTGTTAAATTTATCTCTTTTGGAAGTAAATTCTTCTCCATCTATTTATGGAGAGTATTTGTAATTTTTAGCAAATATCTCAAGACAAAGTGATGGTGTAGAATTTATTTCTTTGGATGAATTATAATGTACAATTTTATAATGAGAGGATTTGTATTTTTAAAAAATCTCTCTCATTATTTAAGAGTCCATTATGAATTCAACCATGGTTATATATTTTAATTAGTTTTTTTTTTGTTTTTCATTTTGTAGTTTTTAATTATTTTTAAAATATATATTAGTGAGGGATTGTAATTGAGAGAATTTTGGATTGTAATTGAAGAGTTCAATCAAATTCAAGGCTAAAATGGTCTTGATCTATTCTTATTTAATTACTCTTGTTTTAATCCTTGCATGCTTTCATTTGTTTAATCTATGTCCTAGTTGTTATTTACTGAGGGCTAATCTTCCATTCAAGGGATGAACTAAAGCCCTCATGAGTCAAATTTAGTTAGTTTGCTTGTTAGCACAATTTTGTTTATCTAATTTTTCTCTTATTACATATTACATCTTAGTTAGTAATTCAAAAATTAGCATAGTTAGTTAATTCATAATGCCTTAAAAAATCATAACAAAAGAATAATATGAAAATGATTTGATATGCCCAAAGTTCACCCTCGTATTTGGAGTCACTAACCTAGTCCTGTCTCATAATCGAGTCGACAACAGCCATCGGGAAGGTCATCTTCTGGAAATTCGGCCGCTCATAGGGAAAACTCGGCTGAACAGCAACCGAGGTTGACGGCGTCACTTGGGCCCAGGCTATTGCCAACCTCATACTCTGCATCAACCGACGTTGTACCCCACCTCATGCCTAACCTTGGCCAGTCTTCCCGATCGAGGTCATCATGGCTATTAGCAAGGCTAAGCAACATCGTCGGACTTACCAACCTCGTACCCATCTAGGCCAAGGTTATATCAGTCAAGGACACAAGTCCTAGCATATGCAATAACATGTAAGGTTTGAAACCCGTGAGCAAATCCCTTATAATTGAATCATTCCCCTCATATGAGGAAATATTATGGTCATCATTATCTACATAAGATCATCCATGTGTCATCATCATATCCTCACACACATGCTTATTTCATGGTTCGGGGTACATTACACCCCCCAAGTACTATATATAAAGGTCTTCCTCTACCTTGTAGAGAGATCGATAATTATAACCCTAGCTAAAACTCTGTTTGTTTATACATAAGAGAGAGAAAGTTTGAGAGATTGTATCTATGGCCATTAGTGCCTTCATCTAGTGAAGTTACTCACACACTCATAATGGACATAGGCTAGATTGGTTGAACAACTTATATACTAGTGTTCATCCTCTTCTCCTCTCCCCCATCTACTAGATATTTACTGTTATGCTGCCATTGTTACTGCTAGTGTAAGCTTATCAACACCTCATACCGGTGGTGCTGTTTCCAACATCATCATTTTGGTGCCATCTGTGGGAACAAGGAGATTGATCTCTTCCTCTTTTGTTTCTTAACCTCATTGGAGACTCAGGTGGTGAACCAGGACTCCCCCCTCACGTGAAGTTGTGTCACCATTGAAAGATGTCCTTTAAGGTATCAAGCTATCTAATATTTACATTGCAAGGTCTCTAGTTTCATCATATGGCATGAGAGTTAGCACCACCTCCTCCACCATCTGGTGTTGGTGGAACCAGTTCCAGCTAAGCACCACCTGAGTCCGAGATGGATGAGGTGGCAGCGGCCTTGAAGTCCTTGGCTGTAACTCAGCAAGCGATGTAGGAGCAATTTTCCCAGCTAAGCCAAAACATAATAAGACCACCTGGGGTCTCATCGAAAATGATTACTTCGGTAGCGGCTCAACCACAGCATGAAGCCAAGGGACCACCCCAGGCACCACGAAAGGAACAACATACTGCTCAGCAGAGGAGGGATGTTGCTGACCCTAGGTGTTTATGCCTGGGGAGGTAAGGAAACCCTTGCCCTGAGGATAAGTATGATAAAATTGAGGCAGAGGATGCCCTGGCAGACTGTTGGGAGCCGTATGAGATTTTAAACAACACTGTACATCCTATACAATAGGGCTGAGGTTAGTGTGAAAGAAAAGACGGTGATTCACAACAAAGAGGTTCTGCTTTTGATCGCTCAAGTAGAGGGTCGGCCTTTAAAAGGCTCGGCTAAGTTAATGATCTGAGGCAGAGCCTATCCAGGTCAAGAAGCATAGCTGGCTCAAAAAAGGGAAGATGATGATCATCTGTTGATGTAAAAAATTAGATTATCTCTAATTAATCAATCACAGATAAAATCAATAAGACAAAATATTTTTAAAGTGGTTCAGCCTTGTAAGAATGGCCTACATCCACTGTTTTTGTTATTACTGACTATTTTCTTGGAATTCTCGATAATATATTTACCAAGAAATTTCGAGTCCCCTTCTAATGAGGAGGTTACAATGTATTTATAGCCTTGAGGTTGTACATGTGAAAGGACAATGCACTATTATCTAGTATACATATGCATCTATATGATAATAATGAGCATTTAATGCGCAGTCGTATTTTTGATTCTCCTGATTTGAATGCTTTGTACGCTAAGTAGCTCGGGCCACTTAAGCTGCTCGGACCGCCTAAGTAGCTCAGCACGCTTGAGTACCTCGAGGCCCATGAGTTTCTCGGGCCTATGAATATCCTAGAATGTATGAGTTGCTCGGTGGCAGTGAGCTGATAGATATAAATATTTGTAATTGCCATGTTGGTTGACATGTGTCTTCAGATGATGGGTCAACGTCAGCAGATTAAATTTGGTATCAACAGAAGCCCCCAATGTTTCGTAGTTTGATGTTGAAGAAAAATATAGAATATTATACATTGGAAATTGCATAGATTATTGGTTTGTATAATTTTTAGGAAAGCTTTCGTTGTATGTAACTCATTTTTGAGTGCAATGTATTAGGCCTTGAATGTATTTTGAATTTTCATGACCGCTTCGATATTTGTGCTCCTTTTCTTCTTTTAGCCATCGGATATGCAAACGTCTTTCTTTGTAATCATTACCTTTCCTTATTCCCGAGGTAAAGTATTTAAGCGTGGCAGAAATCCTATCATCTTTCACTTTTTAAATTTATATCTTTGAACTCTTCATTTCTTCTCTATCTTGTGCCTTCGTTCCTTCCATTGTTCGTTGTCAACTAATTCACTCTTTTTCTTTAAGATTTTATTCCCTCTCTTTTATTTACTTTGTTCATCTTGGTTTACCTTGTTGAATCGCTTGACAAATTTCGTTATGAATTTTCAATCCCTTCATGGGTCATTTTTGTGGAACTTTCTGAACCTTCTGATTATTTTTCTTTAGCTGAGGGACATTGGTTCCCAAGTCACTTTGTGTCCGAATGTGGCTTTTCTTTTCCTCCAAATCCCTTATGTTTGGAGTTTTGTCAATATTTTGACATTGTACGTGCAAAAATAGCTCCAAATACCTGGAGGATAGTTAATGGCGATCATAGATTGAATCAACTCCATAGAACTCGTTTAGGGATCCCAGAGATTATGTACTGCTATAGATGGGTTTTTAGTGATTCCATATTCAATTTAAAAACTAGGTTTTTGAATAGGGCTTTAGTTGTCAATCTTCCAGACGCCAATAGGGATTACTTTGAGCATGGGGTTGTTATGAAAAATTGGCAACATGCTCCATTAAATGGAGATGACGTATATCAGGGTCCCAGGTGTCCCTCATATGGAAATATAATAGGTTGTTTTTATTTTTTTGAAATATTGTTTTCTTGGTGTTTGATAAAATGTATCACTGACATTTATTTTTATTTTGTTACAGTTGACAGTAAAAGAAAACCACCAAAAGAAGCTGACGTTAATTTAAAGCATTTGAAACTTATCTGGGATTTGTACCAATCTGTTGCTGAGGAACATATTATGTCTGCCTCTTATTGATTGCAGTACAAGAGTTATACCTCGTCTTTGACTGCTCGTCCTTGTCCAGTGGTAATTAATTTTGACCAAGTGCCAGCTTCTGAGAATAGTGTAGAAGGTTCTTCCTCTGAGTTAATTGCTCCCATCAGTAACCTAATGAAGAGAAGAAGAGCTCTTGCCTTCTTTGATAAATCTGATTCTACCAATGTGAAAGTAAAGAAAATCAAACAAAATGTTCCAGAAGAAGGGACGAGAATTATTGATGCACCTCCTCCTGCTGCTAATTATAAAGCTATTGAGAAGCCCCCTACTCCGAGAAAGATTGATGCTATTACTCCTCCGAGTGAGGTTATTTTCATATCACAAACAAAGACAACGTCTCTAATTGAGAATGTTCCTGCTCCTCCGAGGAAGTTAAAGAAAAGTTCTTCTGAGAGACCTGTTGAACTTGTCTCTCAACCTTCAACTGTTGAAGGCAGTGTTCCAACCTTTGTTTATCCCAGCTCCGCTATGGGCTTGGTAAAATCCTAGACTATCCTAGAAGTTCAAGGCATTGAGGATTCCCTTTCTCATGAGAGAATCACTACACTGGCTGCTCAACACATTGCCTCAGTAAGTATTGTTAGCATGATTCTTTCACTTTCTAATATTATGTTCATATATTGACTCATCGTTATTTATTCCTCCAGCTGGTGACGCATTTTAACAATCTTTTGAAGAAGGATGAAACAATCAAGGCTTCAAGTTCCTCGGGAGGGGTAGAGGAAGCCTTTATTGGTCTGACCCAGTCTTTAAAAGACTCTCATCAAAAGTACAAGGAAGATAAAATTTCATGGGAAAAGCAACTCAAGTCCATTGAGTTAGATAAAAATCAAGCTGAGAATGCCTCCAAGGAATTGGAGAAGAAATTGAAAGAGTTTGTTCTGAGCAACAAAAATCTTGAACAGAACAACAACGAGTTTGAGGCTAAACTCAAGGCTGCTGAAAATGAGGTTGTTGCTCTTAAAGATGTTGAGCGACAGAAGAAGGAGGTGGAGGATAAATTGAAGGCTGCCAAAAAGTCTTTCAGTGCTGGTCGGGATAAAGGCTGGAACAAAGGCCTGGCTGCCATGTCTTCTGATATGGAGTATGCCAGCCATAAATATTTTAGGGACGGATGGGTCGCTGCCTTGCAAGAGATGAAAGTTACTGAGGATTCTGAATTATTCCAGCGACACACTCATGACCCTCCTCCCTCTCCTAGAGAAGAAGAAGAGGACGAAGTTTCCTCAGATGAGTCTTCTATGATGATTGGAGATCAGGTTCCTATTGTTCCAGTTGTTCAGCCTACCGAGCAACTCCAACCAACCAGTACTTTCGCTGGACAGCTATCATTGTCTTCCGAGCAACCAGCCCATTCATCCAAACCTTCTGAGGAAGTCATAGGGAACAAAGAGAAGGTGGAAAGTTTCTCAGATTTTTATTTTGTTGCTCTATTGAATGTAATCTAAGACTTTGTATATTTTCTTATGATGAAATAAAATTCAAATTTTTGGTTGTTCATCTCGAATTTCTCCCCTACTTTCTCTGTCTGCATCCTTATTGATTATTTATATATCTCTTTGCTAGTTTATGGCCAGGATGGAGCTCTTATCAGCTCATGATACATAATTAATGAAGAAACTCAGTGACTATTTTAAAGCGGGTCATGCAGATCTTGATGAGACTCAAATCATTGATATCCTGGGTTCAGATGCTTCTGAACGGGTAGTTGGATGACCGTAAACAACCCAGAGAATTTTGGATGGATAGGTATAATGAAGCCCTTTACCATCTTGATGATCGGATCCAAGAGTCGAATCATGAGGGGTACAATCAAGGATGGTTGAATGCTATGTGTGTGTTGAAATTGGAGCATGGGCACTATTTATGGGATTATTATGAGCCTGGAGTGCTCGACTTGCTCGTGCCTCCTTTTAAGCTTGATTTTAGTTGGATACCTTCTCGGGCCATTCCTCGATGCTTAATATCCAAATATCTTGATGACTACAATCTTCATGCTAACATTGATATATCTCGCCCAAAGCATTTACTTGATCGGCCTTCTGTGATGAATGTCAGAATGCTGAGAGATGTACATTTTATAAATTCTCCTTATGACTTAGAAGACCCTCCTGCTGGAGTAGAACCTGTTTCAAAGGCAGAAGGGAAAAACCAGTGGAATAGGATTTTTATGTAATGAAGTACATTTTTCCCATCATATGTAATTCTGCTTGATTTAAATGAAGAAAATTTTTAGTCCTTTGCCATTTTATTTGCAGAATGTCTTTCTTTGTGAATATATGTATATTTTGATATGTACATTTTGTTTTGTTTTTGGATAATAGTACTTGTCCTATCTATTATTTGATTATAGTGACTTATCACTATTTGGGCCTATATAATATAATATAATGATTTTCATCCCATGTTCCTGCTTAGTTTAACCAATCGGAGCTAATTTTATTTGACTTACCGACTAATCGGAGTTGGTGGTAATTAGTTCCCGACCAACCGGAGTTGGTGGAAATTAATTTGCCGATCAACCGGAGTAGGTGAAGAATGGTTTCCGACCAATCGGAGTTGGAGGAGATTGGTTGTCGACCAACCGGAGTTGGAGGAGATTGGTTATCGAACAACCGGAGTTGGAGGAGATTATGTTCTGGTTCTCGACCAACTGGAGTTGGAGGAGATTGGTTCCTGACCAATCGAAGTTGGAGGAGATTGGTTCTCGACCAACCGGAGTTAGAGGAGATTGGTTCCCGACCAACCAGAGTTGGAGTAGATTATGTTCTGGTTCCCGACCAATCGGAGTTGGAGGAAATTTGTTCCCAACCAACCGAAGTTGGGGGATATTGGATCCCGGCCAATCGGAGTTGGAGGAGATTATGTTCTGGACTTGATGTGTAGTGTGTAGCACTAATACTTCGAAAAATTTCAACAAAAAAGAGAACTGGGTAAAACATTCAATAATTTATTCATACTGAAGCAATTGCATTACACAAGAATTTCAACTACTGATAATACTTGCGTAGATGCTCTGCATTCCACGCATTCTTGAATTCTTCTCCTTCCAATGTTTCAATTCTGTATGTCCCTGGATGAACAAATTCTGTTACTCTGTAGGGTCCATGCCAATTGGCTTCCAGTTTGTTATTCTTTTGGATCACTCTCTTCAGAACATAATCCCCTTCCTTTGAATCACACTTCTTCACTATTTTGTTATAGAACAAAGTTGTTTGTTGTTGATACGCCGCGTTCCTGATCGCTTCTTCTTCCCTGACTTTTTCGAGCATATCCATGTCTATTCTTCTCATTAAATCACTAACAGGAGAATTGAAATTAAGCACCTTATGTGTGGGTAGTCCCAATTTGATAGGTATGACAGTTTCACTTCCAAATGCCAGCATATATGGAGACTCTCCTGTTGCTGCTCGCAGTGTAGTACGATAAGCCCACATCACAGAATGTAGCTCGTTAATCCAATTTCCATTTGCATCATCTAGTTGTTTCTTTAAACCACTCAGCAACGTTCTATTTTTCACCTCAGTTTGCCCATTTCTTTGGGGATGGCCTGGTGCGAAGTGGATCTTCAGTACATTGGATTGGTAACAATACGCAGCAAACTCCTCGGTATCAAACTGAGTTCCATGGTCTGTGATGAATGCATGTGGGAGGCCATATCTTCATATGATATTCTTCCAAATAAATTGATAGACTTTATCGTATGTCATATCAATGAGAGGCTCAGCTTCCACCCATTTTGTAAAATAATCCACAACAACCACAAGGTACTTGAATCTTCTCTTGATCGTCGGGAGTGACCCAACAAAGTCTATACCCCACATGGCAAATGGCGAAGGGAACGTTATGGGTGTTAACAATGCCTGAGGAGTTCTTCGGATGGATAAAAAGCATTGGAATTTATCGCACTTCTTAGCATAAGCTGTGCAATCAACTCTCATTGTCGGCCAGTAGTACCCCTGTGTTGTTATTCTTCGTAAGGGCGTCCAACTAGCTACATGGGCTCCACAAGACCCTTCATGAACCTCTTCGATCAAATCTTTCACTTCAGAGGGATGGACACATCTTTGTAGCCCTTCTATAACTCCTCGTCTGTACAAAATGCCATTGGTCAATACATGACGAGCATCTTTAAACTTTAGTTTTTTGGCTGCGAGTTTATTAGTTGGTAAAGTCCCATCTTCAATATAGGCCCTGATGGGATCCATCCAAGATGATCCTAATTCGAGGGAAATGAAATTTATCATTATATCTTCATCTATGCTCCGACCAACTATGATTTCTATTGGGATGGTTCTTCGTAGCTCGATTTGAGTGGCTGATGCCAATCGAGCTAGTGAGTCTGCTCTCACGTTCTCCAATCTTGGTATCCTAAACAATTATACTGCAGTAAGACTTGATACATCCTCCATTGCTTTGGCATTATACTTGATTATTAATTCTCCTTTTGATGCATACACCCCCAGAACTTGATTTAAAATTAACTGAGATTCACTGTACACAACGACTTGCTCTGCCTTCATGCTTTTGGCCAAGTTTAGTCCTAGGATCATTGCTTCATATTCGACCGCATTATTAGAAGCTTTAAATTGAAAGTGCAGAGCATACTCCATATCAATCTCATCCGGACTTTTCAAAATAATCCCTACTCTACTGCCCGCAGTGCACGAAGAGCCATCCACATACAAATTCCATATGGGTAACTTATCATCGAAATTTTGATCAGAGAGAGTTCCTCGGTGGAATATCTGGTACTTCCTTTTGTCATTCGGTACTTCTCTCTTCTCGTCAGTCATCTTTTCCTACACGACTGGACATTCTTGCTGCTTGCCTACCGACATAAGTTAGTCGGGATTTGCATTTGATGATCCTGTAATATCCACAGGTTGATCAGTATTTAAATTATGTTCTTCGGAGGTATTTTCTTGAGTAAACTCTGTGATAAAGTCCGCTACTGCCTGCCCTTTGAGCGATGACCTAGGCTTATAAATTATATTATATTCACCGAGCTCCACTGCCCAATACATCAATCTTCCTGGTTTTTCTTGCTTATGTTTGCTTCAATCAACGCTACTGCTAACTTTTCCAACCTTGGATATCTGATTTCTGCTCCTCGGAAGGCTTTGCTGGTGTATTAAACTGGTTTATGCACTCCATCCTCTAATCTTATCAATGCCGAACTAACATCATTCTCTAAGACTGCTAGATACAAGTACAGTCTTTCTCCCATTACTGGCCTGGACAATAATGGAGGTGTCCCTAGATATTTTTTCAACTCTTGAAAAGCTTTCTCGCATTCATCATTCCACTCAAAAGTTTTTCGGAGTGTTTTGAAGAATGGGAGACATCTATCAGTTGCTCGTGACACAAATCTATTAAGTGCTGTTACTCGCCCTGTGAGGATTTGTACTTCGTTCTTCGTGGTTGGAGACCGTAGCTCTAATAGAGCCTTGATCTTTTCAGGGTTCGCCTCAATCCCTCATTGATTAACAATGTATTCGAGAAACATACCTTCTCGTACTCCGAATATGCATTTGGTGCGGTTCAGCTTCATTTGATATTTCTCTAGTTGATCAAAGGTCTGACCTAGATCAACTAGATGATCAACAACTTTCTTTCTCTTCGTTAGCATATCATCAACGTAAACCTCCCTATTATGACTGATTTTCTCTGCAAACACCTTATTCATCAGCCACTGATATGTTGCACCTACATTTTTCAATCCAAAAGGTATAACATTATAACAATAAGTTCCCCTTGGGGTAATAAAAGAGGTACTCTCCCGATCCTCAGGCTTCATTTTAATCTGGTTGTACCTAGAATAAGCATCCATGAAACTCAACAATTTATGTTTCGAGGTAGCATCCACCAGCTGATCGATTCGGGGCAAAGGAAAATGATCCTTTGGCCAGGATTTATTTAGATCAATGAAATCCACACACATCCTCCATTTGTTATTTTTCTTCTTCACCATTATCACATTTTCTAGCCAATCAGGATATTTGACATCCTCAATAAAAGAGACTTTTTGCAGTTTCTCTACTTCTTCCTGTATGTCTTGGTTCTTCTCGGGACTGAATACCCTTCGTCGTTGCTTCACTAGCTTGATTTGCCTGTTCACGTTGAGCTCATGACACAAGAAATTTGGGTCTATCCCTGGCATATCTTCGTGACTCCATGCAAAAGTCTTCTTTCTGCGTCTTAAAAATGCTATCAACTCCTGTTTTATTCATACATCTAGTAATGCACCAATTTGATTTGTTCGTTCTGGATGCTCGTCGTCCAGAATGATATTATCGATATCTTCCATTACTTGGCTTTTAACGAGTTGAGACTCGTCTCTTGGGTCTAAAGTTTCAATCTCCGCATCCTCTATTTCATCTACCTGATAAGTAGTAGTTTTCTTCATGGACTCTTCGTGCTCCTCCTGCTCGGCAGATGGATAGTAGCATTCACGAGCTACTTTTTGGTCGTTCACAATTCCCACTCCAAAATTGGTTGGGAATTTTGAACATTAATGTATAGTAGATGGTACTTCTTCAAACTTCTTCAGGCCTACCCTTCCCATGATGATATTGTAGGCTGATTGGATATTTATATTCATGATAAAAAAGCGTACTCTTTCTGTTCGACAAGCAGGCCAAGTACCGATAAGCATATCCAACTTGATCGTCCCAAGTGGAAAAACCTTCTCGCTAGTAAAACCAAGGAGGGGTCTATGATATGGTTCCAACTAGGCTAGCTTCAGATTCAAACTATCAAAACATGGATATAACATGATATCGGTCGAGCTACCATTGTCCACCAGTACTCGTGAGATCACCACTTCCTCCATCCTCATCTTGATCACTAATGGGTCATCATGAGGATATAATACTCCTGCTAGGTCGTTCTTAGAGAAACCAATGACCAATTTGTCTTTATTTACCTTCCTCGGGCGATCATATTCAGCTAGATCTATTTCGCTGAATGTACAAGCAAACTTGAGCCTCATTGAGGTAAGCCTTCCTTTTTGCAGTAAGATCTCAGCCTCCTGTATCTCCACCTGTAATAACATTACATTCAAATGATCCAAAATGGATTAAAAATACCTCACGTTCTGGCTGCCTTGGTTTTTTAGGAAGGTCGAGATCATCCTCTAGATCGTCCTCATGATCTCTCTTCTTGTCTCCATTTGTTCGACGAGGAGATCTAGACGTTTGCCTTGCTCGGTCATTGTCTTTTCCATCATTTCGACGGTCAACATACTTAGCTAGTTTATCTCGCCTGATGAGTGATTCAATTTCATTCCGTAGAGCAATGCAATTTTTGGTCGTGTGACCATGATCTTTATAGAACTCGCAATATTTGGACTTATTCCTCTTGTTAGTATCTGCCTTCATTTTTTTTTTGGCCAGTTAAGCTCCTCGTTGTTCTTGATCTCTTCCAGAATATGATTTATGTCTACCTTTAAAGGAGTATAATTTCCAAATTTTTTCAACTACTCCAATGTTTGCTTTGCTTTTGATTGCCTGTTGCCACCATTATTTTTCTGCTCCTTCTTTTCAGTCCTATTAGACTCGACCTTAGTCTCCTTAGTGTCTGTATTCTTCTTCGCAGCCATAGCTTCTTTGGCATCATGATTTTGGCTACTTTTGCCATCAATTCAACCATGGTCCTAGGCGGATCTTTGGCTAAAGTGTAGTACAATTTATCTGGAAATAGTCCACTCATCAGAGCAGTAATTGCTATTTTATCCTCGTAATCAATAACTTCGAGTTTCTCGTTATTGAAACGAGTAATATAGTCCCTGGTGCTTTCACCTGCCTTTTGTCTAACACTCAATAAGTGTGTTACTCGTTTGACTGGTTTTGCTCCAAAATAGAAGTTCCCAATATAGAGCTCTGCCAGTTGAAGGAAAGTCACGATCTTTCCCCGAGGAAGGTTATTGTGTGACACCCAGACTAATTAAATACCGGGTAGCTACTCCTTTATTAAATTAATTCAAAATGCCAAGTTGGTTCAGTTAATAGCATCACTGTCGAAAACATTTTAATAATTACTAACCACCTAGTATTTAAAAGTAAGTGCCAAATTTAAAGTTAAGTCTGATTAACATGCAGTAAAAGAATAATGGAAGAACAACATAATCCATTCAACATAATGAAGTAATGAAATAACCAACAATAATACTAAGAAATTCGGAGGAAAACTCCTCACAATAATCCCAACAAATGGAAATAATACTACAAGTCTGACTCCTGAATAATTACATGCCAAGAGTCTGAATAACTGAAATAAATGAAAAGTCTCTAAAAGAAATGGGCGACATTCCCTACAACTGATAACTGATAAATATCGAGTCAAGATCGATGAAGCGTATACAAGCAAAGTCCTGTAACTTCCACAAACAGCTACAACTCGTCACCTGAATGAGAATCCTATGCATGGTGTCCTTGTGGCTGGGCACCTAAAATGGTTTTTACAAAAATAGATTTGAAAGCAAATGGGTCAGAGCCCGAAAGTGGAAAACATTTTGAAAACAACAAGTGTCTTAATAATATTAAAACATTAAATGCAAAATACATGTTAGGACGTGCACTCACATGAAATTCTCACCTCTCGGCTACATGTGCACTCCTAACGTACATTACCCATCTAAATGACACATATATCTAACCCAAAACGTAATAAGTTCTACCTCTTACTACTCGATTCCCATATTACATTCTAGCGTTACCAAATATAAATAGAGGGCTTTACTTAAACTCATACTCTCAATATGTAATACATTTCACTATTGGTTAACCCGTTATGTTTTCTCAAAACAATTTCCATAATTTTATTCACAAAATTTACATGAAAGTTCCCATTAATTAAGTGTATATTATTCGCATCATAAATATACAATACAATCACCCCGAGACTAGATGCGGTGCACACATACTCAGCTATCCATCCCGGTACATCACGTACATAAGGATCACATATTTCGAATATCTCAGGAATAGTTCACAGATAACAACATCACAAATAATGGAGGCGAACACAGTCACATCACATGGGTCACACACATACCTGCGCTCCCACGATCAGCAGACTTATTAACATCCCAATAAGTCCGTCTCTGACTTATGTTCATCGAGGTAACCAGTCTAAATCCGGGCAACACAAGGATTAGAGGGCCCTAAGCGAACGCAAACCTCCCGTGATAGCAAGTATGGTAGGTATGTCATACACATAAAATCAATACATATACTAAGTATGCACACGTCTTAGTAATCACCATAATATATTGGTACATATCTCTTCTCGTAGTGACATATAATACTACACCATTTATATGTTCCCGATTAATATAATTAATTAGGCCGTCAATAGCTCACATCGTAATAGACACTCACATCCTACTTCATATTTTCCCTTAGGTTCAAACCACACTTCTAGGTTTGACTCCTCATAATATCACAAACATCCTAAATATATCAATTACTCATCAAGGAAAGGCTATCTCTACCTAGACACAAGGTTATGGGGCACTCGGGATCAAAACAGGCTAAAAAGCCTAAACTGTCAACTCGTTTGAAGTCTCGTTCGAACGAGGCTGTTCAAACGAGACTTCGTTCGAACGAACTGAGTCTTCTAACGAGATCTCGTTTGAATGAAGTGGTCTTTCTAACAAGATCTCGTTCGAACGATCTTATCGAATGAACTTCACCCTCGTTAGAAGTCAATGGTCAACTCATTAGAAGCTCGTTCGAACGACCTGGGCAGGTCTTCTAACGAGTGGCTAGTTTCAAGCCCATAATTCCTTATTTCATTTTTTCCTCTTTTCTTCACTTATAATCTTCTCTAAACATTAGTCCAACAATATATCAAGGTTCCTAATCGTCTCTAAACATACATAGGTCACCTACTAACGTTTTTGTGGGGATTAAATCATTATAACCATCATCCAAATATCAAATCTCTACATATTTATCCCGAATTTCAAACACATGAACCCTTGAATTTATAAGTCATCTAGAAGTCTAATTAAATCCGTTTTTGGTTTCATACTAATTGTAATATCAATAGAATAATCATCAACTACCAATCTACATGCAATTTCCTCATCAAGAATGTAATTTCTATTTCCAAATTTGATGGGTTTTCATTAACTCCCAAGAACAAATCAGATTTTTAACAATTCCTACACATGGAAGAAACATTCTCTATAAAAATAAACTTAAATCACTTGCCTTAATGGTAACTCCGGATTTGATGACGAATTTGATGAATAGATCTCTCTCCTTTGCAGATTTCTCCTCTCCTCTCTTTCTACAAGCTCTTCTCTAATGGTGGCCATGGAGGCTAGGGTTTTGTCTTAGGAAACTTTCAATAACCTCCGTAGTCTATTTAGGTATTAGTGGGCTTAGTGGGTTAATGCCTAATCAGATATTAATTCCCAATTTTCGTAGCTATTAATTCCTCAAAATTCAAAATTACCAAACTACCCTTATAGTTGCCGGTATGGCCTAAAAATTCCCCGGGACCCAAACCAAACCCCCGGCTAGTGTTTTCTGACTATTTCGACCCTTCCGGACGTGTTGGCACACTCAAAACGACCATATGGATAATAGAAATAAAAATCACTTTTTAATTATCATAATTATATACCATGACGCGACTGTCACACGCGTCTCAACAAAATTTACCGTATATCAATCTCACGACAATTTCATAATTCAAAATCCATATATAATCATATATGCACATATAATCAAATACCAACTCGCATCTCGCTAGTATTTTTAATCCGTATTAATTTTCAATTAATACGCATTTAATTAAATTAATCCCATAAAATAAATATCACAAAAATACGGGGTATTACATACTTCCCCCCTAATAACTGAATTTCGTCCTGAAATTCGGAACTAGAAAGTACCTGGTAAGAACAACTATGGATAACGTTCGTGCATCTCATCCTCGCGCTCCCATGTGGACTCCTCGACATTATGATGTCGCCACTGAACATGCACTAACGGAACTATCTTTGACCGCAGTTTCCGCTCACTTCGGTCCAAAATCGCAATCGGCCCCTCCTCGTAGGAGCTATCCGGCTGGAGATCGATGTCCTCCAAAGCAATGTGAGAATGAGCCAAATCATCTCTAAGATATTTCCTTAGAGAGGAAATATGAAACACATCGTGAATCCGATGTAAATGCTCTGGTAATCCAAGCCTATACGCAACCGGTCCAATCCGCTCAATAATAGGAAATGGTCCCACATATCTTGGTGCCAACTTCCCTTTCTTCCCGAAACGCATAATCCCCTTCATAGGAGATACTCTGAGCAAAACCTGGTCCCCCACTTGAAACTCTCTGAAGAACCTCTTCGCATCAGCATAGCTCTTCTGTCGATTCTGAGCTACCCGAATGCGACTTCGAATCAATTATATCCTCGCCGAAATATCCTGAATCACTTCCGGCCCAAGTAGTTTGTTGTCCCCCACCTCCAACCAACATGCTTGGGAACAACAAGGTCTACCGTACAACACCTCAAATGGAGCCATGCCAATGGTGAAATGGTAGGAGTAGTTGTAAGCAAACTCCACTAGTGGAAGATACTGCTCCTATCCACCCCCAAAATCAATGATACTCATATGTAACATGTCCTCCAACATCTGGTTTGTACGCTCGGTTTGCCCATCGGTCTGCGGGTGATACGCCGTACTCAACCACAATTCCGTGACCATGGCCTCCTGAAAACTCTCCCAAAACCGTGAAAAAAATATCTTGTATCGGTTAGACACGATATTTAAGGGCACACCGTGAAGTCTCACTATCTCTGAAATAAAGAGCTGGGCATACTGTCCCGCAGTGTAGTCTGTCCTTACGGGTAGAAAATGAGCGACTTTGGTCAACCTGTTCACAATTACCCAAATGGAGTCGTGACCTCCCTGTGACGTAGGCAATACCGTGATAAAGTCCATGGATATGCTCTCCCACATCCACATCGGGACCTCCAACGGCTGTAGCAGTGCTGCCGATCTCTGATGATCCACTTTTACAAGTTGACAAGTGGCGTATTTAGAAACAAACTCGGCAATATCTCTCTTCATCCCGCTCCACCAATACTGACGTCTCATGTCTTGGTACATTTTGTCCCCACCAGGATATACAGCGAATCGTGAGCCGTGCGACTCTGCCATCACCTCGTGCCACAATTCCTCCCCTTCCGGGACTACCAATCTCCCATTGAAGCGCAATCCCTCGTATGAGCTAACGGTATAGGATTCGGCTCCCTCTGCTAGTAATCGAACTATCAGCTCCTGACAGAACGAGTCATCTGCTTGTGCCTTTACCACTCTCGTGACAATCTACGGCGTAATAGTCATTACGGACATAAATGATCGGGCCACTGCATCCTGGTGTTCCAATTCCTTCCACTTGACCTTCCACACCTGTGCCGCTTCATTTGCTGGCCTACGGCTCAACGCGTCTGCTACCACGTTAGCCTTCCCCGAGTGATACTGGATATCAAACTGATAGTCCTTCACAAACTAAAGCCACCTTCTCTGTCGCATATTCAACTCCTTCTGTGTGAATAGGTACTGTAGGGACTTGTGGTCTGTGAACAATCGAAACTTTTTCCCCAAAAGGTAATGTCTCCAAATACGAAGGGCAAAAACAACTGCCACCAACTCCAAGTCATGAGTGGGGTAATTCTTCTCGTGAGGCTTTAGCTTACGGGAAGCATAAGCTATGGCCCGAATCTCCTGCTACAATACAACTCCAAGTCCTTGCAAAGGCGCATCGGTCTAAACCAAATACTCAACTCCCGGTCTCGGCAATGCTAACACAGGTGCTGAGGTCAACTTATCCTTTAATTCATCGAATGCCAACTGACAGGCATCACTCCAGATGAATGGCACACCCTTACGAGTCAGATGTGTCAAAGGACCTTCTATCTTAGAGAAACCCCGAATAAACCTCCTATAGTATCCTGCTAGACCCAAGAAACTACGAATCTCCGTTGGTATCGTGGGTTGTCCCCACTCCCTCACCGCAGATACCTTCCCCGGATCAACAGATATTCCCCGGTCGGAAATAATATGTCCCAAAAACTGGACCTCCTTCAGCCAAAACCCGCATTTCTCATATTTTGCATACAACTCGTTCTGACGTAGTGTCTGCAAAACTTGCCTCAAATGCTCGGAGTGATCCTCCTCTGTCTGGGATTAAACCAGAATATCATCGATGAAGACAATGATAAACTGATCTAGGAAATCCCTGAACACTCTGTTTATCATGTCCATAAACACTGCTGGAGCGTTGGTCAAACCAAAAGGCATAACCCGAAACTCGTAAGAACCATATCTCCACAAGAATGCAGTCTTCGAGACATCCTCCTCCCTGATATGCAACTGATGGTAACCCGATTTCAAATCAATCTTTGAGAAGAAAGAAGCTCCTCTCAACTGGTCGAATAAGTCATCGATTCGAGGCAAAGGATAGTTATTCCGTATCGTGACCTTATTCAACTCTCGGTAGTCTACACACAATCTCAGTGAACCATCTCTCTTCTTCACGAATAACACAGGGGCACCCCACGGTGAAGTACTCCTCCGAATAAACCCCTGACCCAACAACTGATCAATCTGATTCCGTAACTCCCTCATCTCAGCTGGAGCCATACGGTACGGTGTGCGTGCTATAGGTCTCGTACCTGGTAATAAGTCTATAACAAAGTCTATCTGTCGACTGGGGGCTAGGCCTGGTATCTCCTTAAACACATCAGAATACTCCCTGACAACTGGGATCGAATCTAAAGGAATCGCAACCTCCTTAGAGGTATCCTCCTATAGGTAATACAAATGAGCGGTCGAGCCTCCCTCTGGGCGAGGCATCGCCACTACAAACATCTCTTGCCCCGGAATGGAAAAAACAATGCTCCCACCAAAGCAATCAATCATGGCTCTATAATCAGCGAGCCAATCCATACCGATAATCACATCATGAACATGCATATCTAATACCAACATATCTGTAGGTAATACCAGACTACCAATCTCTACCCCTACTCCCCGACATATAAAGAAAATAAGTGACCCACTCCCCAATGGTGAGTCTACACACGTCACTGTGCTCTCTACCGTAGCTAATAACCCTAAAGATTTCGCAAAATGTGTAACTATAAAGCAATGCGTTGCCCCCATATCAAACAAAACCCGACCCATAGTACCATGGATAGGAAACATACCCTCAATCGCGGGTGGTGCCTGTGGAGCTGCTGCCTGGTGGACGTTATAGACACGTCCATACTATAACTGTCCCTGCTGCACAGGAACTGCTGGAATGGCTGGAAGAGCTGGCACCTGGGCTGGAGCTGGGAGGGATGGTGGAAAAAGTGGCCTCTGTGGCTCATGTCGAGCACCCTTCTGCTGCTGCGGGGCCCTGCCCCTATCAGGACAGTCCTGGTGTTTATGGCCAGTCCTGGCACAAACAAAACACTTCCCCAAAAAGTTTCCCCCTCTCGTTCTCTGCTTCCCCCGGCCCTGGTGGCTGTTACCATTCCTCCACTGGCCCTGCTGAAACTGATGCTGACCATTCTGACCCTGCTGGTGCTGATGGCCGTTCGGACCCTGATGGCCCTGCCGGAAACCTCCCTGTCCGTGCCTGAAGTTTCCTGACCTGAACCTCTTGTGACCCCCCTGCTTAGTACCTTGATCACCCTGCCTCTACCCCTTAACAGATTGTGCCCCACTGGCACCATTTCCTCCAGTCCTGCCCTGATGGCTAGACTCTCCCGATCGTTTGCCCTCAGCCATGTGAAAGCGGTGATCCTGGCAATGGAGCAATGCAACGTTAACCACATCAGAATAAGTGGCTAACGAGAGGTTCCCTAACAAGTGCTGACGAATCCTCCATGTCAACCCGTCCGTGAATTTCTGTATCTTTTTCTCCTTTGTTGGTATTTCATCCGGAACAATATTCAACAGATCAGTAAATTCGGCCTCATACTCGGCCACAGTCTTACCCTCCTGTCGAAGGCTCATCAACTTCCTCCTCATTTCCGTGTGAACAGCTGACGGAAAGTACTTGCGGTCGAACCGCACCCAGAACTCCTGAATAGTGAGAGTATCCCTCTCCTCTACAGTGGTAATAGACTCCCACCACTGCAGTGCTGACCCCACTAGCTTAAAAGTAGCTAGTATCTGCTTCTGGACATCTGTACACTCATACATCCTCAGGTGTCGCTGAATGTCCTTCCTCCACTGACTCGAAACTACCACATCGGAGCTACCTATGAACTCCGAAGGGTGTGCTTTATGAAAAGCATCACGTACACGTTCCCAAGCAGACGAGAATACGTGAGCCTGAACTGGTGCGGCTATCCGAGCCTGAGGTGGTGCATGCTGAACTACAGCTATTGCAGCATTTACTGCCTGATCCACAATGGCTGCAACCTCGGCGGCATTCATCGTGCCCTGAGCTGGTGCGGGCTGTGGTTCTGGCTTCGCATCCCTGGGAACCCTTCGTGCACATCGTGGAGGCATCTGAAATAAGAATGAAGTTTATAAGTTCGCAGTTATAAACTTAAAATAGCTGAAGAATGTAGCATACACACAAGAATACAACAGTCCTAAAATATAGGGCTCTACATCAAAGAAAGCTCAGCGGAAACATAATAAGCCGGTCAGATCCTAAAGGACACTAGAACCTGATGCTCTGATACCACCTGTGACACCCAGACTAATTAAATACCGGGTAGCTACTCCTTTATTAAATTAATTCAAAATGCCAAGTTGGTTCAGTTAATAGCATCACTGTCGAAAACATTTTAATAATTACTAACCACCTAGTATTTAAAAGTAAGTGCCAAATTTTAAGTTAAGTCTGATTAACATGCAGTAAAAGAATAATGGAAGAACAACATAATCCATTCACCATAATGAAGTAATGAAATAACCAACAATAATACAAGAAATCCGAAGGAAAACTCCTCACAATAATCCAAACAAATGGAAATAATACTACAAGTCTGAATCCTGAATAATTACATGCCAAAAGTCTGAATAACTGAAATAAATGCAAAGTCTCTAAAAGAAATGGGCGACATGCCCTACAACTGATAACTGATAAATATCGAGTCAAGATCGATGAAGCGTCTACAAGCAAAGTCCTGTAACTTCCACAAACAGCTACAGCTCGTCACCTGAATGAGAATCCTATGCATGGTGTCCTTGTGGCTGGGCACCTAAAATGATTTTTACAAAAATAAATTTGAAAGAAAATGGGTCAGAGCCCGAAAGTGGAAAACATTTTGAAAACAGCAAGTGTTTTAATAACATTAAAACATTAAATGCAAAATACATGTTAGGACGTGCACTCACATGAAATTCTCACCTCTTGGCTACATGTGCACTCCTAACGTACATTACCCATCTAAATGACACAATATCTAACCCAAAACGTAATAAGTTCTACCTCTTACTACTCGATTCCCATATTACATTCTAGCGTTACCAAATATAAATAGAGTGCTTTACTTAAACTCATACTCTCAATATGTAATACATTTCACTATTGGTTAACCCGTTATGTTTTCTCAAAACAATTTCCATAATTTTATTCACAAAATTTACATGAAAGTTCCCATTAATTAAGTGTATATTATTCGCATCATAAATATACAATACAAGCACCCCGAGACTAGCTGCGGTGCACACATACTCTGATATCCATCCCGGTACATCACGTACATAAGGATCACATATTCCGAATCTCTCAGGAATAGTTCACAGATAACAACATCACAAATAATGGAGACGAACACAGTCACATCACATGGGTCACGCACATACCTGCGCTCCCACGATCAGCAGACTTATTAACATCCCAATAAGTCCTTCTCTGACCTATGTTCATCGAGGTAACCCGTCTAAATCCGGGCAACACAAGGATTAGAGGGCCCTAAGCGAACGCAAACCTCCCGTGATAGCAAGTATGGTAGGTATGTCATACACATAAAATCAATACATATACTAAGTATACACACGTCGTAGTAATCACCATAATATATTGGTACATATCTCTTCTCGTAGTGACATATAATACTACACCATTTATATGTTCCCGATTAATATAATTAATTAGGCAGTCAATAGCTCACATCGTAGTAGACACTCATGTCCTACTTCATATTTTCCCTTAGGTTCAAACTACACTTCTAGGTTTGACTCTTCATAATATCCCAAACATCCCAAATATATCAATTACTCATCAAGGAAAGGCTATCTCTACCTATACATAAGGTTACGGGGCACTCAGGATCAAAACAGGCTAAAAAGCCTAAACTGTCAACTCGTTCGAAGTCTCGTTCGAACTAGGCTGTTCGAACGAGACTTCGTTCGAACGAACTGAGTCTTCTAACGAGATCTCGTTCGAACGAAGTGGGATTTCTAACGAGATCTCGTTCGAACGATCTTATCGAACGAACTTCACCCTCGTTAGAAGTCAATGGTCAACTCGTTAGAAGCTCGTTCGAACGACCTGGGCAGGTCTTCTAACGAGTGGCCAGTTTCAAGCCCAGAATTCCTTATTTCGTTTTTTCTTCTTTTCTTCACTTCTAATCTTCTCTAAACATTAGTCCAACAATATATCAAGGTTCCTAATCGTCTCTAAACATACAAAGGTCACCTACTAACGTTTTTGTGGGGATTAAATCATTATAACCATCATCCAAATATCAAATCTCTACATATTTCTCCCCAATTTCAAACACATGAACCCTAGAATTTATAAGTCATCTAGAAGTCTAATTAAATCCGTTTTTGGTTTCATACTAATTGTAATATCATCAGAATAATCATCAACTACCAATCTACATGCAATTTCCTCATCAAGAATGTAGTTTCTATTTCCAAATTTGATGGGTTTTCATTAACTCCCAAGAACAAATCAGATTTTAACAATTCCTACACATGGAAGAAACATTTTCTATAAAAACTTAATTAAATCACTTGCCTTAATGGTAACTCTGGATTTGATGACGAATTTGATGAATAGATCTCTCTCCTCTGCAGATTTCTCCTCTCCTCTCTTTCTACAAGCTCTTCTCTAATGGTGGCCATGGAGGCTAGGGTTTTGTCTTAGGAAACTTTCAATAACCTCCGTAGTCTATTTGGGTATTAGTGGGCTTAGTGGGTTAATGGATAATCAGATATTAATTCCCAATTTTCGTAGCTATTAATTCCTCAAAATTCAAAATTACCAAACTACCCTTATACGTTGCCGGTATGGCCTAAAAATGCCCCGGGACCCAAACCAAACCCCCGGCTAGTGTTTTCTGACTATTTCGACCCTTTCGGACGAGTTGGCGCACTCAAAACGACCATACAGATAATATAAATAAAAATCACTTTTTAATTATCATAATTATATACCATGACGCGACTGTCACACGCGTCTTAACAAAATTTGTCGTATATCAATCTCACGACAATTTCATAATTCAAAATCCATATATAATCATATATGCACATATAATCAAATACCAACTCGCATCTCGCTAGTATTTTTAATCCGGATTAATTTCCAATTAATATGCATTTAATTGAATTAATCCCATAAATTAAATATCACAAAAATACGGGGTATTACATATTGTACCAGATTTGGGTTGATCCGGTAAGAGTTCCTGAAAATGCCCTGCATCTCATCTCATCTGGAACTACATAGATATTGGCAGCAGCTTGGTATTGTTCTATATGAAGGACAGGGTCAGTTTTTCCATCATACTTAGGCATCACCATAGGAGCTTTGAATTTTGATGGTGTGGAAAAATCCACAATTGCCTGTACGAATGGTGTTCCTTGGATAAAAGTTCTTTGTAGAGGAGTCTTGGCCTTATCGGTTTCCCCTACCCTGTCTTCCAACCTTTGAATAAAGCCCTTCCATGCATCATTTCCCTCCTCAGGCCTATTTGTTCGAGCAATTGATCGCGTTGAATTAGCCTCCCTGGATCTTTCATTACGAGCAGTTGGTCGTTATTGGGTAGAGCCTTCCCTTAGATCGGATGGCCGTGGAGAGTTCCTCGACGCAATCCTAGGAGGACTTTTATTCCTCATAGGGCCCAAACGATCGAAAGGAGAGACTCTACTCAACCTTTCAAGAGCATTAGTTTTTTTCAGAGATACAGTGACGTTTTGTTAAGTGTTTGTAGCTCGTACTGATGAGGTTCGACCAGGTTGATAAGAAGGGTCGTTTGATCTCTCAGTACGATATGAATCGATGCTTCTGGATTGAGATTCTTATATGAATAACGTTCACCTAGTTCGTGAAGAGGGTAGACGGGTATTTCTTTGGATACTTACTTGTTCTGACTGGGCCGACACTCCACCCTGGACAGTTTGTATGAGTTATCGCATGGTTTCTTGCATGGTCGTCTATCCCTGGGCCAAATTAGCCATTATAACAGCCAAATCTTGGACATTTGGGGGAGTAGATGGATTTGGAGGGATTCCAGTATTTCGATTATTAGATTCCGGATTATCAGCCATTGATGATGAATTGTTTTTGTGAAAAATGATGAGTACTGTCGTTTCCCACAGACGACGCCAATCTGTTGATATAAAAAATTAGATTATCTCTAATTAATCAATCACAGATAAAATTAATAAGAAAAAATATTTTTAAAGTGGTTCAACCTTGTAAGAATGGCCTACGTCCATGGTTTTTGTTATTGCTGACTGTTTGCTTGGAATTCTCGATAATAGATTTACGAAGAAATTCTGAGTTCCCTTCTAATGAGGAGGTTACAATGTATTTATAGCCTTAAGGCTGTACATGTGAAGGACAATGTGTTGTTATATAGTAGACATATACATCTGTATGATAATAATGAGCATTTAATGCACAGTCATCTTTTTTATTCTCCTGATTTGAATTCTTTGTACGCTAAGTAGCTCGGGCCTCTTAAGCTGCTCGAACCGCCTAAGTAGCTCGGCACGCTTGAGTTGCTCGGGGCCTATGAATAGCCTGGAATGTATGAGTTTCTCAGTGGCAGTGAGTTGATCGGTAAAGATATTTGTAATTTCCATGTTGGTTGACATGTGTCTTCAGATGATGGGTCCACGTCAGCAGATTAAATTTGGTATCAACAGGCCTCATCATGGATGACCCCCACATGGTCGAGACTGTGGTCAGAGGGAGGTCAATAGCCGATGTCACGCAGTATTTAGGGAACCCTCAGTTCACCCTTTAGAAGTGGCTGGGGACAATCTCGACCAGGCCGATGTTGCTAGGCCATGGAATGACTCTATTTATAGGTTGGAAGAAAATATAAGGAACCTCATAAAAAATTGGGACCCATTATAGAGGGGGTACTCAGAGGGTTCACCCTTTATGGAAAGGATTGTCAACTTTCCAACCCCTGCCAAATTTAAACCCCCAGTGGTGTCTCCTAAGTACAATGGTAGTACTAACCCAGTCCATCATATTGAAATGTATCAATCTGTAGCAGACATTTATTCAATCTATGATGAGATGAGGTGCCGAGCTTTCTCAAGAACTTTGACTGGGCTGCACATATCTGGTTCATGTTTCTTCCTAAAAATTCAGTTGAAAACTTCAAAGGCTTGGCTGAGCGGTTTATTCGTAACTCCTATTTTGGGGTAAGACCTCAAAAGAAAATGACTCACTTGCTTTATGTAAAGCAAGGGAATAACGAAATCCTCAGAGACTACATCGCGAGGTTCAACAGGGAAAATTTGGAGGTAAAAGATTATGAAGAGATCATAGCTATGCCATCCCTTATTGGAGGACTCTAGAAGGGAAAGATAATTTGGAAGATTACTGAAGATCCTCCTAAGTTTATGGCCAAGTTGTTAGCAACAGCTGGAAAGGTCATAAACGCAGAAGATGCAATGGCTGCAAAGTATGAGGATGAGAATGGAAGTAGTAGTGCTAAGTTTCAAAGGAAAAAGGATGGAAATAAGAGGACTGGAGACGACAAGTTTTCACACTACATTCCTCTAAGTGTGATCTCCAAACATATCCTTAACGAAATAAAGAATGATAGATCCCTGATATGGCTGAAAAAGCTGAAGGCTCCTCCATATAAGAGAAATAAGAATCTATGGTGCGAGTTCCATCAGGATCACAACCAGAGACTGACAGGTGCTTCACCCTGAAGGACGATACTGAGAAGATGTTGAAGTCTGGAAAACTCAGAAAGTATGTGTATGGTAGAGCTTCTAAGGGGGGGAAGAAACAACCCCCAAAAGAAAAGAAATGATAAATGCTGAGAAGATGTTCTTGGCGAAAGAGTTGATGACTCAGATGATGATGATGATGACCCTGATCTCCCACCAAAAGACGATAATGCCCCACTGAAGAGGGTCGGTATGATCTCTTTCGATGTGAAGTCTATCTATTAGGGACTAGGAGGGGGTGGCTCAGAGGTAGTTGATCTTAAGTCTCATATGGTAGAAGTCAAAGTAGTGACTAAGGCCGAGGTTATGAACTTGTCTTCTACGGAGGTTAAGTCCGAGAAGAGAAAGAAGGTAAATATGGACACCCTCATGGTTGGCTTCTCACGACTTGACTTCAAGGGTATCTTAGCTCCCAATGATGACCCTTTAGTCATCACCACAAGGGTTCATGGGTGTGAAGTTAAGAGGATCCTCGTTGATGGGGGTAGTTCTGCAGACGTTATATTCTGGCCCTATTTTAAGAGCCTATGCCTCAGAAGGGCTAGGCTTGTCCCTTATCATCATCCCTTGTTTGGAGTCAGCGGTGAAAAGGTTCACCCATTGGGTATGTATGAAATGGATGCGAGAATGGGAGATGAATGGCCTAAGAGGTTGACCAGAAAAATTAATTTCTTTGTAATGGATGAAAACTTCTTCTTAGCTTACAACTTCATCATAGGACGAGTAACCCTCAAGGAATTTGAGGTCGTACCTTTAACGGTCCGCCAAATGCTAAAATTTCTGACTCCTTATGGGGTAAGGGAAGTGCAAGGTGACAAAACATCAGCACGTGAATGCTATTTCAACTCTACGAAAGAGAGAGGGGCTCATAAGAGGGGAATAACCACGTACAACATCGACACACTTAATCCTAGAGATGAAACAAAGATAAAAAAGGGAGAGGCCTCGGAGCAGGTAGAATCCATCATCCTCATTGAGGCCGATTTGAAAAAACCATCCAAATCAACAAAGACCTAAGACCCGAGATTAAGGAGGAACTAGTAATGCTGCTAAGGAAGAGACATAATATCTTTGCATGGAGCCATGCAGACATGCTAAGTATTGATCCTGAGATTATGTTCCATAAACTTAATGTAATAGAAGATGACAAACCCATCAAGGAGAAAAGAAGAGTATACTTAATGGAAAAGTATGATGTCATCAGAGATGAGGTTAGAAAGCCTGAAGATGCCAAGTTCATCAGAGAGGTCATTTAACTGAAGTGGTTATCTAGCTCTGTCATTGTTCCCAAAGCTAATGGGAAATGGAGGATGTGTGTAGATTTCGCTGATTTAAACAAGTCTTGCCCAAAATATAGTTTTCCCCTACCTCGTATAGATAAGATGGTGGACGCCACTGCAGGACATGAGCTCATGAGATTCATAGATGCATATTCAGGGTACAATCAGATCTTCATAGACTCGACAGACTCAAAGAAGACAACCTTTATTATAGATAAGAGGACCTATTGCTACAAGGTCATGCCCTTTGGCCTGAAGAATGCAGGGGATACTTACCAACGTCTTATAAATAAGATGTCCGAAGACCAGATAGGAAAATACATGGAATTTTATATGGACGACATGCTGATGAAGAATCTAAAGGCCGACACTTATGTGGCCGACCTTGAAAGAATCTTTGACACCATGGGAAAATATATAATGAAGATCAACCCGAACAAATGTGTCTTCGGGGTTGGAGCAGGAAAGTTCTTGGGATTCATTATCAACCAAAAGGGAATAGAGACTAACTCTAAGAAGATTAAGGCTTTATTGTAAATGAAGACACCCAGAACTATTAAAGACGTTCAGAGGCTAGCTGGGAGAGTTGCTTCACTTAATAGATTTTTCTCAAGAGCCACAGATAAGTGTCTTCCTCTTTTCGAAGTTCTTAAAAAGGTCTTCGAATGGAATGAGGAATATGATAAAGCTTTCAAAGAGATCAAGTCCTACCTCGAATCCCTTTTACTCCTTTCTCAGCCAATTCAAGGAGAAAAGTTGTATGTATACTTAGCTGTCTCAAAATCCTCCATCAGTACTACGATTGTAACAGAAGAGGATGGAATACAAAGACTAGTGTACTTCAATAGTAAATCTCTCCAAGGGTTTGAGCAGAAGTACCCTCAAATATAAAAGTTAGCCTATGCTTTAATACATGCTTCTAGGAAAATGAAGTCAAACTTTCAAGCCCACTCCATGGTCATCCTTACTGACTCCCCACTCAGACAAGTCCTCCATAAGCCTGAGAAGTCAGGCAGGCTAATGATCTCGGCCATTGAGTTGGGGGAATACGACATTGTCTATCAACCCAGGGTTGCCATCAAGGGACAAGAACACATGAATTTTATGACCGATTTTACCTGGGATGAGGTTGAGGTTGAGATTAATCAAGAGGTTGCATGTGACCCTGAAGGGAGAAATACTGGACAAGAATCGTATGAGGTTGAGTCAAGCAGAGTGAGATAAAGAATAGTTGAGAATAATGAAGAGAGATACCTCTTCAATGAAGGTACTCTATCAGAGGAAACTTCTCTTCAAATGCAACCATTTCGAACCTCTTCGTTGATGGGTTATCTTGTGAAAGAGGAAGTGGAGCATGGATGATAGTGTCAGTACTAGATGGTACCGATATTAAATATGCGTTGAGGTTCAACTTCAAAGATTCCAACAATGAGTCAGAGTATGAGGCATTAATAGCAGGTATTTCTTTGGCAAATCCCTCAAAGTCATCTAGCTCCTAGTCCATAATGACTCCAGGTTAGTCGTAAACCCAATCCTGGGACTGTATGAGGCCAAAGATGAAAGGATGTCCAGATACCTGAAGAGGGTGAGAATGATGATAGAAAGCTTCAAGGAAGTAAAGATGAAGAGGATACATCGACTAGACAATAGCCGAGCTGATGCAATCGCGAGGTTAGCCTCAGCAACAAGAATTGATATAAGGAGACCAGTACTAGTTGAGATTCTGCTCAAACTGACCATCGAAGAGGAAGAGGTTGCTTGACCTTGCTTGAATCTGAATATGGGACCATCATGGATGGACATTCTTATTAGATACATCAAAGAGGGAAAGTTGCCAGAGTCAAAGTTAGAATGGAGAAAGCCGAGGTTCAGAGCTGTTAAATTCTTAATTATATGAGATGTCCTATATAAATAATGGTTCCCGCTACTATTCCTCAAATGTGTTTACCCTACAGTGGTTCCACACATCTTACATGATCTTCATGAGGGATATTATTCAAGTCACATAGGAGGGAGGTCGTTGGCTAAGAGATTAATCACTCAGGGGTACTGGTGGCTGACCTTGGCCAAAGATGCAGCTGCATTTGTGAAGAAGTGTGATAAGTGTTAAAGATTATCTACCATACCTCATCAGCCACACCAACCTCTTACTTCTATCATCTCCCCTTAGCCATTCGCAATGTGTGTCATTGACTTGGTAGGACCCTTTCTAAGAGATGTAAATAACCATCGGTTCTTAATAGTGGCAACTGATTATTTCTCCAAATGGGTGGAGGCTAAGCCAATGATCACAATCATTGAGGAGAAGACCTTCTAGCTCATATAGAAGAACATAATATGCATGTATGGTCTGCCAAACACCCTTATCTCAAATAATGGAACCCAATTCAAGAATATATCCTTAGAAAAATACTGTGAAAGAGTAGGGATCAAGAAATTCTTCTCTTCTCCTGGCCGACCCCAGGCAAACGGCCAGACTGAGGTCACAATTGAACAATCCTTGATGGGATAAAACAGAGGATGTAAAAGGCCAAAAGAAGGTGGATAGAAGAAGTATATGTTGTGCTTTGGGCCTATAGGACGACAATGAGGACACCTACAAGAGAAAATCCATTTTTGTTAGCCCATGGCTCATAGGTTGTCATCCCAACGGAGGCAGGACTTCCCACTCATAGAGTTCAGACCTATGACCCTCGGAGGAATGGGGAGGAGAGAATACTTGATCTGGATTTAATTAAAGAGAGAAAAGAGGATCCAGAGATAAGATATGCAACTTACTAGGAGAGAACTACGAGATTCTACAATCCAAGGGTGAAGTCAAGGCCCATAGCTGTGGGAGACCTAGTCCTAAAGAAGACGTGGAAAAAAGCAAATAAGCTCCATCCTAATTGGCATGGTCCTTAAAGGGTAGTTGATGATGTTGTGCCTGGTACCTACCGACTAGAAAATCTTGAAGGATAACCTTTCTCCAACCCTTGGAATGCTGATCATTTAAAGAAATATTGCATATGATGTTGCAGTTGTTCTTATCTTTTTGTAATACTTATATCAGTTTATACAGAGGATGTTAATGAAAAGATATCAATGTTGTACTGATACTTTTGTTGTGTTTTTAAACATCATTAATTTGTTGAAGTATGAGGTAAAACATCATTATTTGGTGACCTCCGACCCTTTAAACATCATTAGTTTAGTGAAATGTGAGGTAAAAAATCATTATTTGGTGACCTCGGACCATTTAAACATCATTAGTTTGGTGAAACATGAGGTAAAACATCACAATTTGGTGAACTTAGACCCTTTAAACATCACTAGTTTGGTGAAATATGAGGTAACCCATCATTATTTGGTGACCTCGGACCCTTTAAACATCATTAGTTTGGTGAAATATGAGGTAAAACATCATAATTTGGTGACCTCAGACCTTTTAACATCATTAGTTTTGTTAAATATGAGGCGAAACATTATAATTTGGTGACCTCTGACCTTAAATATCATTAGTTTGTTGAAATATGAGGTAAAACATTATTATTTTGTGACCTCAGACCCTTTAAACTCATTAGTTTGGTGAAATATGAGGTAAAACCTCATAATTTGGTGACCTCGGACCCTTTAAATATCATTAGTTTGGTGAAATATTAGGTGAAACATCATAATTTGATGACCTCAAACCTTAAACATCATTAGTTTGGTCTAATATGAGGTAAAATATCATAATTTGATGACCTCAGACCCTTTAAACATCATTTGTTTGGTGAAATATGAGGTAAAACATCATTATTTGGTGACCTCAAACCCCTTAAACATCATTGGTTTGGTGAAAATATGAGGTGAAACACCATAATTTTGGTGACCTCGGACTTTTAACATCATTATTTGGTGAAAATGTGAGGATAAAACATCATAACTTGGTGACCTCATATCCTTTTTACATTTAGAAATAAGAGATGAAACATCATAGACATGAAATAGCAAAGGAGGAAGTGAAGGAAATAGAATTGCATTCATTCAAACCAAAATATATTACATCATTTTGAGAGAAGAGATTAGTTCATCAAATGAGAGGGGTTATACAAAATCTTTATAAAAACCCAGGCATGCAGAGGAGATTCTTAGACACTCAGGCTTCAGCCGACCCACCAATAGCAGGGTTGATTTTCTCTTGGACTTGGTTTGTAACTTCAGCCTCTTCATCTTAATGTCCAGCATCCACAGTCTTAGCCACCTCAAGATGGCTCGTCTCTTCCGGGCCACTCTCTTTAACTTCTTGTAGGGCCTTAATAAGTAAGGCATTTGCAAAGCTGAGTCCAATAAAGTCCTCGGCTGATAGACAGCCAGAACTTTCTTGCTTCATTGCGACCCATCTGATGGTTGCCTTAATTCCCCTCTCTAGGTATTCAAGGCTGAAGTTGAAAAATTCATCATAGGTTTGATACTACCTAATTATTGTCTCTGAAGCATCCTCCAAGGAAGCCTTAACGACAGCATCAACTTTGGAATGGAGGCTATCATCCTTTACCTTCAGAGCATTGGCATAATTATTTTTCAACTGGGAGATCTCATCACACTTCTCCTTCAGACTGTTGTTCAAATCTTTAATATTCTTATTCAGGCTCTCCTTAAGCTTCTCAGCATCCCTGCCCTTCTGGATCAGAGGCAACCTCGTCAGAGTATAGTTAGCCAGGCGATGAAGAGAGAGGGCACGCTGTAAAAAGAAGAAACAATATTAGCATTAATAAAATATTAAGAGCAGAGGTAACACTTAGCAAAATTATAAATAAGTACCTGAACTTCCCTATGAATAGCAAACTCTACCAGTAGAGAGACATCCATTGAATGAAGAAAGTGCTTATCATCCTCGATCATTGCGTGGACGAGGGCATCAGAAGCCCGGGCTCTATTGCCTATGAGGTTATCACCATTTTTTAGCTGATCAAGCCGAGATGATAAAGCATCATCTGAGGAGATTGGTATATGACGCTCAGTATGTTGATCTTAATTGCGACTTGTATGGTAAGGGACTGCAGGATCCCTCCTCTTCTTTGATGTCTCAGTAGGAGATTTTCCCTTCTTTGTGTGGGAAGGGGTTAGTACAGTCTTGCCCTCACGTTTCTTTATCAATTTTGTGATACTCGGAGCAGACATGTTCCAAAGGTCTTCAGAAACTCCTTTTGTCTTCTTTACAAAAAGAAAACATTGGAAGAAGGAGATCAGACACATGAAACTTACGAGACTATAATTTGTAAAATTTATTTTTCTAAGAATATATATGAAGCTCGGTCAAAGGGCCACTTCCAAGACCCGTCTGAGACAAATAGTAAGGGGTCATCACATGCTCATACTTGATTAGTTTACCACCGTCTCCCTGTGGCCATCCCCGATCCTTGCCGCACTAGGGCGGGCGCACGAAGGGAAAGGATCCTTTGGGGTCTTGCGTATCCCTCTTGGTAGTGCTTCAGCCGACGTCAATTGAGATGAGGTGTAAGAATGTAGAAAGATTCAGAGTCGCCAGTCTATTTTACTCAAAACAGACAAAAGAAAAAGGGGAAGCCACCCCGAAGGATGGTATCCAAAGACATACTGGTGTGTGCGAAACTAAGATGATTCGAGAAGGGTTCAGAGTATTCGTTACGAAATGGGAAGGTGTTAGGCACCCATTCCACCCTTTTCGTCTCTCATGAATATTTGATATTTTCCTTTTGTTTCCCCCCCGTGATATGTGTGCATGTGTGTATATATAGAATGGAGGTAGGAATCCTCGACTCATGTCATGGAAAAGATAAAGCAAGTCATCCGTAGGAAGATATAAGAATAATATTAAAAAAATAAGATTTACGCGATTACCTTTACATTGACCGTTATAATGGAACGATAACGCATATGGAGCAATACGTTACTAAGGGCAGGTGTATAGAATATAGGAAGATTAGATTTAGAGCAAATAGAAAGATGAGAGAAAAAGTGGGAAAAAGGACTCGAGTCTCGGGTTTTATCCCGAGACGCCTACGTAGCCTATAAAGGCATCAAAGTCCACATAGTTAGCATACAAAATGAGGGGTGGGATTTATCCCATAAATGCAAATGGGGGATCTCTTATTTGTAAGTGTGTATGTGGTTGTACAAAAAGTGTTTTAGTTGTGAGGAAAGTGTGCGAAAAGTATGAGAATTCCTATTTGGAATTTATGAGAAAACCTTTTTTTTCTTGTTTTTTTGGGTTTTATTTTTATGAAAATAGGAGATGTTCAATAATAATAAATAGAAAAGTATATTAAGATGTTTGAGATGAGATAATAAAAGCGCTAAGTAAGAAAACAAGTTATTGGGAATTTAAGAGAATTTACGAGAGAGTTTGAGAAAGTTGGAACTTCTTGAAGATCTTGAGCTTGATCTTGAATGTTGGAGAGCAGCCCTTGCACTTGGATGATGATGGAGAGTGGCTAATTCACCAAGTTTGATGGAAAGGGTGATGAAAAGTGGAAGAAAAGAAGGGATTTGGAAGTTGAAATCACGCTGCCTTCGGGAGAGGTTTCTAGGATGTGTTGAGAGAGATTTCTATCAGATCTGGGCTTCCCTTGCAAATAAGGTGAAAGCCTATTTTTATAGGACCATGTAAGTGCCGATTGTCATAGACCCATTCATGCCTATCGGCAACTGCCGATAGGCCGTGTCTGGAAGGGCATTGCACTTTAGGCTTTTTTGAAAAATTGGCCACCGAGGGCAAACCGGTGGTCAGAATCGCGCACAGGTCATACCATTGGAAAGTTAATTCAGAGACCTTTGAATGTTTTTTGGATTGCTCCCGGGTTCGGGAGTTGACTTTGGGTCCAATATGGCTTGGAAGCGTTTATATATCCATTAAACGGGGGATCATTCGAACGCAAATGGATTGTTCATCTGCATGGTAAGTTCGAATCATGCACGGGGTGGGCCATTGGAAAGTTTAGTAGATGTAATTATACATTCCAAAGAGTTTGACCCGGTTTGGGGAGTTGACTTTGGTCAACTGGGCTCGGGAAGCATTCGGTGACCTCTCGGAGTTGAACGGATATTTCGTCCGCATGGTAAGTCAGAATCGTGCATGGGGGGGACCGTTGGAAAGGGTATTCAGTGCCCTTTGAAGATTCATTCAGCCTCGGTCGAGTTGAAGAGTTGACATTGGTCAAACAGAGCCCGGGAGCGCCCGGTGGCCTCTACGTCAAGTTTCGGACGTAAACGGATCGTTCGTCCGCATGGTAAGTGAGAATCACGCACGGGGTGGTTCGTTGGAAAGGGTATTTAGTTCCCTTTGAATATTCATTCAGTCTCGGTCGAGATAAAGAGTTTGACTTTTGGGTCAAACAGAGCTCGGGAGCGCCCGGTGGTTTCTAGGTCAGTGCTCGGGATATGACCTATATTTGTAGTGATGGAGGGAGGTACTAGGGACCTAAGGAGAGATAGGGGTAATAGAATGGGGTGTCTACAGAGCCCCTCGATGGGTGAGTTTGGAATAAATGATGGCCGTCAAATTGACACCACATGATGGCTTTGAGGGAATATGATCGATTCAGAGGGTCGAGGCCGATTCTGCAGACCTAAGGAGTGTGGTGGGGATGAATGACGATCGGAGGTTTAGGTTAATTATGAGGACCTGAAGTGGTGTTGGGGGGTGTGATAAATTCTGTGGGTCAAAGCCAAATCTGCGGGCTTAAGTGATGAGGGTGACCGATTATGTGGGTCAAAGGAAATTCTGTGGGTTTAGGGTGAAGATTTAATACCCGAGGTCAATTCTGACCTAAGAATGGTGACGATCGAGGACCGAGGTCAATTCTGACCTAACTCAGGTCATGATCCAAGATCGGGGCCAATTTTAACCCAAGAGTGGTGACGACCAAGGACCGAGGTCAATTATGACCTAACTCAGATGACGATCCAAGATCGGGGCCAATTCTGACCCAAGAATGGTGACGATCGAGGATCGAGGTCAATTCTAATCTAACTCAGGTGACGATACAAGACCGGTGCTAATTCTGACCCAAGAGTGGTGACGACCGAGGACCGAGGAACGAGGTCAATTCTGACCTAACTCAGGTGACGATCCAAGACCGGGGCCAATTTTAACCCAAAAGTGTTGATAACTAAGGACCGAGGTCAATTCTGGCCTAACTCAGGTGATGATCCAAGATCGGGGCCAATTCTGACCCAACAGTGGTGACGACTGTGGACCGAGGTCAATTCTGACCTAACTCAGGTGACGATCAAAGATCGGGACCACTTTTGACCCAAGAGTGGTGACGATCGAGGACCGAGGTCAATTCTGACCTAACTCAGGTGACGATCCAAGATCGGGGCCAATTCTGACCCAATAGTGGTGACGACCGGGGACCGAAGTTAATTCTGACCTAACTTAGGTGACAATCCAAGATTGGGGCCAATTCTAACCCAATAGTGGTGACGACCGAGGACCGAGGTCAATTCTGACCTAACTCAGGTGACGATCCAAGATCGGGGCCAATTCTGACCTAAGAGTGGATAAAGATTAGATTTTGATTCTGTTGGAGAAAGAGCTTTGTGATTTTGATCTGATCTGATCTGGGGAGATGATAGCTGAGGAAGATTTTAGGAGACCTCGTAGGGGCGAATAACCTATTTTGGGTGTTGTAAGAGAATACTGCTGGGGAAGTGATCATGTTACCCTTAGAGATCCTCCGGAGCTTTGTCGGGAGGAGTTTTCACTTTGTTTTTAAAGATTTTGATGGGAAAGAGGGTTCCGCTAGAGGGGATGCAAAATTTTCTTGGTGAAAAGGCTTTAAATCCCTCCTGTGATTTTTAGGAATTTTTCGTGGATTTTTCGAGGCTTTTTGGTATTTTCTCAGAATTTCCGTATGAAATTTAAGAGGGTTCCGGTCGGCATAGTATGAAGGGTGCCATTCGTAAGTGGCACGGACTTTTGGGCTTCCTCGGGAAGGTAAGGGGTCAGTGCCGATCGGTATGGCAGGGCGAGGTGCCGATCGGCATGTCGCTTGGCACCCTATATAAAGGGGGCGAATCCCCTCATTTTTTCACAGCTTCTTTTGCTTTCTCTCTCTCTGCGATTCTTCTGCAAATCGTTCTATCATTCCGATTTTTTAGAAATGTCCGCTTTTGTGAGCACTACAGTCCACCGGGAGTGGTTGACCGTTGATGATTGGGCGAATGTGGAGTGGATGGCTAGGGCGTCTCTTGCTTTGAGGAGTGAGAACTCATTTGATGAATTTGATCCTGTTGCGGATGAGAGGACCTTGTTGCGGGAGCCATCGCGTCATCGTTCTTCGAGAGTGAGTCCCGGTGGTTATGTTAGTAACCCGACCTTTGGCATTCTTCTCCTTTTGGTTATTTTTCTTTCTTTCTTGACCTTTGATAAGACTTTTCTTTTTGCCAGTATGATATTTCTTTGAAGAACATGCATGCCCGTGGGACAACGGGGATCAAGGATGTCTGGGAGCATCTCCCACCTGTGGTGTGTGGGATGGTACCATCAACGGTTTTTGGGCAGTTGGCATCTTCGTTGGATGAGATGCCTCGTTCGACAGCAGTCCTGTGCACTTTGGGAGAGAGGTGGTGGGACACTACCCACACCTTTCATTTTGGATTCGGGAAGATGACGGTGACTCCTATAGACGTGCTGCAGCTGTTGGGGTTGGATTGTGATGGAGAGAAGATAGAGGTGGGTCGCTCTTTACGGTTGAGACTGGAGGCAGTGGGTGTGGGACTTGGTGATTTAGGGAGGATAGTTTATGGGGATTTAATCCGGCTATCCCTACCGAACGATGTTTTGCTGAGCAGGGTGATTGATGTGGAGGACGGGCTTCAAGTGAGACAGATGGCTCGGTTATTCATTCTGATGGTATTGGGAGGTTTCATGGTGGCATCGAGTGGTGACGTCGTTCATTTGTGGTTTCGGCCATACTTCAGAATTTTTCGAACATCCCTTTCTATGATTGGGGGAGTCTGACCTTAGCGACCCTTTACTTTTCTCTGGATGTATTCAGCCGGTGCTGCCGACAGACCTTTACTGGGTCCACGTACCTTCTTGAGGTATTCTTCAGTTTGTGCATTTCTTTTCATTCATTCTCATTTTCCTTTCATGCACTCGCATTTCCCTTTCATGCACTCACATTTTCCTTTCATGCATTCGCATTTTCCTTATACATCGCTTTTTTCTTGTCAATTCAGACGTGGTTCTATGAGGTGATTGGGTGCAATACCCCGCTGATTTCTTTGAAGGACGACACTGTTGGGGACTTCTGTCGATTGTGTCGATGGCGCAAGGCCAATCGACATTCGAAATGATCTCTTTCCCTGGAGGCGGTGCATCAGGTCTTGAATGACCAGACCTGTGGTAGGGTAAGACTCTTTCCGAATCTTTCCATTTCAATCTTGGTTTTTTATCCTTCTGATCTTGTATTCATTTATGCTCGCTCAGAGATTTTCAGGTGACCTTTTACTCGTGGGGGATAGCCATTCAGGATGCGGGGGCCATCGGGGGGGACGCGCAGATGAGGCATTTGCTGGCGCATGAGTTCGGCGATTCCTGCTACCTCGGGGAAAGGGTGGTTCGTCAGATTACTGAGGAGGAGGTGGTAGTGCCACCCGCGCAGCCTCCTACATCTATGAAGGAGGAACGACTGATGTTGGAGGATGAGAGGATCGCGGCAATGATCGGTGAGTCCTACTTGCTATACACCGATACAGCTGCGTCGTATGACTATATTGATTTTATGACGAGCTGGTTGATGGCTCCCAACATATATGATGCACTTCCCTTCCCTCAGGTGCGTTCGAGTCGGGCGGTGGGATCTTCCCATAGCGATGGTGGTCCGTCGGCATCTTCGGCGACCTCGCAGATCCCTTTTGTACAGCTGCATACCCCGTCATACAACATTCAGCGGGCCTGATGCAGGGATGGTGCCTATGCTGCACCGTCCTCATGCGATGGATCCGGAGGAGTTGGGTTTGACAGAGGAGGTCCTTCGACCTGCGGTATACCTTTCTGTTCTTCTCTTTCTTTCTTTTCTATTTTGGTCATTTCTGCTTTGATACTTATTTCACCTTTTCTTTCAGCAAGTACGGGAGTCGACCACTTGGCTCAGGGACATTAGAGACTGGATATCTTCGGCGGCTGCCCATATTCGGGATGCGATTACCGCTCCTTCTTGCTTGGTGTCGTCTTCCTTGTCCGGAGAGGACTTTCGGGTAGTGGGGGTGCATCATCTCGCCGTAGGGGAAAGAGAGCACGTCGCATGGGTGGAAGCTCGAGAGAGAGAGAGAGAGAGAGAGAGAGAGAGAGAGAGAGAGAATGTGGGTTCGGGCTGTGTCCCGTTGTTTTTTCTTTTTCTTTCTATTTCCTACAAAATGATGTAACACAGAAAATAGATATATTCCATGCAATGGAGTTTTTTTATTATCTTTTATTTAATGATGAATGAATGCATGCACATGCGCTTTTTTACTTTACTGTTGAGACCGTAAAAATGAATATTTTTAGATTTTTTTAAGGAAGGTTTTTGATTAAAAATGGGAATTAAAGGGATTTTGAAATTCTGTTGAGAATATCAATTTATTTTTATTGAGTTTTCTGATTTGATAAAAGAGGAAAAAGGGAAATTTTTAAAAATGAGGGTGGGGGGGGGGGGGGGGTTGCCGATCGGCAAGCACCCTGACTTGCCTATCGGCAGTTCAGTCCAGTCCCATCAATTCAAAGCTTTGATTGGTACCCTCTTCAGCCTTTGGTACCTTGTGGGGTAGGATTCCCTCCGATTTCTGTAGGGATTGTGTCTCTTTTGAGGGTTATCAAGTATAAAAAGGGGTAAGGGTGGAGTGTTTTCATCACACCTTTGCATTTTTACCTACTTTCCCACCATCCCTTAGCCTTGCAAGATGGCTCTCCCTGGTAGCATGGAGTTTGCTGGATACCTCGAAGCCTTGGAAGCTATGTGCTCTTATAATGTCAACTACGATGCTTTCAACATGCATCGAGTCTCCTTGTGCCGCAATCGGCCTTTTGAGTGGAACGCGCTGACGGTGGTGGTACAATTTTTGTACCCTGAAGACCATGTATTCCGCTTTGGGTTGGAAGAAGTTTGTCCTACCTACGAGGAATTTTCTGCCATACTGGGTGTAAATCTTAGTGTTGCTGCGGCTTTGCCCGAATTTTCCCGCTCTCCCAGGGATTTATTGGTCGGGCTTCTTCATATTTCGCCTTCGGCGGCTAGATCATTGCTTGCTAGAGGAAAGTAGTCAGCAAGATGTTGGCAGTAGAGACTGGACAAAGATGGTTTGTTTTATCTAACACCATGGAAGGGGGTGTTGTGGTCTTTTCGAAGATGGTTAAGGCTCATCGATCCATGGAATGTTTATGGCACTCTATTAAGGAAGGGGAAACTTGGGAACCTCAAGATGTTGATGACGAGGGTGCAGGATCCTCTTGTAGCTGTGGGTAGGACTCTTGGGGAGTTTATTTTCATAACAGATGTGGGGATTTTATTTGGATTTTCATGGTAGTGGGGAAGGGAGTTATCCGTTCCTTTTTCTTATGCAATCCGTATTGTAATTTCTTATTAATGAAATAAACAAGTTTCTGATCATCCAGCTATGACTTTGGATGAGTTTTTGTATTTTGAATTATCTATACTGATCGCTAAGGCATACATAATCCTTTTTGTTCAAATATTTTTAGAATGAACCGTCGTTCTCGAAGGTAAGAAAATAATAGTATTTTGTGAAAAAAAGGACTTCACTCATGTGAGGTGCATGATCTGCCTACGTACCTCTGGGGTTTTTGAAATTTTTTTTTTCTGTTTGCAAAATTGTTTTTTCTTTTGCAAAGGATCAGGCCAACGTAGTTCTGGGTAGAGGGAAATGAATAGTTTTTTTTAGAATAAAAGGGGGATGAGAAGAGTCGTTGCGCACCGAGATTTCGGACTAGGTGTAAAATTTATTGAGACGGTCCAGGTTGACTGGACGAGACATCTCCTCCCCATCTAGGTTAGTGAGCATGGAAGCACCGTCGAATAAGATTTTCTTCATAATGTAGGGGCCGCTCCAATTGGGCTTGAATTTTCCTATGGGATCCCAGATGGGTTTTATTATCTCCTTGAGGGCTAAATCCCCCTCCCGGACACCGCGTTCCTTGACTCTCTTGTTGAATGATCGCGCTATTCGACGATGGTACCCCTGTACGTGGTAAAGTGATTTTAATCTTCTTTCATCTAGGAGGTCTAGCTCATCAAGACGGCTTTGGTACCAGTCTTCTTCACTAACCCTTCTTTCGAGCATGATTCGTAGCGAGGGTACTTCCATCTTCATAGGTAGGAATGCTTCCATGCCGTAGACCAGGGAGTAAGGGGAATCCCCAGTAGAGGTTCGAATTGAGGTTCGATAGCCCCAGAGGGCGTTTGGGATCCGGTTAGCCCAATTCCTACAAGTTTCGGTCATTTAGCTGATGATGGCTTTGAGGTTTTTGTTGGCAGCTTCAACTGCACCATTGGTCTAACGTAGCTAGGGTGAAGATTTGTGTCTCTGAATCCCTAACTCGTTGACTACTTCTGTGACTTCTTCTTCGAAATGCAACCCGTTATCTAATACCAGCTTGTGTAGGACCCCATATCGACATATGATATTTTTCTTGAGGAATTTAGCCACTTTGTTGGCATTCAATACTACGTATGACTCAACCTCGACCCATTTGGAGAAGTAATCGATGGAAACTAGGATGAACTCATGTCCATTTGAAGCCTTTTGTGTAACCTTCCCTATGATGTCGACACCCCAGGTGGAGAACGGCTAGGGAGAGGTCATGTTGTATAATTCTCACGAAGGCAAATGTTGAAGGTTGGAGAATTGTTGGCATTTGAGGCACCTCCGAACATAGGCGGTGCAATCCTGGATCATGGTGGTCCAGTAGTAGCCCTGTCGGATGATCTTCTTGGCGAGCATGTGACCATTCATGTGGGGTCTGCATTCCCTGCTATGGATTTTGTGCATTATTTTCTCAATCTCAGCCCCTGCGATGCAGTGTAGATGAGTTCCATCGAAATTCCTCTTGAGTAGATGACCAAGCATAAATTCTTTAGAATTTAGCTCCTTAATTTAGTGATTTTAATATCTTGAACAATGTAATTGAGCCATTTTTATGCCATATCACTCCATTGTTTATTCCTAACAACTTTCCCTAGTTTTTGTATAAGTTGGATGAAGTTTTCAGGAATGGAATGCAAGAAAGAATCCAAAAGAAAAGAAAAGATGCAAGCAAGAAATGTCTAAGGGCAATAGTGTAATTCCATTCAGAATTCGAAAGTGACACCAAAAGGGAAGTTGAAGAGAATGAGTTCATAAGAGCATAGGAAGAAACGACATCTAAATCGGAGGTCTAGATAAGAAGATATGGCCAGTCAAAGCTGCAAGAAAAAAGTCAAAGAAGAAGAAATTCAGACCGATCCGGGTAGGAGTCGGACCGATCCGATTTGCCCAAGTCCAGTGCAACCCGGATGGATGGCAAACCGATGGGAGCAATAATCGAACCGATACGGACACTATCGGACCGATCCGGAAGAAAATAAAAGAACCGATCTGATGGATATCGGACTGATTCGATTAAGACCCGGACCGATCCGGGTATGCGAAAGCCTGGCATTAATTTGCCATTTATTGTGCAGATTTGATGAGTGCGTAGCTGTGAATCTTGTTCCACAAGCACAATTGGAGACCGGCTTTGGATGATTTGTGCTATAAAAATCCAAGTTCTACATCATTTTTAGGAGGCTAGGGTTAGGAATTTTAGAGAGAGTTTTTAGATCAGTTTTTTAGGTCAAATTTCCATTTCCTTCAAGATTTGCATGAACCCTAGTTTGTATTCTGAATCTCAATTCCGTTTTTGTGCTGAATCCAAGTAATATCATTCTATTCTCTTTTGCTTTAATTTTTGCAAAGTTCTTACAATGTTCTGCAGTTTCATAATTTCATATGTGAATTTGTTTTTCAACCAAATCATGAGTAGCTAATTTCTCAAGGGTTGGGTTACATGAACTTAATCCAAGGTAAATTATTTGTATGGATAATTAGAAAATAAATGAAAATATTGGTTGAATCGTGAATGAAAATCATATATGCATTGTCATATCTTTTAATGTCTCTTACCCTAGGTACTTGGGATGTTTAAGAATGCTTTGTATGTATAATTTGTCGTTCACCGCTTTATATTGATCTTTGATTTCATATGATGCGGGCTTGACCCTCATATATGTAATGCTTAGTGATGATAAGGACTTGATTTAATCAAGAATTTTGATTTATAATTCTAGTATTCTAAAGGATAATTTGTTAAGCATTGAGGGATTGTACCCTACCCTAATTTTCTCTAAATTGTTAAACCCAACTTTTGCTGTTAATTTCCATTTGTTTTTCATAAGTAAAGTTTTAGAAATTTTCTCAAAAATCAATCATCTTTCTATTTCTTTCAAGAAATCATTTCAAGGTTTGGCAATTTTCCTTGTTATTGTTTGGCAATTTTGATCCCTTTGGAGACGATCCCGACTTACCGGGTTATTACTTGAGCGACAAGGCTTGCACTTGAGCCTAGATAAATACGCACTTTTGAGACAAATATTAAGTCGCGTCAAGTTTTTGGCGCCGTTGCCGGGGATCCAAAATTGTTAAATTTTCAAGAAAGTTATTGTTATCTACAAGTGATTTCATAAAAAAAAAAAAAAAAAAATCATTTCTTCTCTTGTGTGCTTATATGCAGAATTCATCTCCCACCCAAATTCACGAAAATCCTATTGTCGAAGTCGGGTCTGAAAATTCTGAGTCTTTGCCATTTTGGGTTCCACCCCCTTCGCCTAATAATTCCATCACTAGTCGTTCTTTGAGTCAAACCTTGAGTGAGAATTCTTAACCTTTCGGTAGCGATATGTCGGATCATGGTAGTGTCGGTGTTGGTGCGGGAGAGGATGATGTACCTTATCAACCCATGAAAGATCTTTTATTTCTGGAGAGAACTGCTACCCCTGGTTGCATTTTATTCCCGTATAATGCCGGTCAGTTCCACTTTAGGAATGGAATGATCCAAATTCTTCCAACATTTCATGGGATGGATTCGGAAAAACCGTATCTCCATATTCGAGAATTCGAAGATACGTGTGAGACATTTGGAGACCAAACTTGTCCACAAGAAGTAATACGGTTAAAGCTCTTTCCTTTTTCCTTAAAGGATAAAGCGAAAACTTGGTTATGGTCCCTTCCTCCAAATTCTGTTTTATCTTGGAGAGATATGCAAAATAAGTTTATCTCAAAAAAATTTCCACAACACAAAACCAATTCTGTTAAAGGCCAAATTCAAGCTTTTCGTCAAAATGAGAATGAGGCTTTTGATAAGTGTTGGGAGAGATATCAGGAGTTAGTTAATGCGTGCCCCCATCATGGTTTTGAACCTCATCATCTGATTTCATTTTTCCATCAAGGCCTTACTGTAGCATCTAAACAACTTGTTCAAACCATGTGTGAGAGACCTTTTTGGGAGTTAAGTACGATCGATGCTGAGGCTCATTTAAAATATGTGGCAGAAACTACCCAAGCATGGGATACTTCTGATCCCAATAGTCAAAATAGAAATCGACAAGTGTCCAACTTGCCTGCTGCGTACGGTATTTATCACTTGGACAAGGACACTTTGTTGGATCAAAAATTTGACCAATTGGAGAAGAATTTTAGAGATATGCTAGATATGCGATTGAGAGATGTGTCTGGACCCGTACATGCCGGAAATGAGAAGGTTTGTGCCATTTGTAATGCAGGCCATTCTACAGAAGGATGTCCTACTATTCCTACATACAAGGCTATGTACACTGAACAGGTTGATGCAATAGGAGGTTATCGAGGAAATTATAATGCTCAGCAAGGGAATGCATATAATCAATCGTGGAGGAATCCCGGGTTCAATTATGGACAACCCCAAGGTGGGATGGTTCTTAACCCACAGATGACTCTACCACAACCCCCTCAATTTCAGCAGGTGGCAAATCTTGGGCCTTATGTACCTCCACGTAGGAGATCTCTTGAAGATAATTTCAATCAATTCATCCAATCCCAAAAAGAAAGAGATGCTAAATTTGAGCGAATGTTCGCTGAAATTCATACTAACATCTCTAGGTTGCAGTCTGCGGTGAATACTCAAGAGAAGGGTAAACTTCCAGCCCAAGGCCAAAGACCACCTCTTCAAGGTCAAACCACGATTTTCTCCACATCATCAGATTTGCAGGAACAATGTCAAGCTGTTACTACTCTTCGTAGTGGCCGCATAATTGATCTAGCACCTAAATTGCCAAAGGAGAATGATGATGGAGTGGAACCCATGATTGAAAAGGAATCTGAAATTTCAAAGTCTGAAAAACCTTCCTTAGAAAAGGAATTGAAAGATGCGGAAGTTGAGCCTGATGTTGAAGTCAAGTCGCCTACTGCTGCTCCATTTCCTCAACGCTTAGAGTCACCCCAGAAATGTGATTCGCATATCGAGGTGATGGATGTGTTGAAGCAAGTAAAATTGAACTTGCCGTTCCTTGACGCTATTGAACAACTTCCAGCATATGCGAAAGTTATTAAAGATCTTTTGACTGTCAAGAGACGTCTTAAGGTGAAGAAAAATGTTTTCTTGGCACAAAATGTGAGCTCAGTTCTTCTCAATGATCTTCCACCAAAATTCAAAGATCCAGGTTCACCTACCATTTCGTGTATCATTGGAGAAATGAGAGTGGAAAGAGCATTGCTTGATTTAGGTGAGAGTGTAAACATCCTCCCATACTCCATCTATAAGAAGCTTGATTTAGATGATTTAAAACCTACCCGAATCACTCTACAGTTAGCGGATAGGACAGTCAAAGTTCCTCATGGGATTGTAGAAGACGTGATAGTTCAAGTGGATACGTTCTACTTTCCCGTTGATTTTGTTATTTGGGACACCGAGCCTGTTCCCCATACGAGAAATCATGTTCCAATTATATTGGGCCGACTGTTCTTAGCTACCGCTAATGCTTTGATCAATACTCGGAATGGCCAAATGCAACTCACTTTTGGAAACATGACTCTCGAGAAAAACATTTTCAATGTCGCTAACCAAATGGGTGATGAGGATGAGATTCTTGAGGTTGATCTTATTGAAGAAGTGGTGGATGAAAATATTGAAAAATCATAGGAGGAGATGCTCTGAAAGTGTGCTTAGGGAAAAGTGGTGCTCAAATGAGTGATTATACTGAGTTTGAGAGAGAGGTGGAAGAGTTAAAAATGTGGTTACAAGAGGAAGAGAGTTTTGAGAGTTTGAGCGCGGTTGACTGGATTTCTAGGTATGAAGAATTGCCTCCGAGGGAGACACCCATGGTCCCCTCTAAACATAGATTTCCTAGTCTTGAGTTGAAGAAACTACCTTCACATGTCAAATATGCCTTTTTAGGTGAGAATGATACATTTCCTGTTGTTGTGTCTTCCCATCTAGAAAAAGGGTAAGAAGGTATGTTGTTAGATGTGTTGAGAAAGCATAGAAGTGCTTTTGGTTGGACCATAGCAGATTTGAAGGGTATAAGTCCTTTGATTTGTACCCATAAAATCCATCTTGAGGAAGAAGTGAAGCCCTCGCGTGAGATGCAAAGGCAGTTAAATCCAACCATGAAAGATGTGGTAAGAGCGGAAATAATCAAATTGCTAGATGATGGAATTATATATCCCATTTTGGATAGTAAATGGGTGAGCCCAATTCAGGTTGTTCCAAAGAAATCGGGGATGACCGTGGTTGAAAATGCTAAGGGAGAATTAATACCTCAACGCACCACCACCGGGTGGCATGTTTGCATTGACTACCGAAAGCTCAATGCTGGAACTCGAAAGGATCATTTTCCCTTACCATTTATTGATCAAGTTATTGAACGAGTAGCGGGCCATCCTTACTATTGTTTCCTAGATGGGTATTCCGGTTATAATCAGATTGAAGTGGATGTTCTTGATCAAGAAAAGACGACTTTTACATGTCCTTTTGGTACGTTTGCCTATAAACGTATGCCATTTGGGTTATGTAATGCGCCAGCTACTTTTCAAAGGTGCATGTTAAGTCTCTTTAGCGACATGATTTAAAAAGGTCTTGAGGTGTTCATGGACGATTTCAGCGTTTTCGGTTCATCTTTTGACCATTGTTTAGCTAATCTTGAGAGAGTTCTATTCCGATGTGTGGAAAAAGACTTAGTCCTCAATTGGGAAAAATGCCATTTCATGGTTACCGAGGGTGTAGTCTTGGGCCACATAGTCGCATCTAGGGGAATTGAAGTTGATCGAGCTAAAATTGAAGTAATAGCTGAGTTACCCCCGCCGAAATCACTTAAAGATGTGAGGTCCTTTCTAGGCCATGCTGGATTTTATAGGAGGTTTATCAAAGACTTTAGCGCCATCGCTAGACCTTTGAGTAATCTTCTCATGAAGGACACTCCATTTGAGTGGAGTAAAGCATGTCAAGAAGCATTTGATAAACTTAAAAGCATGCTTATTTCTGCACCGATCATGCAAGCTCCGGATTGGTCGCTTCCGTTTGAGCTTATGTGTGATGCAAGTGATTACGCAATTGGGGCTGTTCTTGGACAGAGGAAAGACAAGAAAGCTCATGTTATTTACTATGCTAGCCGAACATTATCTGGCCCTTAGCTTAATTACTCTACTATAGAGAAAGAGTTGTTAGCAGTCGTTTTTGCTCTCGACAAATTTCGCTCTTACATTGTTGGGTCGCCTATCCTTTGTTTCACTGATCATTCGGCATTGAAATATCTCTTGAGCAAGAAAGATGCCAAACCTCGTTTAATCAGGTGGATCCTACTCCTACAAGAGTTTAATCTCTCGATTCAAGATAAGAAAGGAGTAGAAAACGTCGTTGCTGACCATTTGTCACGACTCTCGTCCGACGTACCTATTGATCCCATTCCCATAGACGAGTATTTTCCGGATGAGAATCTATTTGCTACCTCTTCTCTCCCTTGGTTTGCGGATATAGTCAATTACCTTGTCACCGGAGTTGTTCCCTCTAGTTGAAATCCGCAAGAGAGAAAGAGGTTCATTACTTGGTCACGCATGTTCTTTTATGATGATCCATACTTGTTTAAGTATTGTGCTGACCAAATTATCCAGAGATGTGTACCCGATGAGGAAGTCCAAGGGGTGATTCGATTCTGTCATTCGGAAGCATGTGGCGGTCATTTCTCTAAAAATAAAACTGCTGCGAAAATCCTTCAAAGTGGTCTTTATTGGCCCACAATCTTCAGGGATGTGAATGCTTTTTGTAAGACTTGCGATAGATGCCAAAGAATGGGAGCTATTACTCGCCGTGATATGATGCCATTATCCCCTATTTTAGTCTTGGAGTTGTTTGATTGTTGGGGAATTGACTTCATGGGGCCCTTTCCCCCTTCTTTTAGTTTTCTATACATCCTCGTCGCTGTAGATTATGTCTCAAAATGGGTAGAGGCTATAGCTACAAGGACGAATGACAGCAAGGTGGTGATAAAATTTATTCAAGAAAATATACTTTCTCGCTTTGGTATGCCTAAGTCCATAATTAGTGATAATGGAACTCATTTTTGCAATAGGCCGATGGATAAACTAATGCGGAAGTATGGAATTTTCCATAAGGTTAGCACCCCTTATCACCCCCAATCGAATGGCCAAGACGAGCTTGCTAATAGGGAGATCAAGAATATCTTGGAGAAGACAGTTGATCCTAATCGGAAAGACTGGTCTCTTAGATTGACTGATGCTCTCTGTGCTTATAGAACCGCATACAAGAATCCCCTTGGGATGTCCCCATTTCGATTTGTGTATGGCAAACCTTGTCATCTTCCGGTTGAAATCGAACACAAAGCGTATTGGGCTATCAAAAGGGTGAACTTCAAAATGGATAAAGCCGGTGAAACACGTAAACTTCAGTTGAATGAGTTGGAAGAAATGCGCAATGATGCGTATGAAAGTGACAAAATCTCCAAGGACCGAATGAAACGAGCTCATGACGGAATCATTCGTAAGAAAGAGTTTCATTTGGGACAGAAAGTACTTCTCTACAACTCGAGGTTGCACTTGTTTCCCGAAAAATTGCGGTCCCGATGGTCTGGTCCTTACATTGTGAAAGAAGTATTTCCCCATGGAGCCGTTGAGCTAATAGATGAAAAAGGGGGAACCACTTTTAAAGTCAATGGGCATCGTCTCAAGCCTTATTTGGAAGCCATGGTAAAAGAAGCCGACACAATCTAGTTGTCGGACCCCATTTATGGGGATTGATTGAAAGAAGAGAGTAGGGTCGTCGCACCCCCGACATGTATGGGGTGATTGTTGTAAAAATGCGTCGTAGGATGTAGTGGTCATAGGTTAGAGTCCATTCTGAGGGTTGAGAATCCGAAGGGTGCGGGTTGTTTCGTTATCAATGAGTTGCGAGGATAGTTGGAAGTATGCGAGGTTGAAAAATCATCTTTGGAGTGGAGTATGAGCATTGATAGGAGGAGAGAAAGAGAGAAGAAGAATTCTGGAAATCCAGCAACCGGATCGGTCCGGTGAAATAAAAGAACCGATCCGGTCATCCGGATCGGTCCGGGGTAAAAAAAGAACCGATCCGGTGAGGCGGATCGATCCGGACCAAAATCGGATCGGTCTGATTTTCTGCAGGTTTATATTCCCAAGAGGCACACCTCTTCATTTCCACCTCCTCAATCCCCACCCTTTCACTTCACCCAATCCATACCTTCCTTCAAAATTTCGTCCCCCCATTTCCCACCCATTCATTCCCTCCATTTCACCCACTCATTCCTATAAATACATACCTCCACTACCCATTTTCTTCACACCTCCACCTATCTTCTCTCTTCTATCTACATAGCTAACTCCTTCCTCCCTACTAATGGCTGCTCCCCAGAAATATACCTCCATTGAAGTTCTCCCCAACGGAAATGGAGAGTATCGTTCCCGCCAAGAAGCCAATTGGTGCAGAAAGTTTTTCAGCCCTACACGCAAAATCCATATCGAGAGACAAGTATTATGGGATCAAATGCCTAATTCGGTCACCGCCCTTTTTCTGTCACGGGGCTGGTGCCGTTTCTTTAATGAACCATATGAGGCCGTTTGGGAAAATGAAGTTCGTCAGTTTTACGGATCCCTCGTCCGTACGGCTGAATTTGAATACCAAGCCTTTGTGGATTCCATACCTATCCCGTTCTCACTTGAACTCATGGTGCGAAAACTCGAATCATATGGTGTGCTCACTCCCGATCAGTTTGACTATCCGAGTCCCGATCCCGTCCTCATAAAAGAAGTTTGTATCTCGCGAATCCAACCCGGTGCGGTTTGGACCACCGAGACATTTCCCGTCGGCCGCTTGTCCGACAAGGCACGATTCACTTTCCATATCGTTTGTGCCAACATTTTGCAAACTTCTAATGATTCGGCGATGAGGCCTCGCCAAGCCACCATGGTATATCATCTCTTCGACCCGGCGACCGTGATCAATTTGGCCCGAACATTTTACACCGATATCCTTTTTGTGGCCTATGATAAAAAGGGCCGCACTCCTCTTCCGTATGGTCGACTCATCACCTCAATGCTTCGAGATGCCGGTATCGCACCACCTCAGGATCTTGTCAAACTTCCTAAACCTTTAGGATAAGAGTCCCGCACTCGAAGTGAGCGGCAAATTCAGCTCGTCCGTGCTCGGCACGACGACGATTCTAGTGCGGAAGACGACGACGAAGAGGAGAACGTCGCTGAGGAGGACGTGGAAATGGCGGAGGGTGAAGAGGCAGAATATGCTGAGACGGCGGATCCGAATTACGTTCCGGAGGATCCGGTCTTGCATGAGCGCGTTCTCTCTCTTGAGACGCGTTTTGACGCACATGTGTCCTCCTACGAGAGGAATATGAGTTTGGTCCTGCGTATGCTGGCCGACTTGTATCGTCTCCAAGCGGGACCCGAGGCCCCTCTTCCTCCCTACTATTATAATCCATATGATCCTTATGCTCCCAGTACTTCCCATCCCCCACCCGCCCCTTAGGTTACCCTTCCCTTGTTAGGATTTTTATCCCTATGTTTGTAGTTTTGCTTACACAGTTATTTCCACAGTCTGTTTGTAATCTACAGTTTTAATATGATATTGGCTTGTTTTATTTATCGCACTCTTTATATTGTCTTCTTTTTATCTCTTATCTATTTGATTGAGGACAATGCAAATCATTGAGTTAGGGGGCATGACAGGTGCGTATTCATAAAACTTCGCTTATATTCATATATATGTAAAAAAAAATATTTGAAAAATTTTGAAAAAAAAAATATATTTTTCTTCAAAATAAATAAAAATTGGAATTTAAATTTTTCAAAAATATCACCTTTATTCTATTTAAAGTCTCAAATTGTTAAATCTCAATTGCACTAAGCCAAAATTGACCGAAGATGGAAATTGAAAGAAAATTGACGACTTTACGAATAAGTGTGGAGATTGATCAAACCCGGTGAGATTTCGAGCCTATCAATTTTTTATGAGTTTTTAAATCAATCCGAGTTTATGATTAACTCAAAGTTCTTTTCAGCGTTTTAATAAGTCGTTGATGATCTCAATCCTTTGTTTTGATCGGTTATGGGGAATGTGTGAATTGTTGTCTCGAAATTCGTCCTAATATATATCTCTAAACTTAATTAATCTTGAGATGAATATGGTAATGTGATTACCAATTTGGACAATGAAGTAGGCCCTCGTTTGTTACCCAAAAATATTAGCCATAAAAAGTTGTGAAAAATAAAATTATCCTTTTGCAACCCAATTTGAGCCTAATAAAAGTTATCCTTTCGTTTGATAACCCGAAAAACCCAAATAGCCCGGAATTGTGAAAATTGAGAAAATTCATCAAATAAAGTCCATATTGTGCAATAAAAAGGGACAAGAAGAAAAAAATAGAAATGCTCAACAAAAAAAAAAGAAAAATAGCAAGAAAAGAAAAAGAAAAGAAAAAAAATGAGCAAATGCCCGAAAAAGCACAAATGGACGTCATAAAGATATTTTCCAATTCCGTACATTCCATCCATTTATATTTTTACTCTTTACACCTTTTAACCCGAAAAAGTCCTAACCGAGTCCAAATTGCGAAATTGATTACCGCGTGGAGAGCTAAGACATGAAAAGATAAAATAAGAGATTAAAATGGTGTGAATTAGAGGTGATGTTCCCATTTCCTAATAATTGTACTCCGATGATGAGATCTTTTCACCATGTATTTCCTTCGTTTCAATTTTGTATGCATGAATTTGTGTCCATTATATTTACTCTTTATATCATGCATACCGAGAGAAAAACAACCACAATCCGAGTGATTCGTTTGTGAGTGCATCCGTAAGAATTTGAATCAAAACGAATTTTCGGAAAGTAACGCAATGCTCAATCGGTGGAAATTGGAGGTTTAATTTTTGGCTTTGCACACACACACTATGGTTTGAGACAGTTGAATATGAATTTATGGTGATTATTTTTAGAAAAGTTTAAATTGTACAATTTTTAAGTATTTTGATATTTATTTGAGTCAATAAAGAATTTTGTGGGTGTATTCACTGCAAACCCTCACGAGACAAAACTCGTCCTACTAGGGTAACCTAGGGGTTTAAAGGCTTGTTGCATACGCTAAATGCAATCGCGTGCCTGCGAAAGTGGAAAACTATTTCAATAAAGAAGTTTTCAAGAAATGAATGTTGGTTAGATTCAAATACATTGCCCGGGACGTGCAAAGTCCTAAGTTAGGGGGATTTGACCAAGCATAAATTCTTCAGAATTTAGCTCCTTAATTTAGTGATTTTAATATCTCGAACAATGTAATTGAGCCATTTTTATGCCATATCACTCCATTGTTTATTCCTAACAACTTTCCCTAGTTTTTGTATAAGTTGGATGAAGTTTTCAGGAATGGAATGCAAGAAAGAATCCAAAAGAAAAGAAAAGATGCAAGCAAGAAATGTCTAAGGGCCAAAGTATAATTCCATTCAGAATTCGAAAGTGACACCAAAAGGGAACTTGAAGAGAATGAGTTCACAAGAGCATAGGAAGAAACGGCATCTAAATCGGAGGTCTAGATAAGAAGATATGGCCAGTCAAAGCTGCAAGAAAAAAGTCAAAGAAGAAGAAATTCGGACCGATCCGGGTAGGAGTCGGACCGATCCGATTTGCCCAAGTCCAGTGCAACCCGGATGGATGGAAAACCGATGGGAGCAATAATCGAACCGATCCGGACACTATCAGACCAATCCGGAAGAAAATAAAAGAACCGATCCGATGGATATCGGACCGATTCGATTAAGACCCGGACCGATCCGGGTATGCGAAAGCCTGACATTAATTTTCCATTTATTGTGCAGATTTGATGAGTGCGTAGCTGTGAATCTTGTTCCACAAGCACAATTGGAGACTGACTTTGAATGATTTGTGCTATAAAAAGCCAAGTTCTACATCATTTTTAGGAGGCTAGGGTTAGGAATTTTAGAGAGAGTTTTTAGATCAGATTTTTAGGTCAAATTTCCATTTCCTTCAAGATTTGCATGAACCCTAGTTTGTATTCTGAATCTCAATTCCGTTTTTGTGCTGAATCCAAGTAATATCATTCTATTCTCTTTTGCTTTAATTTTTGCAAAGTTCTTACAATGTTTTGCAGTTTCATAATTTCATATGTGAATTTGTTTTTCAACCAAATCATGAGTAGCTAATTTCTCAAGGGTTGGGGTACATGAACTCAATCCAAGGTAAATTATTTGTATGGATAATTAGAAAATAAATGAAAATATTGGTTGAATCAGGAATAAAAATCATATATGCATTGTCATATCTTTTAATCTCTCTTGCCCTAGGTACTTGGGATGTTTAAGAATGCTTTGTATGTATAATTTTTCTTTCACCGCTTTATATTGATCTGTGATTTCATATGATGCGGGCTTGACCCTCATATATTTAATGCTTAGTGATGATAAGGACTGGATTTATTCAAGAATTTTGATTTATAATTCTAGTATTCTAAAGGATAATTTGTTAAGGATTGAGGGATTGTACCCTACCCTAATTTTCTCTAAATTGTTAAACCCAACTTTTGCTGTTAATTTCCATTTGTTTTTCATAAGTAAAGTTTTAGAAATTTTCTCAAAAATCAATCATCTTTCTATTTCTTTCAAGAAATCATTTCAAGGTTTGGTAATTTTCCTTGTTATTGTTTGGCAATTTTGATCCCTGTGGAGACGATCCCGACTTACCGGGTTATTACTTGAGCGACAAGGCTTGCACTTGAGCCTAGATAGATACGCACTTTTGAGACAAATATTAAGTCGCGTCAATAGAGCTTTATGGAAGATGATGTACTGGGCGGCCAGTCTTCAGAGGGTTGTTCGATCTTTCTTGTTGGAACCCTCGGGATACCTACCATGTTTGAGGAGGCACCAGATATCATAGTACGAGTAATCAGCTAGTTCGGGATATTCAGTGGAGACAAGCTCAATATGGTAGCAATGGATCAGTTTGTCTTTCTTTTGAACTATGAAGGGGGTCATTGTCATTCCTTGGGGCATGTCGACCATGGAGGCCAAGGTATAGAGATCATCAGCTAGGTTATTCTTTGCTCGGGGTAGGTAATGGAAGGTGATATCTCATAATTGGGAGGCAAACTCTTCTAATTGGTCATGAAAGGGTTGAAGCTTTTCGTCCTTAACTTTCCAATTTCTGAGCACTTGACCGATGATAAGGGAAGAATCCCGTAGACATCAAGGTATTGAATACCTTTCTTGAGAGAAACCTTAAGGCCCACTGTGCATGCCTCGTATTCCGTCATATTGTTAGTGTAAGGGAAATCCAATTTAATGGCGATGGGAGTGTGGGAGTTATCTAGGGAGATAAGAAGTATCCTAATGCCATATCCCTTTTTGTTGGAAGCTTCGTCAAAGAACATTTTCCATCGAAGGCGATCTTGAGTGGTGCAGAGGATAATTTCATCTGGGAATTCGGAGATCTGGACATCTTCTTCGTCTATGGGGGAATCGGCGAGGTAGTCAAATGTGGCTCTTCCTTTAATGGATTTCTATGCGACATACCCGATATTGAACTCGGTTAGGAGCATCAACCATCGGGCCATTCAACTAGATAAGGCGGGTTTCTCAAGCAGGTATTTGATGGGATCCATTCGGGATTCAAGTTCGATGGGGAAGGTGAGCATGTAGTGTCGCAACTTTTGGGTAACCTAGACAAGTGCGACACATTCCTTTTCTAAAGCAGTGTAATTGACCTCGTACCCGACCAATTTGTGACTGGCTTACTAGATGGATCTTTCTTTGCGGGAGTCTGGCATAGCAAAGCCCTGGCTGCAGTGTCGGTTATTGTTAGGTATAGGAGCAAAGGGAGACCAGACTATGGTGGCATGAGAACTGGAGGTTGGGTCAGATATTGTTTGATTTGGTCAAAAGATTCTTGACAGGCCTCATTACAAACCTTGGTTGAATCTTTTCGAACGAGCTTGAAGATCGGTTCACAGATGGAGGTTAGCTGGTTGATGAATCGGCTGATATATTATAATTCCCAAGAAACCCTCGGACTTCGGGGTGGTGGCATCTCAAGTATGGATTTCAGCTTTGAAGGATCTGCTTCTATCCCCTTTTCGCTGACCATGAATCCTAAAAGTTTTCCCTTTATAATGCCAAAGACACACTTCTGTGGATTAAGTCGCATCCGATACCGTCGCAGTCGTTCGAAGAACTTCCAGAGAGAGAAAACATGATCTTCTCTAGTTTTGGACTTGATAATCATATCATCCACATAAACCTCGACCTCCTTGTGGATTATATCGTGCAGGATGGTTGTGGAAGCCCTTTGGTAGGTAGCCCCAACATTCTTGACACTGAATGGCATAACGGTGTAGTAAAAGGTTCCCCATGGGGTGATAAATTTAATTTTTTCTTAGTGGTCTGGGTGCATCTTGATTTGGTTGTATCCGACAAACCCGTTGACAAATGACTTGAGATCATGACTGGCATTGTTATCCCTGATCATGTCGATATTGGGTAGCGAATAATCATCCTTCGAAGAAGCTTTGTTTAAATCTCGGTAATCCACACACATTCGAACCTTCCCTCCTGATTTCAGCACAGGTTCAATGTTGGATAGCCATGTGGGATATTCGATTACCCAAATGAAACCTAGGTTTAACTGTTTGACCACCTCTTCTTTGACCTTGAGGGACCATTCGGTGCAGAGTTTTCTCAATTTTTATTTAACCGGCTTGTAATCTGGGAGAGTGGGGATCTCGTGTTGAGCTATTTCAGGATCGATGTCGGGCATGTCATCATTGGACCATGCGAAAACATCGATGAACTCCTTCAGTAATTCTTGGAGTTGTGCGCACTCATGCTCGTCAAGGGTGGCCCCAATCCTAAACTCACGCAGTTGGCTACTAGAACCGAGATTAATAATAACAGTCTCTTTGTCATTAACTTGAACGCAGTTATGTTGTTTATTATTAACCTTATTTAGATCAGTTAATAATTGTTCATTTGCAAAATCATCATCATCAAAAGTTTGATTAGAATTCAAGTAGTTAATGTAAGGCACAACAAGATACTCAAAATCTTCATTTATTTTATTGATAGGAAAAATAGCATTGAGAACCTCATCAAAAGCGGTCTCGATTACATTTGAGTAAGGATAGGCAATAGAAGAAGAAATAGGGTAAATATTGGGGTTAGGGGAGATTTCAAGGGGTAGAACAGGCGCAGCATGCCAGTTGAGGAGAGGAGTATCAGCAGTTTTAATCATACGGGATGGGTCCATTAATGTAGTGCCTGAATATACCATGCAGAGTGCCCGCCCCAGTATCTGTAAGTTATAGGAATCTTTGGAATCACTTTCCTCAGTCTCTCCGGTATCTTTGATGAGCGGTTGTACGTGGTGTTGGGAAATTTTCGCCCATGGATAGCTGTCTTGGAAAAATATCTCCATCCCAGGCTTCATCTTCTTGTCTATGTGGTCATACCATGGTTCTGGAAAACCGCAAAAGAGGAAGTCCTCGCCTTCTTTGATGAATCGTCCATTTAATTAGTCTCCTGAGATAGTTCGAATGCAATATGATCTTTTCTTTGGTAGAGACTTGCGAATCATTCTGAGCTCTTGTTATGATGGTTGATACCCCAAGCCACAAGGAGGAAAAGATTTCTTAAGTTCGATAGGCCCAAGTATCCCTTGCTGCCTTTGCCCTAGCCCCAGTCCGAGCATGAAGTGCATGTTTCTGAACATCTAAATCACATTGACATTACCATGAGGGTCATATTCTGGACAAAGCATTTCTTCGAAATTGTCCCCTGCCGGGAGTAGGAGTGGTTCAACTTGGAATCCTGATAGGAGAATATCATTTGACCCGTGCTATATCTCGAGAATTGGACTGTTGGTGCTTTCCCCCTCGGTATTTTTGTTATCGCCAAAATGGTGATGACTCTCCTGTCAGCGAAGAACTTCAATTGTTGATGGAGTGAGGAAGAAACACCCTTGATATTGTGGAGCCAAGGTCGTCCGAGCAACAGGTTGAAACAAGCTGGGATGTTATATGACTTGGAATTCAATGATGGGGTTTATAGGGCCAACCCCTATTGCAAGTTTTATGGACCCCATCACCTTACGATGGGTATTATCATAGGCACGTACAACGGTGGAGGTTGGAGCGAGGTTACTTTCTTTCAGGCCTAAACACTTGAAAGTTCTCAGAGGGAAAACGTTCAAGGAGGATCCATTATCGATAAGGGAGAGTGGTACGGACTTTCCCATAACTTACACTGAGATATTGAGTGCATGATTGTGATTCGGCCCAATTATGGGGATTTCTTCTTCAAAAAATGATAGCATTTGGGTAGAGGTCAAGGATCCGACCAGATTTACCGGTTCTTCTGGTGTGGTAAAGGGAAGAGCTATGGATCCGGTGAGTAATTTGATTAAAGAATTTATGTGCAGCTGGGAAGACATGAAAAGCCCCCATAGAGTGATGTTAGCTTGGGTTTTTTTCAGTTGATCGAGGATCTTACTCTCCTCGATGGTCATCTCTGGCATAGTAAGGTTTTTAATGCCCTTCCCTTTGTCATTTGCTGGTAGTGAGCTTGGAACCTAGTAATCTCTTACTGGTCTGGTCATATGATTTACTGAAGAAGGAAAGAACATGAATCCCGTTTCCTCGTCAATCTCAGGTTGTGCTGACACCCTATTTATTTCTCCGAGGAGTTCTTCAAATTATATCATCCCACATGTGTCGGCTACTCGGCCAACTCTTCCTAAATCTTTTTCTTCACTCGAATCTTCGAATTCTTCCCCCCATTCGATGGTAGCAACTCTGCCTTTCCATGTAAAGTCAATGCATTTCACAACTTCAATGGATTCTTCATAAAAGTTCTCCCATTCTGTGGGGATATGTGTGATTGAAGGGAACAAACACCCTTGTAGCTTAAAAGTGTCAAGTAACTCGGTGATACTACAAATGTTGTTGGTTTGCCCTAATAATTCTTCCATAGTCTGGACAACATCATCTAGGCTGAATTCGTCGGTTGGTACCACCCACTTATCTGAATCTCGGGCCCATTTCCATGCCTTCAAGAACAGTGTACTGAACTTCTGGCAATTGATGACCATTTGTGAGGGCAATTTTAGCCCAAACTCTAGGAGTTGGTTTAACATCGCTGACAATTCCATACTTCCATTTTCATAACGGGTACGGACAGCGATGCATGCTCTGGTAAGGAGTGACAATGCTAGATCAATGAGTCTAGTAGGGTGTAGGAGGAAATATAGGCAAATTTGAAGAGGTTTAGGAGAGTATATGGGTGTGATTTGAGTTGAAGGATCGAAATCTGGGTTTTCTTCTAAGAAGATGGCATTGGTGTGATTTGGAAGTGGATTGTGAGTAGTGTTTGGCTTAGGATTGGCTGGTGGGGCGATGGTGCCCCGGTCAATGAGATCTTGGATTACATTCTGGAGGTGAAGGCATTGGTCGGTGGTATGGCTGGCAGTTTGGTGGAAGGCGCAATGAGCATCGGCCTTGAAGTTTCTTGGGAGTGGATTTGGCAATGGACGAGGATCCAAGGGTTTGCTGAGGTTTCGACTTAACAGGGCTTGGTAAACTTTGGAGAGGGGAGCATGGAGCTCAGTGTATTACCTTTGGATGGGGGAAGGGTGGCTTTCTAGTGCCCATGATGTGGTTGGTTGAGAGATTTTGTTGATGGTGGAAAGGGTAGCACTGTCAGGCTTATCATACTTTCTAGGGGTGAACTGTCCGGACACCTTCTTCAGTTCAACCTCTATTTTAATGAGGCTTTCCTCGATTTCCACTCCTGCTTATCTGAGAGCTCAAAAGTGGGGATAGTATTGTCCTCCCATCCTTACTCAGACATGGGGCAAGAATTTTTTCTTCACTATGTTGACCTGTTCTTCTTAACATGGTTGATTGGTCATGGTAGATGTTTGCTCCCTCCATCGGGTTATGAAGTTACTGACTAATTTTCCTGAATTCTATTTGAGGAGCTCTAAATCACGATGGGTGACATCAATCTCTTCATTTTATTTATACCGTGACATGAATTCTCGGGCGACATCCTCCCAGTTACGGATTCTGGATTCCTCAAGAGATAAAAACCATCGTAGGGCACTACCCTTCAAAGTTTGCTGAAATAATTGAGCCATCACCTCTTCAAAAGCCCCTAGTAGAGTCATGGAACCATGATAATTGTGAAGATAAAAAATTGGGGGTACACTCCCTCCGAACTTCTCGGTATTTGGCATCTTGAACTTCTCGGGTAACCTTGCTTTAGGATAAGGAGACATGTGGGTGTAGTCCATGTAATTCCCAGAGAACCTGACTTTGTCAAACTTCTTGGTGAGCATTTTGAGATCCTCTTTGACTTTATTCAACTCCTCTTCCTTTGGATCAACGACCACATGCAGGTTAGCCATAGGCTAGGCAATGTTTGGCATGGGAAGCTGGGCAGGCCGTGGCCCATTGGCAGGAGGGGCACGTGGAGTGTGTTGATATTCTTCCGGAACCCAGATAGGCTCGGGTAGCACTAGGGAACAGGGCCTTAGGCTCTTGAGGAATAGGAACCTAGATTCGTTGCATCTTTCAAACCTTGGTTTGGAGGTTGTCAATCTTAGACACGAGCTGATATAGGACTGTCGTCAGATCCGGCTGTATGATTGGTGCTTGATCTGTATTCTCTATAGAAGATGGATGGATTCCAGACTCGAAAGAAATAGTAGAAGAACGGATGAAACTCCAAGGTGATTTGACTCAAGACCAAAACCAATAGGGAGTCAGGACAAGGGCTTGTGATCAACCTGAGAAGGCGTAGGATGAGATTTATTTTTGAGAAAAAAGGAAGAACTATTTTTGGATTTTCGATAAAGAAGGGATAAATGTTTTTGGGATTTTTGATAAAGAAGGGAGAAATGTTTTTGGATATGGAACTCAGCATCATTATTACAATAATTATGTTTCACTTGTATTTAATTCTCCTAAATGCAATGCCGGACAGGACTTGATCCAGGAAAAGTGGGGTCTTAATATATTCAAAGCTACGATTTGGACTTGTAACCAGGCTCACGGATAGGGCCCCGTTTGAAAAATGCACGAAAATTAGGCGGCAGGTCGACCCAAAATTTCGACAGAGTTTCGGGTTGAAGCCGATAATCTGAAGTGTGTGTCCTAGGTTTGACACCTATATGCGGGTATACAGTTGGTTAGGTGAATCGGAATGGGTTCCCCCTTTGGCGTGACTTCCATGATATACGCCTTGCTCTTGCAGGCAATCGGTACTGTGTACAAGCCATTTGATATACCTGAGTGTGCGTGAATTGCCTCACCATATACCTCGTGGGGATGGTACGTGTGAGAGCGAATTCGATATACTCGACGTACGTGAACGAATTACCTGCGATATACCTCCCATCATGACTTCGGTCAAGCGGTACGATCCAAGGGAACTGTTCGATATACGTCGAAGGTACTTGGCCAATGGAAGGTGAGAGTCATATCTCTTAAGCTAACTGCGACCTGTCGGACCAGCGCCCATCATGAAGTGACCCTCCAGTTACTGGGTAAAATTTGGTCAATATCAATGCTCTTTGGTGATGTCATGTGAATCATGCAGATTCTCTTATAATTATCTTATGATGAGAATGCCTTTTTTGTTTATGCCAAACAGGGAGCAAAGTATAGGTACCCTAAAAGGTACACCATGTATGGATGGGTGATGCGTGAAATATGGGGATATACATGTGATCCTAAGTGCACGTGGTGTGAAGTGTACATGGAGGAATCTCTACAAGTGTGTGAACATAAGCATAAGAATAGGATACATATGAGAAAGGGGAACATGAAAATATGGGGGGAAACATAAGTAAATATAGCATTCATGTAAATAGAGTCAAGCCCATAAACAAAAACACATAACCCCAGCAGAGTCGCCACTGTGGACATCCCCGATCCTCACCGTGATGGGGTGGGTGCGCGAAGGGAAAGGATCCTTCGAGTCCCGTGTATCACTCTCGGTAGCGCTTCGGTCGACATCAATTGAGATGTGGTTTAAGAATGTAGAGAGATTCAGATTCGCCGGTCTATTTTACTCAAAACAGACAAAAGAAAAAGGGGAAGACACCCCGAAGGATGGCATCTAAAGACATACTGGTGTGTGCGAAACCAAGATGATTCGAGAAGTGTTCGGAGGCTTAGTTACGAAATGGTAAGGTGTTAGGCACCCATTCCGCCCTTTCGGTCTCTCTTATTCTCTATCAAAACTCAGCTGGATGAAGGGCTAAAACAGTTTAAATTTCTTAAGTTTTGGTGTTCGAAACCAGATATTAATGATATTATTGTAGGATCTTGGTCCAAACCAGTTACTGGTAACCCTATTGCTCTCTTTTCCTCCAAACTTAAAAGATTAAAGAAGGATCTAACTAGCTGGAATATGGAAAAAAACTTCCATGTATCTGATCAGGTGCAAAATTGTGAGCTTGAGTTGAACATTAAAGAATGCTCTTATGAGCAAGATCCTTTAGATTTCAACATAATGGAGATGTCCAAATCCCAGGCCCATCTTCTTGGGGATTTAAAAATGGAAGAAGATTTTTGGCATCAAAAATTGAGGGGAAAATGGTTGTTTGAGGGAGATTCTAATACAAGATTTTTTTATGCTTCAGTGAGGGCCAAACACTCTCGGCTTCTTATTCACAAGATTAAAAATCAATCAGCGGCATGGATTGAAGATATTGAAGGCATTAAAAAGGAGTTTACTGTTCACTATCAAGACATCTTCAAAGCAGACCAGATTGAAGAGGAAGAAGGTATATTGGAGGCTATTTCTGCTAGGGTCACTCACACTCAAGCCAAGGATTTGGATGAATATCCCACTGAAGATGAAATCCACAATGCTATCCTAGAGTTGAATGCTAATAGTTGTGCAGGCACCTGATGGTTTCAATGGTAATTTTTACCAAAAATTATGGAAATTCATTAAATCTGACCTCATAAATGCAGTGCTTTTCTTTTTCGTAGGTGGGGTTCTTCCCAATAGCTGTACTAGTACCAATAAAGTCCTTATTCCAAAAACCCAGGCCCCCAAAACTTGCAATGATTTCAGGCCAATAAGTTTGTGTAATTTTTGTTTTAAGATTATAACAAAAAATTTAGCTTCAAGGCTTGCAAACATCCTTCCCTCTATTATTGGGCCTTCTCAAGAAGGTTTTATTAAAGGCAGGCAGGTATCTGAGAACATTATTTTAGCTTAAGAGATGATGTCCCTCATTGGTAGAAAGGCTCATGGGTGAAATGTGGTTGTTAAATTAGATATGTCTAAAGCATATGACAAAGTTTCATGGTTATTTCTCACAAAAATGCTGAGAAAATTTGGGTTCTCAAAGGTATGGATTGACAGAATATGGAGGATAGTTTCAAATAATTGGTTTTCTCTTGTCGTTAATGGTCAGGTTGCAGGGTATTTCCAATATTTTAAAGGCCTTAAACAAGGAGATCCTCTTTCTCCAGGTCTTTTTACTATTGTTGCTGAAGCTTTAAATCAAGGTCTACATAACCTTATTCTGAATCGAAAGATCAAGCCATTTCCTAATCCAAGGGGTTGTCCTCTTATATCAAACTTGAGCTTTGCTGATGACACTATAATTTTCTGTAATGGGGGTACTCAAAGCTTAAGAAACCTGATGAAGTTTTTGAAGAGATATGAAAAAGCCTCAGGCCTTGTTATAAACTACTCCAAAAGTAGTTTCACCACTCATCATTCAATTCAGAGAAGCAGGATAAAAGCTATTGAAGGTATCACGAATTTCTCCAAAAAATCCATTCCCCTCAAATACTTGGGATGTCCAATTTTCTATGGGAGAAATAAACATTCTCATTTTAATGGTTTGATAAATAGAATTCAATGCAAATTATAGGGATGGCAATCAAAATTCCTTTCCTTTAGTGGAAGGAAAATTCTTATATCCTCTGTCCTTGGGACAATTCCTATTCACTGCAGTGCTGCTCTAAAACCTCCTGCTAGTGTCATTAATCATATCCACTCTATCTTCAGTAACTTCTTCTGGGGCAACTCTCTAGAGTTTGGTAAGAGACACCACTGGATTAAATGGGATAACCTATTTTTACCTTTGTAAGAAGGAGGTCTTGGCTTTAAATCTCTTCCAGATCTCACCAAAGCTTTTAGCTTAAAGTTATGGTGGAATTCAACAAATACTAACAGTTTGTGTCATGAGTTTTTAAAATGCAGGTCTTTATCTATTTCAGGTAGCAGATCCAAAACTCAACACAGAATAAATTTAGTAAAGGAGGAGGCTATAAAGCATTCTAAAGAGATCAATGGAAAGTTGTACTGGACTCCCACCTCAAATGGAGATTTCACAACAAAATCTGCTTGGCATTCAATTAGGAAAACTAGAGTTTCATCTATTTTATGTAAATCCATATGGAATAAAGATATTCCTCCCAAAATCTCTATATTTCTATGGAAATGCTACCACCATATTTTACCTATAGATGAATATCTCCAGATGAAAGGGATTCTCACAGCTTCTATATGCAGATGTTGCAAAAACCAATCAAAAACTTTCAATCACCTATTTATTGATGGCCCAATAGCTTCAGAAGTATGGTCTTTTTTTGCTAACATCTTTGGCATCAAACTATACTCAGGTTCTTTCAACCAAATGCTGTTCTCATGGTGGATAAGGCCTTCCAAAGTTGATTACATTCAATATCTTCTCCTTTTGTTTCCAGGGGTCATTCTTTGGGAGATTTGGATTTCTAGAAATCAAAATGTTTTTGAAGGAATCATTATGGATAGTAAGAAGATTATCTCTAATGTCTTCAAGCTAATGCATATGTGCTCTTCAAATATTTATTTCAAATCCAAATCTATGGCCTATGTTAATGTTAAAGATCTTTTCAGCATCAAATCCGAGCCCAAGCCCAATGTTTGCTTTCTGGTCAAATGGTTAAAACCAATCGGATTTCAATTCAAACTCAACACAGACGGGGCCTACAAAAACAATCCAGGTGTGGATGGCTCCGGAGGGATCATCAGAGATCAATGTGGAAGATTTGTTTCAGCGTTTTCTTCCTTTGAAGGGATTATGTCAAACACAAGAGCTGAATGTGTTGCTATTCTCAATGGTCTCAAAATCTGCAAAGATCTCAACTTAAGTAGATTACAGGTGGAATATGACTCTCAATTTATTATCAACATCCTCAAGGGTATCATTCCAAAGCCTCCGTGGTCTCTATTGGACATTCTGAAAGAAATTAAGGACTTAGATTTGGACATCTCCTTCACTCATTGTTGGAGAGAGGCAAATAAGGTTGCTGACAGCTTGGCCAACCATGGAATTGAGGATAAACAACACAAAATCTTCTCTTCAGCTAAGGATCTTCCCAAATCCGCCATTGGTTTCTATAGGATGGACTTACAAGGAATTCCATCAATTAGGCTTCTAAAGTAATTTATTCTTTTTTATAAGCTAGCTCTTTATCTCTTGTAATGCCGCCTTGGTAGGGCTTTTCTACCTTTCTATCAATAAATTGGGGGTCTTTCTTTGAAAAAAAAAATGTGTGCATGTGTATATATATATAGAATGGAAGTAGGAATCCTCGACTTATATCATGGAAAAGATAAAGCGATTCATCCATAAGAAGATATAAGAATAATATTAAAAAAATAAGATTTATACGATTACCCCTACGTTGATCGTTATAATGGAACGATAGCGCATATGGAGCAATACGTTACTAAGGGCAAGTATTTAGAATAGAGTAATATTAGATTTAGAGAAAATTGGAAGATGAGAGAAAAAGTGGGAAAAAGGACTCGAGTCTCGGGTTTTACCCCCAAGACGCCTACATAGCCTATAAAGGCATCAAAGTTCACATAGTTCGCATACAAAACGAGGGGTGGGGTTTATCCCATAAATCCAAATGGGGGATCTGTTATTTGTAAGTGTGTATGTGTGTGTAGAAAAAGTGTTTTAGTTGTGAGAAAAGTGTGTGAAAAGTATGAGAATCCCTAGTTGGAATTTATTAGCAAACCATCTTTTTCTTAATTTTTTTGGGTTTTATTTATATTAAAATAGGAAATGTGCAATAATAGTAAATAAAAAAGTATATTACAATGTGTGAGATGAGATAATAAAAGCGCTAAGTAAGAAAACAAGTTATTGGGAATTTATGAGAATTTACGAGAGAGTTTGAGAAAGTTGGACCTTCTTGAAGATCTTGAGCTTGATCTTGAATGTTGGAGAGTAGCCCTTGAATTTGGATGATGATGGAGAGTGGATAATTCACCAAGTTTGATAAAAAGGGTGATGAAAAGTGGAAAAAAAGAAGGGATTTGGATGTTGAAATCAAGCTGCCTTCGGGAGAGGTTTCTGGGATGCGTTGAGAGAGAATTCTATCAGATCTGGGCTCCCCTTGCAAATGAGGTGAAGGCATATTTTTATAGGCCTAGGTAAGTGCCGATTGGCATAGACCCATTCCTCCCTATCAGCATCTACCGATAGGTTGGGTCTCGAACCTGCCATTTGGCAGTGGGCTTCAAGCTTTTTCGAAAAATTGGCCACCGAGGGCAAACCGTTGGTCAGAATTGTGCACGGGGCATACCATTGGGAAGGTAATTCAGATACCTTTGAAAGTCTTCTGAACCTCTCCCAAGTTCGGGAGTTTACTTTCCGTCAAATATGGTTCGAAAGTGTTTGTTGATCCATTGGATGGGGGGTCGTTCGGACGCAAATGGATCGTTCGTTCGCATGTTAAGTCTGAATCACGCATGGGGTGGACCTTTGGAAATTTTAGGAGATGTACTTAGACATTCCAAAGAGTTTGACCCAGTTAGGGAGTTGACTTTGGTCAACTGGGACCAAGAAGCATTCGGTGACCTCTTGAAGTCGAACATATCGTTTGTCCGCGTGGTAAGTTAGAATCGCGCACGGGATGGACCGTTAAAAAGGGTATTTAGTGCCTTTTGAATATTCATTTAGCCTCGATCGAGCTGAAGAGTTGGCATAGGTAAAACATAGCCCGGGAGCACCCGGTGGCCTCTGGGTCAAGTTTCGAATTCAAACGGATCGTTCGTCTGCATGGTAAGTCGGAATCGCGCACGGGGTGGTCCGTTGGAAATGGTATTCAGTGCCCTTTGAAGATTCATTCAGTCTCAGTCGAGATGTAGAGTTTGACTTTTGGGTCAAACAGAGCCCGGGAGCTCCCGATGGTTTCTAAGTCAGTACTAGGGACATAACCTAGATTTATAGTGATGGAGGGAGGTACTAGGACCTAAGGAGAGTTAGGGGTAACAGAATGGGGTGTCTACACTCCCTGTCTATAAAGATACTCAACATGCTTTCTATTATCTCTGCTTAATCCAGGGTCAGTTTTGGCTAAGAAAGAGACCTTAGCCCACCTTAGGGGTGTCCTTGGAATAGATGTTCCATGAGTCTCATCGGGACTAAACTCCTTATCCCCTAAGGCAAAGAAGAATCGAAGCTTCTAATCGTGGTTAGAAGTCTGAGTCACAACTAACATCTTCTTCTTAGACTTCCTAGATACAAAGTGGTAGTATCCAAGGTGATTTTTAGCAGATGAGGGTATATAACAAGCTAAGAATACCCTAACTGGAAGGTCTGTATGATGAACCACCTTCCTGAGTACAATGGCCCTAACTAAGACCCTTTAAGCATTTGGGGAAAGCTGAGAACGAGAAAGGTTGATTAAATAAAGAACAACTCAGATAGTGGTATGAATAGGGAGACGGAAGTCGAGTTTGAACATATGCTCGTCGATGCAGAGATCTCCCTCTCGACTATCGAAGTACCTCTCATCCTTCAGAGGTTTCTTTAAGGTAACAACGAAAGGAATGACCTATAGATGTCTGAAGATGAGGGGGTCATATTCAGTAACAGATGTCTTAGTACCATCAACCTTGGAAGTGTCAAGTTCACTCCCTTCATCGTCATCATTATCATCAACAGTTTGAGCCTGAGGCTCAGATGGGGTACCATCAAGAAACCTCTGAGAAAACATAGAACCACTAGCAATCAATAAAGGAATGGTGTCAATAGGAGGGGGAACTGCCACACTTGATGCCAGGATTTCAATAGAGGAAGACCTACGAGAGATGCTAGCCTTTTAGTGGGATGAGGAACAATCAGAACCTTCTTCTTCCTCAGAGACTACACTTACCTTTGGAGATCAATCCATAGCCTCTTGACAAGAGTCTACGAACTTGGCATCCTCAGAGGTGGACATAGGGTCTAAGGAACATGATTCAGACATTAAAATAGGAACCTCGGGAGACTCTGTGGGCTCAGCAGGCTCGACTGGCTCAGGGTATATAATTTTCAAGGGGGAGGAAAGATTGGCCTGAGGGGAAAGGCCTCAGCCCTACTATCTTCTTCCTGGGCTAACTCTATCTACCTAATATTTTCGAAGGTCTTCTCATGCAGAGACGAAAACTCTTCAATAAGTTGGTAGAAAGATCTAAGAATTTAAAGAACTAGATTACACTTTAAGAGTTTGAACTAAGAATGGACAAATAGGAAAACCACTTGTGCTACTTGCACTGAAGATCAAACAATAAATCCAAAGGGTTCTCCCCAATAACACCTAGAACATCCTAAGTTAGTTCACCGGAGAAGATGATCATAAAGTCATCGAAAAACCTAAAAAGGGGGCTTTGGGGATGAAATAACCTCGGAGCAACCATGTATGTCTCCAATACTACCTAACCACTGCAACCCTAACCCTAAGCCTAAAACCACTTAACAGTGGAAGAAACCTCGTCAAAAAAGGGAAAAAGTTATCGAAAGACCAAAACTCTAAAAGTATTAATCAGAAATGGAAAAAGAGGTCAAAAGCAATACCTGTCTAGTCACGAATTATGGAGGAAGGGAAAGAAAGAAGGAAAACCTCGAAGCACAGCACAACGATGGAGAGCTTGAGATAAGAATGGAAGTTATAGAAAAGTTTAGCCGGGAGAAGTTGGTAATAGGAAAAAGAAAAGGAGGAAAGGGAAGAAGGTTTTAAACCTTCTTAACGATGAGGAACGATTTCTAATGCCACATTATTACCCTAGGGAACCTAAAAGGCGCAACCAAGAATATCATACCTTGGGGAATACGTTAGTCACTTTAGTGAGTGACATGTGTCAAGGATTCACTTCACAATCTAGGGCACTAAAAGAAATTCAGCCTTGACCTAGTATACCCCTCAATAACCTACTCACATAGGTGACTAAGGTCTAGAAGTGATTGATATTCCCAAAGTGCACCCGCGTACTTGGAGTCACTAACCTCGTCCTAGTCTCACAGTCGAGTTGACAAGAAGCTTACAACAACCATCGGGAAGGTCGTCTTCTGAAAGGTCAGCCCCTCATAGGGCAAACTCGACTGAACAACATTCGAGGTTGATGGCGTCACTTGATCCCAGGCTATTTCCAACCTTATACTCTACATCAGCCGATGTTGTACCCCACCTCATGCATAACCTCGGCCAGTCTTCCTGATCGAGGCCATCATGGCTATTGGCATGGCATAGCAACATCATCAAACTCACCAACCTCGTACCCATCCAGGCCAAGGTTACATCAGTCAAGGACACAAGTCCAAGCATATGCAAGAACATGTAAGGTTTGGAACACGTGAGAAAATTAGTTATAATCGAATCATTCCCCTCATGTGAGGGAATATTATGGTCATCATTAGCTACATAAGATCATCAAGGTGTCATCATCATACTGGTTTAATCCTCATACACATGCTCATTGCATGCTTGGGGGTACATTACACCCCCAAGCACTATATATAGAAGTCTTCCTCTTTCTTATAGAGGGATCGATAATTGCAACCCTAGATAAAACTCTATTTGTTTATACAGAAGAGAGAAAAAGCTTGAGAGATTGTATATATGGCCATTAGTGCCTTCATCTAGTGAAGTTACTCACACACTCAAAGTGGAGGTCGGCTAGATTGGCTGAACCACTTATATATTAGTGTTCATACTCTTCTCCTCACCCCCATCTACTAGATATTTACTCTTACTATGCCATTGTTACTGCTAGTTTGATCTTATCAACACCTCATACTGGTGGTGCTATTTCTAGCATCATCATGATTCTTCACTTTTCTTCACATATTTTGTTTTTGACTTCATAAAAGTTGGTTTGGCATCCTTACTTACCGTTATACAAGTTCATATTATGTTTGTGGGTTAAAGGATTTTGATTTGAAAGGATTAGAAAAAAAAATGATCTACATTTGGAAGAAAATTCTTTTCCATTATAATACTTCTTCATATTTTGAGTCATTCCTATAAGGTTATCTCTCCTCCCTCAATGCAAGAGAACTTATACCTAAGAGTTTTCTCATGTTCCCTCAAATTTTTAACTAATTTATCATTATCCTCAATGGCACATACATTAACCCTATAAACTTTAGAGTCCTCCAATTCATTCAATAAAACATGGACTCTATCATCACTTTAGTTTTGAGCACTTCTAAAATTTCAAAAATCATGATTCATGTACATGATCTTGTCACAAAGGATATCTCTATGAGTTTGAACAGTTCCCAAAAAATTAATTTCAGCTTAAAAATACAATTTTGTTTTTCATGAAATCTAACTCTTTTTTTCAAACTTCAAATTCAAAAGAGTTAATTTTTCAACACGGCTGTGGAGCTTCTCATTAAACTTTTTTCCAATATCAAAATCATAATCATCATCGATAAATTGATCAGACAAATTATCACAATGATGACCTATCGAGAGAAACAAACAAAAGGAGAGAGAGAGAGAAACACCCATATAACTCTAAAACAACATGAACAGATGGATCTACACGATAACTTAGTGTTCGCTCTTTAATACCAATTTGATGAAGTGTTACATATGGAATGGCCTAATCAAAAGGAAATTTTTAATTTTTTCAAATGAAATATTAAACTTAAACAATTTTATTCAAAGTAAAATATTGCATCAATTTTGAACAAGTTATGATTAAACGGATTAACCACTTTTAACTTAACCTAAATATGCACCTAGGTGAGTGCAGGATAAAATAAGTAAATCAAACCACAACGCTTGATGTACAAGGAAAGCCCAAATGAGAAAAACCTCAAACACCATAGCCAAGCAAATTCACTATGATAAGGATTTACAAAAGTAGATAAATGACTTACAGAATGACCCAATGCCCTCACAAGACTTGACGCTTCTTGGATCTTCAACCTCTCCTCCACAATGAAAACATAAGAATCCACCCACATAAATATCATAATGAGTGAGTCCACACACGCCTTAGTATCCCCTAAAAAACTTAGATACCAACACCCACGAATTCAATTTTATGTAAACACATCCGCATATATAGAGTCCATCGTTATGAAACAATTATCACAAAGATGTGGAAGAATAAACCTTGGTTCCCACAAAGTAGATTTCAAAGCATAATATAATGAATCTTAGATCTAAAAATGTTTGGGTGTAAACTAGGGTTTGGGTAAACACGAAGAGCTTTTTGGTAGAGTTTGAGAACTCAAAATAAATGAAAATCTCTATCATAAAAATACTTCTCTGCAATCCTATTTATAGGAAGTTTTCTAAAAATGAGATAAGGATGAAAATCAGTTTGGAAAATATCAAATTTTGCAAAAATTGGTAGGGTCGTTCGAACGACTTTGAACCTCGTTTGAATTAAGTATATCATCTCATTAGAACATGTATCCAACGAACAACCCAATGATATTCCAACGATATGTAAAGTTGGTTCATTTGAACCTATTCTAATTAGGTACCATATCTCGTTTGAATGACAATCCGAGTGTTGTTATAACTACCTATAAAAAAAATTCTAAAAAAATTTAAAAGAGAGAAATCATTTTAAAACATTTTACAAACAATTTTACAAAAACCTAACACCTAATTATAAAATATCAAGGATTAAAATATATATGCTTCCATACTAAGAGAGATTCTCAAAACATGAAGATGGAAACGAGAATGAAACACGAAACGGTGATGTGGATCTTCTAACTTAGCCACTACGCCGTTAAGAAACGACGTCATAGGCTTGAAATGTTAATACACTTAAGTCATAATTAATGAATCAAATAGTTTGTCCAAACATGAAATAATGCTAAAATACATACAAATTAACTCTATTGGAAGTTTTTCCTTCATCCTAGAGTTCCTAAATTGAGGGGAAGTCTGAATAACCATAACACAAGTCCTTGAAGGCCTTTGTGGGGATCATCACGATGGAGAAAAGATGAGATGGTTGTTAAAGAGACATGGATTTTAATGTCCATCCATTTTAAACGACTGCATTGAATTTACAAGAGGATGCCAAAAGTGTCAACAACATTCTTCTTTAAAGCATATGGCTGCAGTTGACTTATAATATATAATCGAACATTGGCCATTTAGAGGATGGGAAATTGAAGTAATTGGAAATATTAAGCTCCTATCTTCGAAGCTATATAATTTTGTCTAAGTTACAACTGATTACTTCACAAAGTGGGTAGAGGATAAATCTTTGAAGTCAGTTACCCAAAATGAATTAGTAGACTTCTTACATGATATTGTATATAGGTCTGGGATTCCAAAAACCATAACCTCAGACAATGCAACTATCTTTGAATATCAAATACTGGTAGAATTCACTTTAATATTAGGCATAACCTTAATAAAGTCATCGCCATACTTTGCTCAACAAAATGGCTAGGATGAAGCCACTAACAAAGTGATTAAGGATAATTTGAGCAAAGTGATTGAGAAGAATCCAAGAGATTATCACAATATATTGTCATAGGTCTTGTGGGATTATAGGAATTTAAAAGGTCAAGTAATAGAATAACCTCATATACCTTAACATGTAGAAATTATGTTGTATTACTAGTAGAAATAACTATAAATTCATTAAGAGCGATGGATTAAAATGATCTAACAATTGAAGGCTATGATCATGGACTGTACATGGAACTAGAGAACATAGATGGAAAAAGGGTGAGAGCATTCAAATCTCAATCCAAAACGAGAAAGTAGTCGAAAACTAAAATAAGAAAGTGGAACCAATATATTTTAAGGAGGGGGATTTGTTTTGGAAAACTATCATGTGTATTAATTCAAAAGATCATACCTATGAAAAATGAGTCCTAAAATGGTAAGGGCCATTCAAATTCATAGAGTTCTTAAAGGATTACCATACCATTTAAGAAACATTAATGGTTATGTTCACATGAGAAAGATAAGTGCAGTATTTTTAAAGCCTTATTATCCAGCTATTCGGGAAGCAAGGCAACAGGAACAAAATGCATGATTTCATTAATATATTGGAAAACTTACATATTTTGAAAATGTTCAAATACAAAAGACCTAAAATCTGTCCAAAAGGTCCGATAAGCCAACTTTTTTGGGATTTTATTTTAGACTCTTTTGATTCGTATTGAGAAACTTGATTTGTAAAGACTTTCATTTATCCAACCATCATGACAATTACCTACTGACACTCCCCTTCCTCTATGAGGTTTTCATCTAGTTTTTAATACTCGTGCCCGATATTTTATTATTTTTCCCATATAAATTATAATTAAATGAAACCCTTGGGAAATTGGATCATTAATCGGTGAACTATTATCTATATTTGATTATTCTTTGGCCTTGATGGTAATTGTTGGAATTTTATGGGTGAAATTGGAGATTTTTGGAGTATAGCAAGAATGAACGAACTTAAAAGTCATTCAAGTGATATCCTTATTTCGTTTGAAAGAGAATCAGGTGGGTTTAAATGAGAATCCAATTTTGTTCGAAGTTAGGTTCTAACAAGGACCTAATGAGATTTCAGTATATTATAATTTCCCACTTCGTTAGAAGGTCGTTCAATGGGATATCGAATGAAATTAAGATCTTGTTCAAACAAGGTCCAATTAACGTTCAAATGACATGTTCAGAATTTTTCAAACTCAATTGTCGTTGTGTGCTATTGAGTTTTGGACCCTTGGATCAATGATGGGTCGACTCATAGTGTTCCTAGATGACCGAAAATTGGGATTTTAGAGTTTGAATATGTTTTTGTATTATTTATTGGGGGTTGTTTAGGGTTGGAAGAACATAGAGTGTGGGGGTGGGTCTTCTCACCATTTTTAACATTTCCTCTCTCTCTATCTCTTAGAGAGCTTTTACCCCCCCCCCCACAAACCACCCTACACCACCTTTCTACCACCATGACCACCCTATTATTACTTAGTTTCCTACATATTTAACCCATAAAACCCCTCTACACCATGCATGAGAAAGATACACAATTGCCGAGATGTTATTGGGGGGTTTTAAAGAAGGAGAGTAGAAATTTATGGAATTTTGAAGGGAGTGTTACTTGGAGCTTTCATGGATCATACTTATGGAGATAGTCAACCTCCTTGAGTCCACCTTAAGAGGTGGCGGTTGCCATAATCTTTTTACACCTTCATGCTACCATTTTTGGAGCTCCATTTGAGGTGGAAACCATTTTCGGAGCTCCATACAAGACTCTATTTTGCAAAATAGTGGTCTTGTACCTAAAATTGTAAAAATAGGATGACTTATGTTATAAGAATGATATTTCCTATGAATTGTGAAAATGGGTTTACATAAAGGGTTTCATTGGTTTTGATTAAATTGATATATTTCAAGAAAACTTGGTATTAAACATTTTTATGCAATAAAAATGTTGGAAGAATGTTTATTTTGTTGGGAATAATTTATGAGCCAATGTTTCAAAGTTTTCTTCTGAAAAATTGGTATATTTATGTAAATGGACATTTATTTAAGTTTTTGAAGAAACTAAAACGTCTTTTTGCCTTGAAAAGAACGTCTGAGCAAACATTATGAAATTTCAAGAATAAATCACATGTTAGACCCATTTGATAGGATTCTTGGACTTAAAAAATCCGTCTACTCATGTATATAAACTTGTAATACTTTGATGATGAACTTATAAATAAATTTGGCGAGGGTTTTATTGGGTTTAAACATGAAATAGAGAAAATAGAAATTGCAGCCCTTAAAGTGTGTGAAAAAGCTGTTGAAAATGTGGTAAGGGTAAGGTTTCAAGACTACATGTATTTTTTTTAGACTACATGTATTAATAAAGGAAATTTGTATTGTTCTTATAATGTAGTCTTTAAATGTTTAATGATTTCTTAGAGATAGAAAGTAATTAATTATGCCTAAAAGACACCAACACTTAAATTTATGAGCTCAAAAAAGTAAATTTATAGAAATGGAGATGATAAAGAGAAGAAGTAGTATAGAAGGAGATGAGGAGAAGAGTATGAAAACTAATATATAAGTGGTTCAACCATTGGCCTACTCCATTGTGTAGGTGATGAGTGCCTTCTACTAAATCAAATGATCTCTAATGGTTTTGGTTGCAATTCTATTACTTTTTCTCTTTGTCTACAGAAGATTTTCTAAAGTTTGTCTAGGGATTTTATTTTCGAATCCTTTCCAAAGAAAGAGATAATAAGTATATATACTGTTGGGATGCACATTTTATCCCAAAGTCTGTAAAAGGAATTTGTAGGGTTAAGCTTCCAATTAGGTCTAGACACTTCTCCCTGGAACAAATATGTCATAATGATTCAATATGCCCTCATGTGCCCATGGGGATATTGTTATAACTGCATTGTCACATGCATTAGTTGTGCTGGAACCCTATGTCACACGTGAGATACATGTCATCTTGAGAGATCTTGACTTGGCCGAGACTAACACATTCGATGTCTTGGCGAGAAACTGTTGAGTTAGACTTAAGTATGGTATCAGCTGTCTGGGTGGTACAAAGCCAAGACGAGATAAGTAAGGTATTGGTGGGCTAGCTGATAGGTCTCGGCTTAAGAGACTAGTACGAGGTCAAGATTTCCAATGAAGAGCCATTTTAGAGGAACCCACGACTATTTAACTTGATAAGTGAGTAATATCATCTCGACTAAGTTGGGTCTTGTTGAGGACGGGGCTACACTTGGGTATATCAATCACCCCCTAGCCCTTAGTCTTCAATGTGAGTGGAAGGCTGGGGGGTAAGAATTCTTTAGAGCAGATGTTGATGAGACCTCTTAATTAAGGGCAAATATGTCCTTTGAATGTTAGGGCTTAAATGTTGGACACGAGTTCTTGAGTGGACACTTGGTAGTCATCATGTTGGTCGGCGTGTTGCCCAAGAGTGATGCCTTGGGATGTCTTCCCCTAATGATGATTGCATGGGAAGTTGTGCCCAATCATTAAAGCATTGAAATAGGTTTAAAAAAATATTTTTTCTCTTTCTTCTCGACTTCACCTATGTGCTCAAATCTCTCTCTTTAGAAAACCAACCACTTATCTCTCTATCTCTCTCTCTCCCTCTCTCTCTCTCTCTCTCTCTCTCATCAAGATTTTCTGGCCAGTTTTAGTTCTTTTGTTCCCCTGGAATCCTCTTCCATATGGGTAACCTTCTTCAACCTTTTTCCCTAACATTTTATCATTTTTTTGTGGTTTTATCTCGCTGCTTTATTTATCCGACAAACCTCCACTTTTTTAGCCACCTTGGTTGGTGTTTTTAGGGACTTTTTAGGAGTTTTAGTGGTGGTTTATAGGTTATATGATTCACTTAGATTTTTTTGGGTTTCTCTTTGTCCTCCTTGTCCATTGTGAGAGTCACCGAATTTGCACCAATCGTCTTCTTCGGTGAGTTAACATTTCAGCATTCTTGGTGTTCTTTGTTGAAAATGGTTCAGTTTCTACCCTTTGATCTATAGGTCAACTAAATCAAACCATTTGAATATTTACAACCTTATAGAAACTCCTTGATCAATTATCCCATCTATAAGGTCGTATTTTTAGGGAAAGACAAAAGGTTGAGGCATATGCCTAGGCTAAAAAGAGATTCGAGGCTGATCTCATATGCCTTATATTTCTCATTCCCCTAGCCATCATTCGTCCGCTAATAATTGAGATTAGTGAGGATTCCATGAGTCAAAAATCTTTTCAGAGTTCTTACTCATCGTTATCTTCAGAGGGCTATAGCCCTTCTGCCTTTAGGGTATCTGGGGAGCCTGACTCCTATGAGGATGCTATGCAAATCCCCCCTTCTTGTATGGCGAACTCGGGAGCCTATAGGTCTTGTGATCATGACCAGGATATTGAGGCTTCGGTCCCTGATGAGTCAAGAGTAACTGTTGCCTAATCTTCTCTCCCAACGGAAGTTTACTTCTTGACCATAACCTATGGAGAGTTTCGTAATTGGTTTCCTAGTGGAGTACCGACCATATAAATTATTGACTCTGAAGACGAGGCCGAGGAAACACTAGATATGTCTTATAACAAAACCTTCAAGAATATTGTGATAGTCGTTGACCTTTTTTATTTGAGGAAGTTGTACGAGATACGTCCCTATATCCATATGAAGGCTCCTAAGGAGTCCGAGAGGGAATTTTATGGACGTGAGGGAGAGATGGTTGTCTATGAACAAATGTTCGAGGTTGTCTTTTACCTTATCGTCCACCTTAATGTGCATACGATAATCACTAGTATGGGCGTAGCCCTAGCCTAATTTTCTCCCAACGTGTGGAGGATTTTTCTCGGCTTCATATCTCTCTATAAGTTCTGCTTCATCTATTACCTTCCAGTTAACGTATTCAATGCGTGATACAATGTATCACACACGAAGTCCCAACCTAGATACTACCATCTCATAGCCAAAAAATACACAAAAGGTTATTCTCATTAACCAAACATCCAACCATCACTAAAAACCACGATATTTCTTTGTCTCTGGTATATGGGAGTTTATGTCTGATGTCTCCTGCTCTGCCTAAGAGCCGAGGGTCCCTCAAAAGTGGGCTAAATATTCAATGTGTTCCATGATTAACCCCATATTGAGCATAAATGACCAGGATAAGTTTGAAAAAGTCCTAGTCCAAAGGGATGATGGTACAGTCATGCAATTCGAGCAACTCGTGTCCCTTATAATCCTGACCGAGATACGACTGGGTGTCGACCCCCTTACTGAATTGCATAAGTTTTCCAACTGAACTGTGGTGTCGTATATACTGGATCTCTTCTAGTATAGTTGTAAATTTTACTTTTTAATTGTGGTGACATCTTTATTTGTATCATTTATGATATTAATCTCTTCTCAATCTTTACAGATTGGCCAGATAGCACTCCAGAAGCTATCTGAAAGATGGTCGCTCCCAACATCTCTGACATGCTCAAGAAATTTGGGAAGAAGTCAGTACCTTTGACCCTAATAAAGAAATCGGTCATCAGTGACCTCGATAATGCCAAAGTGTCTAAGAAGAGAAAATAGGTGGTTGATGATACCCCCAGTCCATCGTCCATAAAATAAGAACAAGAATTAAGTCTCGTCTAAGGGGGGAATAGACAAAGAGATCCCCATCTCATCTAATGCTACTTTGGCAGCCCGTCTCGATCAACTGACCCTTAGCAACGAGACTATGATCAACAAAGCTAAGATTGCCAGGGATTTTTCTACCTTTATGATGTTTTAAGATGACAAATGCTTCTTTGAGATAGTGGCCGCCTCTCGTCTCATCCAGTTTGGCCTTCACCAGGCCACTCAGGTAATTATTTTAAACTTTTTGCTATTTTTTATTTCTAGTGTTGTCTCGTACTAACCCATTTCCTTTGTTATTTTTTTAGTCTCGTCTCACCCTTACACGCCTTGGTGAGTGGGTTGAATAGAAGTTCCCATTGATCCAAAATGGAAAGTATGCCCAAAAAACCGAGAGAGATGGATTCCAAGGATGTTAATAATTAAAAGGCCATGGACGTTCTCCAACAAAAGCACTAAGATGCTTTGGCCAAGCTCAAAATGGATCACAACAATGCCCCAAAGGCCGAGGTTGACAAGCACAAGGCTAAGGGTCTTCCACATGAGACATCATAATCTTTTTTGTTATAGTTACTATGTGACCTCCTGTTGCCTGACTTATGGCATATTTTACTTGTATCAATTTTTAAATATTTAAACAATCTGCAACATTGTCCTTAATCTGTGGCTGTAATATTTTTTTAACAATGTTTCCTTTAACTGTTTCTTGTAATGTGATGTATGAACTTCAATGAATAGAAATACTCTTCTTATTATGATTTCATGTCTTCTTTGTAATAATTTCACCACTTAATGATGTGTATATAACCATTTTTAAATGTGGTAGTCTACTCTCGTCCCAACCGAGAGAGATAACCAATAAATCATGTAAGAGACCACTAAATTAATGGTGTTAATCACTAGTACAATATCGTCTTAGCCGAGAGAGTTATTAATTTAATACCACCAAATTAATTGTGTTAATACCAAGTCCAATCTCGTCTTATCCAAGAGAGGTAACCAATAAATGATTTTTAATTTGAGACCACCAAATTTATGGTGTTAATCACAAGTCCCCTCTCGTCATTTTTGGAAGTGTATGGACAAGTTTCGTCTTTTCAACACTCTCGTATTCACTGAGGGAGAGACTAAATTTAAGGATACCAAGTCAATGATGTTTGAAATAACCATAAACAAATAATTTTTAATATATTTTTTTGTTCTTCACCACCTTAGTGATGTCGTAACACCATTCCCCCTCTTGGTGTTATTAAGAGCTCAGGGACAAGACAAATCTCCCATGGTTTCTCGTATCACCGAGAGTGAGTCAAGACCAATTCACGATTATAATGATGTCATTTTGCTTAGAGAAATTCAAACCATGCATTGAATAATTTGGCAAAAATATATGAGGAAACACCTGTGTTCTTTCATTCATTACTTTGAGATATTATAAATATAAAGAGGTTGTGATATAACTAATGTACAAGCCTATTGGTAATACTTGTTTAATTTATCTACATTCCGTGGATTTTAGAAGGGCTCTCCCTTAAGGTTCTCTAGCCTGTTGGTCCTAAGAATGACATCTTTAGTACTCTGTATGGACCATGCGAGTTTGGATGCAACTTGCTTGGCTTCTACAAAACCTTTTTTCATACCAGATGTCCCACGATAACTATTCTTGCCCTTACCCTCTTATTGTAGAATTTGGTTATCCTTTGTTGATATGATGCTTGTCTGATCTCAGTGCCCTTTCTTCTTTACTCTACCAAGTCTATGATCATCCTTCTTTCTTCATTATTGGTCTCACGGTTATAAGTTTTGACCCCTACGACTGGGTAGGTCGAGCTTAATAAGGATTACAGCCTCTGAAACATAGGCTAGCATGTAGCATATTTCTCCTATTGGGGTCCTCTCTATTATCCTATAAGCCCATGAGACTCCATGTTGCTCTTCCGTCCAAAGACCCTTAGCATCTTCCAATTTTTTATTGTCCTGTTGGTGACCTCAGTTTGGCCGTTGGCATGGCGTCGACCCTGTGCTGAGTAAAACTTTTTAATAACGACCCTTTAGCAATAGGCCTATAAGTAATTATTTTTAAATTACTTCCCATTATCAAAAATTAAGGTGTGGGGTAGACCATGTCTGCAGATTATGTTCCTCTAAATGAACTCGAACGTCTTCATCTTAGTTATGGAAATCATGGCCTCAGTCTCCACCCATTTTGAAAAGTATTGAATTGCCACAATCAGATTCCTGTAATTACATGAAGCCATGGGTAAAGTCCCACTAGGTCAATTCCCTACATTGCAAAAGGCCTTAGTCTCCACCGAATTTAAAAAATAGTCGATTGTGATAATCAAATATCTGTAATTAAATGCAACCTTCGGTAAAGGTCCCACGAGATTAATTCCCCACACTACAAATGATCGGGGGGCTTTGATGGACGAAAAAGGATAATGAGGCTATTAGGGTATGCAAGCATATCTTTGACATTTATCACATTTCTTTACATGGTTGAGCGCATACTTGGAGAGGGTCTACCACTAGTAGCCTTGCATCACAATCCTTTTTTCCATAGATCGTACCCCAATATGACACGAGCATGACCCCTCATGCATATATCGCAAAACATATTCAACTTCAGTGGGGTGAACACATCGGAGTAAGTGGAGAAAAAGCCTTTTTGTATAGGATGTCCCTTATAATGGTGAACTTCGCTGCTCTGTATCGTAACTTTTTCTTCTCAGCCTTTGTATCTGGGAGCTCCCCATCCCTAATATATTTGAGGAGAGGATCCATTTATGATGCTCCAAGATTTAAATTTACGCAAATTCAATCCTACTATCGTCTTCACCAATACTTGTCTTATATAGGATCTCACTCGGGATAGTCCTCATGGTCTATGATCAAGTAGTAGGGGATAACCTTGTTAACGTGTTGGCTTGTCCGTTCTCCAACTGAGGGACTGTCTTCACATTTATTTCTTTGATGTTAGTTAAGATTTTCTTCACCCTTGCCAATTACTTGGCCATTTTCTCATCTTTCGCTTCATAGATCCACAGAATTTGGTTCACCACCAATTGAGAGTCACTATGTACTATCATATGGCCGACGTTCAATACTTTGGCCAAGGACAGGCCTGCCAAAAAATCCTCATACTCAGATTCATTTTTTGAAGATTTGAAATTGAATCTTAAGGCATATTCAATATCAGTCCTATCTGGAGTCAACAGTTTGAGTCTTACCCCACTACTGCTTTCACAAAAGGAGCCATATACAAACAAGCGTTATACTGGACTATCAATCAAGAAAATACCTTCACCTAATGCCTTATTTCTATACAAACCATTTTTTTCAGCGGGGTCGACTCTTTTAACCGGCCATGGTCGGACTAAGGGTTATCTTTTTTGACAATACAGCAATCTCATCTTCTTTAACATCGACCTGGGCCCAAGTGAGTTCAACTACAAAATCAACTAATGCCTACCCCTTGGTTGTAGTCCTTGGATGATACACGATGTCAAACTCCCCTAACTCAATGGACCAAGACATTAACCTTCTCGATTTCTCACATTAATGGATGAGTTGCCTAAAAAGAGTGTCGGTGAGTACCACCATATTATGAGATTAAAAATAGGGCTTAATTTTTTTAGAGGCATGGATCAAATCATATGCTAATTTCTCCATCCTTCGATATTTCAACTCAGCCCCTTGAAGAGACTTGTTGTTGAAGAACATAGGCTTTAAAACCCTTTCATCATTTCGAATAAGAGATTTACTTATGGTTGATTCTGACACTATTAGGTATCGAACAACCTCTCCCCCTGAATGGGATGAGATAAGAGCATTGGGGACCCTCAATAAGCTTTAAGTTGTTAAAATGTTTTTCACATTCTACATCCCAGGCAAATTTTTTTCCTCCAAATTTTACATAAAGGAAAACACTTATTTATGGCCCTAAAGACAAAGTAATTGAGAGGAGCGACTCTTCATGTCAACCTCTACACGTCTTTTATAGTCTTTGGTGTTTTTAATTACATAGATGCCTTGATTTTCTCTATGTTTACCTCAATCCCCATTTGGTTGACTGTGAAGCCAAGGAAATTTCTCGCTTCGATGCTGAACACGCATTTTGCTAGATTCAGCTTCATTTTATAGAGATCCATGGTGTCGAACGTCCTCTTTAGGTCGCCCACATGGTCCTCGACCTTGAGGCTCTTCCTCAACATATCATTAGCATAAACCTCCACAGTAGGTTGCCTCTGCGTTCTTAAGACCGAATGGCTGTAATACCCCGTAATTTTAATGACTTTTAATATGAGATTAATTAAAAGATAATGGGTTAACTAAATTGGTATTAATTGGAATTAATTAATCCAGATTTAATATTACTAGTGATTAACATAATATATGATGTTGAATATTACTTAGCGATATAAAAGTAATATGTGAAGATAATAACTATTGTCGGGAGTTATAAATACGGTAATACTGAAAATTAAGTCGGGACCCGCTTTTGAGTCGTGTCAGGACTAAAGTTGGGAAATAAAGTTCGATTTATTTTTAAGTGATTTGGATGTTTATTTCGAGTGCGTCGTTGAGTCCAAAAGGGTCTAAATATGAAGAAAGGTCTATCCGGAGGTTTAATTTGGGTCTCAGGTCAATTGGAAGATCAAATGACACCCCGAAGGAGCATTTTAGTCATTCTGCTTGGGAGATGAATAGTAATTCAATTTTTTTCCCTTTAGCTAGCCTTGGCGACTCATTATATCTGTGGGTTTAGACTCTACGTAATGTTCATTTTTCATCACATCACTTGTGAGGACTTTTATGAGAGAGTGAAGATTCATCTAGAGAAAGCGAAAGTTTTTTTTGTGGAGAGGAAGACTCATCTAGTGGAAACTAAGGGACAACCACCATCTCTACACCTTGCACCACCACCGAAAAATCGCTGAAAAAAGGGAAGAGGAAGTTCTAACATTATCTTCTTTAAAGGTTCTACCCTACACTAAGAGGCAAGTGTAATTCTTGCTTTATTTTGGTGCTTATATTATCCATGTTAGAATAGGATTCTTAAGAATCAATGGATCTTATAAATTTGGGATTGAAAATGATTGATAAATGAAGTTTCTTGGTTTGACAAATTCATGTAGTTGAAATATTTACATGTAAAAGCTATGAACATGATGAAAGTGATAGGTTTTACATGTAGAGAGGAGATATATGTTTATTGAGAATATAAAAATGATGATAGGTATTGCATGTAGATGAATACTACTTATGTTGAATATGTAAAGTCATGATTTAGATAATAAATTATAAGTCCTAAATTTTGGGTATATAGGAGTATTAAAAATGGAGAATTTAGTTAATTGACATTTTAAGGATTTAATAATTTTGATAAAAATAACCTTATGAACATATGAATTTGATGGTTCTCTTATGTGAAAATAACCCTTGAACATGTTTAGATAATGTTGTAATATCACGGTTTTGGTTAGAATAGAATCCATATGTATTTGGGTGTAAGAAACTAAGAAAAACTGAGAAATCTGTGGGTTGGTTTCAAACTGCTGAAAAGTTATTCGAACGACCCGGGGAACTCGTTCGCATGACATCATTCGAACGAGATTACCAACGAGATTTATAACAAAATCTCCAACGATAATTTAGAAGAAATGTTGTTCAAATAATATCGTTCGAACGAGAATTATCGGACTTCGAATGAGATTTCAGAATTTCTTAGTTTAGCCCAAAAAAGTTCGGAAAATTATATTTTGGCCCTAGATGAGACTTGAATAATTTTAGTACATTAACGTGGAGTGAGGGACTTGTGTTAATGTTGGAAAATTATGTGATATTGAGGATTAAAATTATGTGAGAGATATCTACATAATTATTATACAATTTAGAGGAGAATAATCGTTATAACAAGTACGGGTAGTATTGAGGATATATATATATATATATATATATATATATGGGTAGTTGGGTTGATTAAAAGATTATGTAAGTGATAATTACATAATCAATATACGATGCTAATCATGAATAAGAAGTACGGGTGGTATTCGAGAAATACGATGAATACTTGGGATAGGACGAATTCCTAATATGATATAGGTCGTGTGAGTGCCTAATTTTATATAGGTTGATGTGTATACTTATCGCTTATTTAATTTATGTGTATAACCTACCTAGCATACTTGCTATCGACGGGAGGTTTACGCGTAGAGGGTAGTCATGTTCTGATGAGCCTTAAAGGGGATCTTTGACCTGGTACCTCAAAACATAGGACTTAGGTTGGATTGCCATTAGTGAAAATGATGGTTTTGAATGGTCTTTTGGGTCCGTAAGTATGTTCATAGCCCAAAGGCTTAGGACTGTGTTCGCCTCCATTACTTATATTTGATATTTATTGTTCGAGGGATATTTACCGAACCTAGAGTCACCTATACAGTGACGAGATATACTAGGACACAATAGCAAAGTACGCATGCACTGCATCTGAACCTCGAGGTGAGATATAGTATATATATAATAGAGTGAATGTGCATATATACATGTTATAGTGTTTACTATGTGAATTAAGTAGACATAAAAGAAAATAAAATCAAAAATGAATTAAGCAAGTGAATACTTAATTATATTGAATTGTAAAAAGGATTATCCATGTTGTACATAGGAAAGATATGGTCTATGGTTAGTTGGCATTGATATGAACTAGTTATAATGGGAATAGTAATTAGTATGATTTCAAGGTATGTAAGGTGTGGACTCTGTATGAGAGGTGATAATCTCAAGAGAGAGTCCGATAAATCTAACATGTATATAATAATTGCTGAATATAGCATTTATTCACTTGTTATTTTCTAAACTATTTTTACATCGAGCTCTGACCCGTTTTCTTGCATATTCTCTTTTCTCTTTCATCTATATCTGGTGTCCAGCTGTAGGGACACCAACCGTAGAGGATTGAGATTTTGACGATCTATGGATACTATAGGGTCTTGGACTTTGTTCAAACTCTTTCATATTCATTGATTCATACTCTGTAGTTGATCTTTTACTTAGGACTTGTGGCACAAGAGGATTTTAGTATTTCCATTCTATTCCAGTCCGTTTGATATCAGTTTTTGATACATTTGGTTTTATTGGAGTTATTGTATTGACACCGTTAAACGGGGGGATATTTATTCGAGTTGCACTTAATTCAATTTTGATATTACTGAGTTATTATTCATTGTGTGAATGGATTGTGTTCAATGGTTTATGTTTCAAAAAGTGAAAATTTTATTTATATTAAAATTTGAATAATTTTAACACCTGCTTAGTTGGAGATTAGGTGATTAACTAAACGAAAATATTTTTCGACAGTGATACTAAGAATGAACCACCTGTCAACTATGTTTTAACTCGGTATAGGACTAATTCGCCGGTATTTAATTAAGCGGGGAGTTATAGGTGGTATCATATCATCAAGTTCCATACTCTTTTAAGATCTGAATGGTTTATTATGTTTTGAGCTTAGTGTTACCTGATATAGAGACCTATCATTAGGACTTTTGTATCCTCATTTGTGCATATATGATCTTCACCTGTTCTTTTATGATTTAAATTTAATACTGATGAAATTCTAGTCATTCCAGATGCCTCCTCGACATGCACCTGAACTTGCCCCAGCTCAGGGAAGAATGAATGCTGCATAGGTTCCTGCCATTGTGGCTCAGGCGGTGAACGTAACTGTAGTCGTTATTCAAGAGGATCCAACACAAGCACCAACTGTGCCACCCACACTAGGGAAGGTGTTTCCTACTGTTTGGTAACGTGTTAGGGATGCTTTTCAGAAGGTTCATCCACCTGAGTTTTAGGGAGGTTCTAACGTCGTGACTCCTAGCCAATGGAAGAAGGACATCCATAGGTGCTTGCGAATGTTAGAATGCATGAAAGTTCAGTGTCAGATACTAGCTACATTTAAGCTAGACGGTGAATCTCCGCAGTGGTGGTAATCTATTACCACCGCCGAGGAGAGAGATACTATGACTATCCAGGACTTTTGGGTATGGTTTCACCGCAAGTATTTTTCATCTGCTGTACAGACTAAGATAAGGCAAAAAATACTCGACCTAACCCAGTAAGGGAGGATAGTGGCATAATATGAGGAGGAATTTACTCGGCTGACTAACTTGGTGCCAGATGAAGTACCTATGGAAGAAAAGATAATTATGATGTTCACAGATGGCCTGAAATGGAAGATTCTCCAGTGCTTATTAGGCAATCTTTCATTACATACTTACCTATATGTTCTTAATGTTGCGATGCTTAAATGCCATGATAACCTCTTAATGGTAAGGGTAGCAAGCGAGGGGTTAAGTCGAGCCAACATGGAAAGACTAGTGGAGTCAGTTTTAGCTAGGCTAGAGTCAACAGTGTCAGGGTGAGCAAGGTTCCCAACTGGGGGGTATACTAAATGTTTACGATCCGCAGGTTTTTTTTTTGGGACAAGGAGGTAACAGGCAAGGGAAGTAGGTCCATCAGGTTCAGCAACAGGGCCAAGGGGGAGGTGGTAATGGCCAGCAAGACGAGGACAGAAGGGACAAAATAGGGGAAAGTTTATTGGCAGATGTTTTGTGTGCGGTAAGACTGGCCACAAGAGATAGGATTGTCCTGATAAGCAAAAATTTCCTCAACAAGGACCTCGTCAGGAGCCATAAATACAAGTATTTCACTAGCCACCCTCCTAGCACCAACTCAAGTTCCAGCACTACGTGCCATTTCGATAGCTCCAATACAATAAGGACAGTACAGGCGTGTGTATAACGTCCATCAAGCTGCACTTCAACATCCACCACCCACAATTGAGGGTATGTTTTCTATCTATGGGGCTATGGGGTGCATTTTGTTTGACACGAGGGACTCACATTCATTTATATCCACTTAATTTGCACGGGCCACAAAGCTACTAGACTCGATCGACAACACTGTTACTTATGTAGACTCACCGATGGGTAATGGGACGCTTATTTTCTTTATATGTCGTAATGTGAGTATAGATATTGGGAGTCTGATTTTGCCGACAGATTTACTTATTTTGGATATTTCGAAATATGACGTGATTATTGGAATGGATTAGATTGTTGCATATAGGGCCATGATTGGTTGTTATAGCCGATGTATTATTTTTTCTATTTCGGGAAATGATATGTTCCTTGTGATGATGCCTCATTATGAGGGAGGGTCGTCTACTCATTTGTATTATAGAGAGGTGGAGACCTCCATGGGAGTAGTAATACCCGTTGATTTAATAATAATAGTTTATGAGTTTGCGGATGTATTCTAGGAGATACTGGGTTTACCTCCTTGCAGGGAGATTAAGTTTGTGATTGATTTAGCATCGGTCACTCAATCTATTGCTCGTTCGCCTTACCGTATGGCTCCAACAGAGATGAGAGAGATTAGGAACCAAATAGAACATCTTTTGGGGTAGGGGTTTATCTGTAGGAGTACATCGCCTTATGGTGCTCCAGTATTATTTATAAAGAAGCAAGACGGTTCCATACGACTGTGTATAGATTATCGGGATGTTAACAAACTCATGATATGGAATAAATATCTTTTACCTAGAATCGATGAATTGTTTGATCAGCTGAGAGGATCAACCTACTTCTCGAATATAGACTTAAGGTATGGTTATCATCAGCTACGTATCAGGACATTCTAAGACCTCCTTTTTTACCAGATATGTATCGTATGAGTTTCGAGTTATGTCGTTTGGGCTGACTAATACACCGACAATATTCATGGATTTGATGAATAGGGTGTTCAGAGAGTTCTTAGACTAGTTTGTCATTCTTTTCATAGATGACATCCCGATTTATTCTCAGACTGAGGAGGAGCATGCCGAGCATCTGCAACAAGTACTATAGACACTACGTGAGCATCAGTTGTATGCGAAATATAAGAAGTTTGGGTTTTGGCTTCGGGATGTTCAGTTTCTCGGTCATATCATGTCTAAGATAGGAATATTAGTGGATCCTATCAAAGTATCAGCGATGAGAGAGTGGGGACAACCACGACACCGACAGAGGTGCACAGTTTCTTGGGACTGGCCGGTTATTACAAACATTTTAACCAAGGGTTCTTAAATATTATGGGGCTAATGATAAATCTAACCCGTAAAGGCGTACCATTTGTTTGGGATGATGCGTGCCAATTATAATTTGACGAGCTGAAAAATAAATTGACTTTAACACTCATACTAGCACTGCCTAAGCCGAGAGTGGAGTACTTGGTTTACACTGAAGCATCATTACAGGGGTTTAGTGGAGTACTACAGCAGCAAATAAAGGCTATAAATTATTCCTCTAAAAAGCTCAAGCCTCATGGGAATAATTACCCCACCCACGACTTGGAGCTTGCAGTAGTCGTGTTTGATCTTCGAATATGGAGACATTATTTATTTGGGGGGGGGGGGGGGGAAATTTTGCCTATTCACGAATCATAAGTCACTTCAGTATTTGTTCACTCAGCGAGAGGTGATCATGCGACAGCGCAGGTGGCTGGAGTTCGTGATCAGTTCGAGATACAGTACCACCCGGGGAAGGCTAACGTGGTAGAATACGCATTGAACCAAAGGCTGATAGGTGAGTTTGTCGCGGTGTGGAAGATAAAATGGAAGGAGCTCGGAAATCAAGATGAAGTTTCCTGATCCTTTATGTCAGTCATGGTTGTTACACCTCAGATTGTGAGAAGGGTAGTTCAGGCTTAGGCAATAGATCCGTTTTGTCAGGAGAAAATTTGACAACTTTTAGCTAGGGGATCAGAGTCTTATTCAGTGAGTTCAGATGGGGGTTTGTGCTTCAATGATAAATTGATTGTTCCAGAAGGTGTGGATTTGCGTCACGCGGTGATGATAGAGTCGCATGAATCCATATTTATTGTACATCCTGGTGGGGATAAGATGTACCAAGATATGTAACGACAGTATTGGTGGAGTAGGATGAAAATAGACATTGATGAGTTCCTCTCTAAGTGTGGCACTTGTCAGTTAGTGAAAGTGAACCATTAGAAGCCTGCTAGATTTCTCCAGCCATTAGAGATCCCAATGTGTAAATGGTAGAGAATTTCCATGAACTTCATCACTAGGTTACCTACTTCTCCGAGGGGTCACGATTCTGTATAGGTGATCGTGGATCGGTTGACTAAGGTAGCCCAGTTTTTGCCAATTCAGACTGATTACTCTACGGGACAGTACGCCCAACTTTTTATAGCCGAGATAGTGAGGTTATATGGGGTACCACTAGATATTGTGTCCGATCGAGAAAAAGATTTTATATCCCGATTTTTGGACAGTTTTCACGAGGCCATGGGTACTGAGGTGCATTTTAGTACGGCCTATCACTTGTAGACAGATGGGCAAACAAAATGTAAAAATCAAATGTTAGAAGATATGTTACGTATGTGTATCTTGGACTTTGGGGGAGGTTGGGAGCATTACATTCCACTAATGGAGTTTGCGTATAATAATTCCTAGGACTTTGCCATCGGTATGGACCCATTTGAGGCACTTTATGGTAGACCTTGTCATTAGCCTGCATGTTGGTTAGAGGTGGGGGACAACAACTTACTTGGTCCATAGGTAATTCATGATACATCTACCATTATTGAGATGATTCTGAGTCGTATTCGGGTAGCCCAAGATTGACAGAAAAGCTTTGCCGATGCGAAACGGTGTTTCCGAGAATTCAAGGTGGGGGACCAGGTGTTATTGCGGGTATCTCCTATGAAGGGGATCATGAGATTTATAAATAAAGAGAGATTGGCGCCCTAATACATAGGACCATTTCGTATAATTGTGAGAGTCGGACCAGTCGCTTATAAATTGGGGTTGACGGAGCAGTTGCATAAGATACATGATGTAATCCATATTTCTTCACTAAGGTGATATTTCCAAGATGAGTTGGCTCACATTCATGTTGCATTAGAGGATATATATTTGCATCCCCAAAGTACTTACGAGGAGTGACCGGTAGCTATCTTAGCCCACAACGAGAGACGGTTGAGATCGAAAGTACTTCAATTGGTGCGTGTCTAGTGGGAGCACCATAATATTTAGGAGTCTACTTAGAAGCGTGAGGATGAGACGCGTGATAAATACCCAGAGTTATTTTTATAGGGTATGCTTTTATTTTCCGAATTTCGGGATGAAATTTCGTTATAAGGGGGAAGTATGTAATACCCCGTAATTTTAATGACTTTTAATATGAGATTAATTAAAAGTTAATAGGTCAAATAAATGGGAATTAATTGGTATTAATTAATCCAGATTTAATATTACTAGAGATTAACGTAATATATGATGTTTAATATTACTTAACGACATAAAATTAATATGTTAAAATAATAATTATTGTCGGGAGTTACAAATACGACAATACTGGAAATTAAGTCAAGACGCGCTTTTGAGTCATGTCAGGATTAACGCTGGTAAATAAAGTGTGATTTATTTTTAATTCATTCAGATGATTATTTCAAGTGTGACGTTGAGTCCGGAAGGGTTGAAATATGCAGAAAGGTCTACCCGAAGGTATAATTTGAGTCTCGGGTCAATTGGAAGATGAAAGGACACCCCGAAGGGGAATTTTAGTCATTTTTGCTTCAGAAATGAATAGTAATTCCATTTTTTTGTCTTTTAGGTAGCCTTGGTGACTTGTTATATATGTGGGTTTAGAAACTACATAATGTTAATTTTTCATCACATCACTTGTGAGGACTTTTGAGAGAGAGTGAAAAGTCATCTTGAGAAAGTGAAAGGGTTTTTATGGAGAGGAAAAGTCATCTAGTGGAAACCAAGGGACAACCACCATCTTTACACCTTGCACCACCACCGTATGGTCGCCGAAAAATCGTCGAAAAAAGGGAACAGGAAGTTCTAACATTATCTTCTCCAAAGGTTCTACCCTACACTAACAGGCAAGTGTAACTCTTGCTTTATTTTGGTGCTTATATTATCCATGTTAGAATAGGATTCTTAAGAATCAATGAAACTTATGAATTTGGGATTTAAAATGATTGATAAATGAAGTTTCCTAGTTGGACGAATTCATGTAGTTGAAATATTTACATGTAGAAGCTATGAACATGATGAAAGTGAAAGGTTTTACATGTAGAGGATATATATGTTTATTGAGAACATGAAAATGATGGTAGGTATTGCACGAAGATGAATATTACTCATGTTGAATATGTAAATTCATGATTTAGATAAGAAATTATAAGTCCTAAATTATGGGTTTATAGGAGTTTTAAAAATGGATAATTTAGATAATTGAGATTTTAAGGATGTAATGGGTTTGATGATAATACCCTTATGAACATATTAATTTGATTCTTATCTTATGTGAAAATCTCCCTTGAACATGTTTAGATAATGTTGGAATATCTTGGTTTCCGTTATAGTAGAATCCATATGTATTTGGGTGTAAGAAACTAAGAAAAATGCAGTAATCTAGGGGTTGGATTGGAGCTGCTGAAAAGTCGTTCAAACAACCTAGGGAACTCGTTAGAATGACATCATTCAAACTAGATCACCAATGATATTAATAATAAAATTTCCACCGGGAATTTAGAAGAAATGTCATTCGAACGAACTCGTTCGAACGAGAATTATGGGACTCTGAACGAGATTTCAGAATTTCCCATTTTAGCCCAGAAAAGTTTGTAAAATTATATTTTGGCATAGGATGAGACTTAAATAATGTTAGTACATTAACGTGGACTGAGAGACTGGGGTTAATGTTGGAAAATTATATGATATTGAGGATTAAAATTATGTGAGAGATATCTATATAATTATTATACCATTTAGAGGAGAATAATCGTTATAACAAGTACGGGTAATATTGAGGACATATATATATATATGGGTACTTGGGTTGAGTAAAAGATTATGTAACTGATAATTACATAATAAATATACGATGATAATCATGAATAACAAGTACAAGTGGTATTCGAGAAATACGACGAGTACGTGCGATTATGATGAATTCTTAATATGATATAGGTCGTGTGAGTGCCTGATTTTATATAGGTTGATGTGTATACCTATTGTTTATTTAATTTATGCATATAACATACCTAGACTACTTGATATCGATGGGAGGTATACACGTAGAGGGAAGTCACATCCTAATGAGCCTTAAGGGGGATCTTTGACCTATTGCCTCAGAACATAGGACATGTTGGATTCCCATTAGTGAAAACAATGGTATTGAACGGTCGGTTGGCTGTGTAGTTATGTGCATATCCCAAAGACTTAGGACTATGTTTCTCTCCATTATTTGTGTTTGATATTTATGGTTCGAGGGATCTTTATCGAACCTATAGTCCCCTATGCAGTGTCGAGATATACTGGGACATGATAGCTGAGTACACATGCTCCACAGCTGAGCCTCGTGGTGAAATATTATATATATATATATATATACATATAATAGAATGAATGTGTATATATACTTGTGATAGTGTTTACTGTGTGAATTAAGTAGACATAAAATAAAATAAAATCGAAAATGAATCAAGTAGGTGAATACTTAATTATATTGAATTGTAAAAAGGATTATTTATTTTGTTCCTGGGAATGATATAGGTTATGGTTAGTTGGCAATTATATGAACTAGTTAGAATGGGAATAGTAATTAATATTATTTTAACGTACATTAGGTGTGCACTCTAGATGAGAGGTGAGAATCTCAAGAGAGAGTCCGATAAATCTAACATGTATATAATAATTGCTGAATATGTCATTTATTCACTTGTTCCTTTCTTAACTATTTTTACATCGAACTCTGACCCGTTTTCTTGCATATTCTCTTTTCTCTCGCATCTATATCAGGTGTCCAGTCGTAGGGACACCAACCGTAGAGGAGTGAGATTTTGACGAGCTATGGATACTATGGTCTCTTGGACTTTGTTTAGACGTTTTCATATTCATTAATTCATACTCTGTAGTTGATGTTTTATTTAGGGCATGTCGCCCGAGAGGATTTTAGTATTTCCATTCTATTCCAGTCAGTTGGTTGTCAATTTTGAATGCATTTGTTTTTATTGGAGCTATTATATTGAGACCTTTAAACTGGAGAGATTTATTCTAAGTTCATTTAATTCAGTTTTGATATTAGTCAGTTATTATTCATTGTGTGAATGAATTGTGTTAAATGGTTTATGTTAAAAAGTGATTTTTTTTTATATTAAATGAAAATATTTTTCGACAGTGATACAAATAATGAAACAACTATAAATTCTGTTTTAATTGGGTATAGTACTTATCAACCTATATTTAATTAAACAGAGTGTTACAATGGAATGACCTTATAGAAGTAGGTTCCTTTATTAGTGATGAATGAAGTCTTCTTTGCATCACCTTTATCCATGAAGATCTGGTTGTACCTTGAATATGAGTCCATAAAGCTTATTAGCTCATGCCCATCTGTGGAATATACCATATGTTCTATGCAATGAAAAGGGAAATTGTTTTTTAAATATGTGAAGTATTCACACATTCTTCATTTTCCATTGGCTTGAGGCATAATCATAACATTAGACAACCAATACGAGTAGTGCACTTCGCAGATAAGCTCAACCGATTAAAGCTTTTTGACCTCTTCCTGGATGACTTCTTACCTATCTCTGACATAGGTCCTCCTCCTCTACTTAATTGGTTTGGAATCCTTGTCAATGATCAGCCGATGGTAGACAACTTTGGTGTCTATCCCTGACATATATCCGTGGCTTCATACGAAGTTGCTTTTTCTCTTCCTCAGTAGATTTATTAATTATTCTTTCACCAATTTTTTCAATGATGATATGATTTGGATTTTTTTTGGCTCGTCCTCATTGAGGATGATGGATTCTACCTCCTCTATTACCTCACCCTTCTTCAATTTTCTCTCATCCCTAGGGTCAAGAGTGTTAATATTATAGGAGTTTATGAGATTATTATGGCCTCTTTTTGTTCTATTGAGCTGAAGTAACACTCCCTGGCCTCCACCTAGTCACCTTGGAATTTTTGTACCCCATAAGGAGTTAGGAGTTTTACCATTTGGTGAATGGTTAAGGGAACTTCTTTGAACTCTTTGAGTACTAGTCGACCGAGGATGATATTGTAGGCCAAAAAGTACGTTCTCATCCATCACAAAAAAGATAACTTTCTTTGTAAGGAACCTTGGCCAGATACTCATATAGACATCCATCTCGAACACCCTAAGTGGGTGCATTTTTTCTCCACTAAACACTATTAAGGGTTGATGATAAGGAACCAACCTTTTCTTACTAAGCTTCAAAGCAGTCCCAGAACATAACGTCAACTGAGCTACCGCCATCCATCAGTATTCTAGACCCATTATACCAATGAACCCTAGTGCTTATGACCAAGGGTCACCATGGGGGGATAAGATCTCCTTGAAGTCCATCAATGAAAATCCTAATACCAATGTATCCATTTCTACGTTCTTCAATTTCCCCAACTTCATATCTGAATCAGCCAAATTTACTTCCATCCATTTTGGTACAGACTTTGCTTCGACGACTTGTCTCTTACGATCGGTCGGATTAGTTCCAGCACAAACCATTCATATGTTGATTATTTTAACACCTAATGAAATCATATTTATGTTTCCCTTTGGCTCTGTGATCTTAGGAGGAAGGTCTGGATCATCTTGTCACTATATGAACCTTCATCTTTCTTCTTGGCTCTGGCCTGTCATCTTGTCTTATCATATTTTAACCCACTATATTTCTTTCTGTCATCATCTTTGGCACCACTCTGATTTACATACTTCTGGAGCTTCATTTGATTTAACATATTCTCAATCTTAACTTTGAGAATAAAACATTTGTCAGTTGTATGGACGTGGTCTTGGTGGAACTCGCACCACATGCTTTTGTCCCTCTTATAAGGGGGACTTTAGCTTTTCAGGACACCTGAGAGCTCTGTCATCTTTAATCTCATTCAAGATAAAGTCAAGACTTACTGTCAATGGAGTGTAGCTGATAAACTTATCATTAGATGACCTTTTTTTCTTGTCTTTTTCCTTTTATTTTTGAGTTTTTCTCTCACTAGATTCATTCTCTTCCTCTCCTTTGGCCGCCATAGCCTCCACTGCGTTCATGACTCTCCCGTCCATAGCCGAAAGTTCTGCCATGGACTAGGCAGGATCTTCGACCATCTTCTAGATTAGATTGCCTTTCTGAAGTCCACCCATGAGGGCTGTCATGAAAATATTTTCTTTATAATCCCCCACTTTAAGATTCTCCTTATTAAACAAACCAATGTGGTCTCTCAGCACCTCATTCTTCCCTTATTTCACATATAAAAGTTGAGTCACCTTCTTCTGGGGCTTCATACTAAAGTAGAAGTTATGAATGAACTTCTCGACCAGATGTTTGAAGTTTTTGATGTAGTTATTAGGAAGAGAAGTGTACCATATATGAGTTGCGCCACTGAGAGTACCGAAGAAAGATCGGCATCTAATCTCATCTGAGACAGAGTAAATGTCGATCTCAGACTGATGCATCTCAATGTGATGTATCGGATTCACACTGCTATTTTGCTTGGGAATAATAGTTGGAGTTTTAAACTTGTCTAGAGTGGGAAAGATCATAATACTTGCTATGAAAGGTACCCTTACACATACCCCCTTTTGATTTGGCCTTGTCTTTTCAATAGATCACCGATTTTAGTCTCCATATTTTCAATTAAATTATTCCATGGCTTCTTGGCTACCACTACATTATTTCCTCTAATTTATCAGTCATATAGGTTAGGCACTTGATATGTACTAACAGTCCTCTGATGGTTGTTTACCTCCCTTTGTTCTACCTCTCTGCATTATTGGGGTCGGCGATCTCCATATCTTCCATTCCCTCTGGAGGCTGCAATGCTACGAGATCAGGAAATTCGATCTCATAACTCTCCTACTGGGATAAGATGATCAAAATATGACCCTATGCTATGTCTGTCAAATGATGAAGCCCTGGGTCGGCCTAACACTGTTTCCCCTGTAAGTTGGTTCTAGGAAAATCTTGTTAAAATAAATTTCATATGATTTGCAGCATTCGTCATCTATATATTCCTCATCGTCTAGACTCTCTCACACTTATTTTCGTAGGTGGAATCTCCTAGGATCAACCACGTCTCTCCACCTCTGGTGAAATTGTGCCTACTTGAATGGGGTCGAGGTTAGTCCCCTTGTCACCGCATCCATAATGTCTCTGCAGCTATAGTGATCATTTCTTCCACAATGCTTGGAGTTCTGTCCATTATGGTCTGGCTAAAGCTATAAACTATTCTTGTATTTTTTGATGGTTAGACACTAACGAGCATACGGTCGTTTCCATGTCAACCATTTTTTACTGAGGTGGTTCCTGGCTGGAGTTGGGGCCAACACTCGGAGGCATATCAGAAGCCATCTCTCTAGTGAGAGAGCGAAAGAAGTGGGCAAGCTTGAAAAAAGATTGAAGGTCCTAACTAGATCTCTTTCAAAGGTGATTCAGGTCTAATAATGGTGGAACCGAATCACTACCATAAAATGAGCCAAGCTAAAAAAGGATAGGAAGAAGAAGAACCTTCATTCCCATAGACGATGTCATGATTCCCAAAAGATACGAACCCTTAAACTTATGAACTTAAACCAATAAATGTACATAAATGGAGATGATAAATATCAGAAGTAATATAAAAGAAGATGAGGAGAACAACATGAAAATTAATATTTAAGTTGTTTAACCATTGGCCTACTCCATTATGTAAGTGGTGACTGTTTTCTACTAAATCAAATGATCTTTAATGGCCCTGGTCATAATTCTAAAACTTCATATTTCTCTCTCTCTCTCTACAAAAAGTTTTATAGAGTCTGGCTAGGGTTTCTATTTTTATATCTTTTCCAAAGAAGTAGATGACAAGTATATATAGTGCTTAGGGTGAACATTGTATCCCCAAGCATGTAAGAGTCATGTTCAGGGTGAAGCTTCCAATCAGGTCTAGACACATGTACTTGACATAAATATATTGTGATGATGAAATATTCCCTCACGTACTCATGAAGATCTTATTATAACTACCTACCCACATGGATTTGTCATGTTGGAACCCTGTATCACACATGAGATACATGTCATCTCGAGAGGTCTTGACCTGTCTAAGACTAACACGTTCGATGTCCTGGTGAGCCATTGCTAAGATGGACTGATGTATAGTCTAGGTTATCTGGGTGGTAGCAAGCCAAGATGAGACTGGGTAGATACTAGTGGGCTAGATGATATGTCTCAACTTGAGAGACTAGTACGAGTCAAAGGCTGCCAAAGAAGGGGCCACTTCACCAAAATTGAAAAATTATCACTCTAATACTGGCCAGTGATGTCATGGTAAAAATTCGTGACAAAAAACACACATGTTTTGTCATGGTCAATGGCCATAACAACAAACTTGTCATGGTCTTATCACGGACTTTGATTGTGATAACTCATGATAGGACCGTGACAAGATTTTTAATTACATCACACTAACAACCCTCATTTCGGTTTTCCATAGCATAACTCTCTTTCTCTCTAATTGCAACAGCAGCAGCGATGACCACACAACTTTCTGGCATCTCTCTCTCTCTCTCTCTCTTTCTTCATTCTGGTACATTTTTGTATCTCTCTCCTTCACACCACCCCCCATACACACACACACACCCCACAAACACACATACACATATATACACACCACACCACAAACACACCACACACACACATACATCCTAGAACGTAAACCTTAATATGATTTTAAATGAAAAACCTAATTAATTAAAAATTAATTTAAAAACCATAAAAACAACATAACCCACCCACCCACCCACACACCTTAAAATGAAAACCCTAAAATGATTTCAAAGGAAAACCCTAATTAATTTGAAACCTTAAAAATAACTTCAAACACACACATAAAGACATGCACTTATTTAATTTTTATAATTTATTGATATAATTAATTAGCCATTTATTGTGCTAATTTAAAATTAATTTCACCTTATTATTTATTGGGATTCTTGAATTGTTGTTGATTGGTGGATTTGGAAATTTATATGGCCATTTAGTTTGTTAGACCTAGTCATTTTTAATATTTTGCGTTATTATTTGAATTGTTGTTTTGGATTATTGAATTGTTGTTGAGAGGTGGATATGAACATTTAGATGACCATTGAGTTGGTTGACCTTAGGAATTTCTAACATTTAAGGTTGTGATTCTGTCGAATATAAATAAGACAGAAATAAAACATACTATAAATTTTAAAAGATTATTGTTAAACAATTAATAATGCGAAATAAAACATAACTATGTATAAATCATCACTATAAACATTACTACATAATAATTGAAACATACTTACCATGGTAATTTATAAGTACTTTAAATTACATATAGTGTGCATAGATAATATCCTTCTAGTTCTTATGCGTACGCATTCAATAGCCCTTAGACCTGTTCGAGAGTCATTACCCCTGTAATGAGATCTCTTGAATTGTCCCATTTGGACAGTTTGGGATGACATTGTTTCTATATAATAATATACTTAGTGGCTTAAACTTGTTACTTTTGAAGGAAATTCTATTGTCGTCTCTTAATGTTCTCTCAGTAAATACTTGTGAATCTATGTAGTGTACTTAGAGAACAATGGGGATATGTTGTTGAATTTTTCTCAAATTGAAATAATGTGCATGAGTTGCTAAGTATATTATAGAAATATACGAACATGAATGGGATAGTACCTATCACCCTTTAAAGGAGATGGAGGAAATATGATTCATATTGTTTTTATAATATAACATCAAAACATGAAAATGTCAATATTATAGTTAATCATTTTTTGGAAACTAAATTTTCACACCTTTATTTATACTAATCCATGAATATACGCTTCTCACCCATAATAGGTGATTATTTGTAGTAGAGGTGATGGAAAATCCTCTATAGAAAGAGTGGAATGGTGATACAAATAGACTAAGGGATGTGTTTTGTATAGGCGCTAATGAATTTGTGAAATATGCAAAGCGATTTCATAATGATGAAGAGTTCCTGTGTACATGTGTTAAGTGTAGGAATGGTAAGGTGTTTGAGTTTAAAACAATTGAAAAACATTTATTAAGATGGGGTATATAAGATAGTTATTGGTTTTTGATTTTTCACGGGGAATCGGATGTTCCTTTTTTCCCTGAGCAACCTTTACAACAACCTTAGACAAGTAGAATAGATGTATAGGGGAATGCGGTCAATGTAGATCACAATATGCTAGAGGATTTAGTTGATGACGCGTCCGAAGTTCATAAAGTGGAAAAAATGAGGTCACTGAGGATGTACAAGGTTCAAGTGCTCATAAAGGTATCGAGATAAACCTTGATGATGATTACCAAAGTTTAAATTTAAGGCGACCCAACTGTTTTACTCTGGATGTGATATATACTAAACAACTTTGCATGCCATGGTTGGTTTGCATAGTTTGAAGACCCAATATGGTTTATTTGGCAATAGTGTGAGGGGAATTTTGAATTGGCTTAAGGGTTTGCTACCCAAGCAGAATACACTTCCAAATAGTTATCGTAGTATGAAGAAACGTTTTAAATGTTTGGGAATGAAGTATAAATCAATTCATGCATGTGAGTATGCCTGCATACTAAAATGAAGGGAGTATTAAATTCTCAATAGGTGTGCGATATGCGATGAACCTTGATATGTGCAATCTACGGGCAAAAAAGGAACAGTCTTAAAAGTGCCTCAAAAAATGTTAAAATATTTTCCCATTGGGCCTAGATTGAAGTGTTTTTTCACACTTCCATGGATAGCGAAGGCAATGACTTGGCATGCTAGGGAAGAAGTATGGAATAATCTCACGTGTAGTCCTATTGATGCTACAACTTTGGAAAAGGATGAAATATGAGTATCCCCATTTTTCTTGAGAACAAAGGAAATTTATTTGGCAATATCAACAGATGGTTTCAATCCATTTGAAAATCTAAGCACCAATCAGAGTTCATGGTCAGTGATCCTATCACCACTCAACCTCCCTCTTTCATAGTGTATAAGACTTGAATTTTTGAATTGTCGTTGTTGATACCTAGGACAAAGGCACCACATTTGGACATCGATGTCTACTTTGCTCCTTTGGTAGTATAATTAAATTAGTTGTGTAAATATGGTGTACAAGCATTTGACTCTTTTAAAAAAGAGGAATTTACGCTGAAAGCTATGTTAATGTGGGTAATTAATGATTTTCCAGCTTATAGGACATTATCTGATTGTGTAGTGCATGGTTAGTTGTGGTGTGGAAAGGTGACTAAATCTCTGCATCTCACCGCTAGTGCAAAAAATTTATACCATTGCCATAGGATATTTTTACCACTCTCTCATAGTTTTAGATTTAAAAAATGTTCCAATTTTTTACTGGGAGGTATTGAACATAGCTACCTCCGAGAAAAGTTTCAGGTTTAAAAATTAAGAGTAAATCTTCTATTTTGGCCCTAATATACTAGCTAAGATTCCTAAAGTGAAGAATCTCAAGCATAATAAGACTACAACTAGGAATGAAACTGATAAAAGAAAGGCATGGTCTAGGAGGTCAATGTTATTTGACTTAACTTATTGGAAGAATAATCTAATGCGCCATGTATTGGATGTGATGCATGCAGAAAATAAAATCACCGAACATATTGTGAGCCCATGCCTGTGAAGGAGTCATTCAAAGGATGGAGAAAATGCACGAAAATAACTTAAATCATTGAAACTTAAGCCATAACTTCGGTTGAAAGAAGATAGTAGGGGATGGACAATAGTTCCCCCTAGGGCGTTTACTTTGACGAGTGAGGAAAATAAGGTGATTTTAGACACAATATATAATTTGAAGGTTCCATCTAATTATTCATCCAACTGGCACAGGATTATGAATTATGCTACCTATGATTTACATAAGTGTAAGTCCCACGATTGGCATGTGATCATGCAATTGGTTCCTCTATTATTTGAGCATTCTTTCTCCAAGCACAAGGGTCTGCGGAGTGCTATTATGCAAATTAGCATCTGTGTCACACTTTTATGTGAGAAGGTAATCACTAAAGATCCTAAGGTGGCCGCAAAAGTAGTGGTAACCGCAATTTGTGTGTTGAGAAGCTCTTTCCCCCTTATTTTTTAACATAAATGTTCACTTGCTAGTAAACCTATGCAACGAGGAACTTTTTTGCGGCCCATTTAGATATCGATGGATGTATCCATTTTAAAAATTGATGAAAGTTTTCAAAGATTATGTCAAGAATATATAATATATTGAAGGATCAGCTGCAGAGTAATACATCATTGTGGAGTCATCAATCTACACTCGGGAATATATGCCTGGCCCAAGCAGCATTGATAACAATGATGAGTTCATTGATAAGGGTGGTCAGGTGATGGGAAAGCGATTGAAATCAAGAGTTTGCAATATGAACAAGTAGCTCATTATCTATATGACACACATGAAGATGTTGAAGAATGGAAAAATTAAGTTTATATTATTTTAAGTTTAACATTATTTTTATTTTCAGACATGATCAATTTCATAATACATTCATCACGATCAATGCAGAAAATATGATGCATGTGAGAACAATAAAAGACAAAGAACAATAGCACAATCAGACATCGAAATTAGGTTGTGGGTGTCACATGAGGTAATTATAATAAAAATTTCTCTTATTAAATGTCACATTATAGGAAAGCTTTAAAACTAACATAATTAATTTATCTATAATCTCATCTCTTAAAAATGGGTAATGCGACATCAAGGCTTATTCATCTAGCCACTAAACCCTTATTTATGGCACTCGAGTATAAAAAGTATTGATTGAATGATTATATATTCGGTGCCAGGGTGTAAAAGGAAAATAAAAATGTACAAAACTCGAGAATTTCATACGAGGCTCTTACTTATTTTCGAGAGAGTGCGAAAGATAAAAATATCGTTGAAGCTGAAATGACTTACTATGGTGTCATTCAAAATATATTTGAATTTGAATATATAAGCTTCAAAGAAGTTGTATTTTCTTATGATTGGGTGAGAGTTGAGGATACAAATGCTTGTAAAGTCGATCGTGGCACCGATTTGATCATGATTGACTATCCAAGTTGAAGAGCAACCAGCACATGAGCGATCAGCCGTTTGCTTATGCTTTTTAAAAGGTCAAACAAGTGTTTTACTCGGAGTACATTAATAACGAGTCATGGTCAATCGTCCTATATGCACTAAAGCATCTAACTAGTAGTGTGGATGACTTGGATGCTCCTACCGAATATCAATCCATTTTCGACGATAAGCCGAATTCGAAATAATTTTTAAATTTGTAAAAAGTATTTGTATTATTTGTTTTAACTAGTAACTTTTATTCTTCTAGTAATTTATTATTATCATAAAATAGTTTAATTCTTTGAATTCATTTGGACTTGATCAGTTTATGTGGATTAGAATAAAAATTGTTTTTTTGGTGAGTGAATGTGTTATTTTGGATTTTAATCAATTTAACCATTAATTCAAAGTCCGTGACATGACCCAAAATTGAAACAATATTTAGATTTATAATGTCATTAACTTTTACAATATTTTTATTCATTTGGATTTGATCATTTTCTCATACACATGTTTGTACTAATAACAACAATTTTTGCAAGAAATATCTTCATTGGGGCGACAAGGTATCGGAGGCGAGGAAGGATCGTTTGCCACTAGGCCCCCAAAATGGGGCAAATTGGGGTCCCTCATAGAGAACAAGATGGCCTTATAGGCTAGGCCCCAAGAGTTTCTCATGACAATCATCGGCGCAAGGGTACTCGAATTGGAGGACGGTGCCCATCGAGTTCAAGATTGCCATCTGGGGGGCACTACAGGTAGTTACTCACTTTATTTTTATTATGTGTATTTATGTGTGTATATATATATATATATATATATATATATATATATATATATATATATATATATATATATATATATATATATATATATATATATATATATATTCATGTTTTATTATATTTTATAATTTAAATACAACTAAGACTTACTTTTTTGGTTTCGATTTGTTTGACAGGAACAATTCGGCTTGCCCCCACATGTTCGCGACTCCACGTTCAAAAAATTGAGAGATCAATACAAAACGTTGAAGAAAAACATGCAGGCATGGTACTTTGGCCAGGACTGGGAGTCCATATTGAGGATCCGTGACATAGTACCGTCGAATAAGACGATCTCATTGGCAAGCTCACAGCAGTTTGTCTATAATGAGATCCAAGATCAGTAGTTGGCTTATCGTCAATCAAAGAGGGAAAATTGGGCCAAAAAGGTCAACGTGCACAAATCCGGGCATATGTCTTATGCCAAGGTGGAACACAAGATGGTAAGTTTTTAATTTTCTTTCATTTTATTTTTATGTTATTATAATTTAGCATTACTTTGAATTACTTACTAATCCTACATTATTTTATTTCAGGAGATAGGGAGTGGTCCTAGGGGTAGGCCACATAGGCTCGATGCCTATGTGGCAATTGACATGACTAAGGGCAAGGACAAGGAGGTGTCCTCGAGCATGGAAACCTCAATTGTAAGTTATAAAATTATCTTACAATTGTTTAATTTTCTTATTAAGTTATAGTTCTTTATTAGCATAACTAATGGTTTACTTTTTATCATTTTAGGCAAAGGTTAATGAACTGCAAAACTCCTAGTCTAATGCCGACAAGGCATCTTTGGCTATGGACACACTAAGCCAACAGCTCGGGGAGGATCACAAGGGGAAGACAAAGGGGTGATCTCTCGGGTGGAGTCGAGGCTTATCGAGATTGAGATGAGCAATACCGAGCTAGCTCATTAGGTTGACACCCATGGAGATAAGTTAGAAAGGTTGGAGGTGACGGTCCTCAATATGTTCGAGCACACGGAACATCAGTTGAGGTCCACCTCTTATCAGGGCAAGGGAAAAGTGGTATACGATGATGCCACTACTTTATCTTTATCACCCTCACCACCAATACGCACCCACTCGTTGCCCGCATATGATCCATATGCCACCTTGACGCTTATCGAACGACCTATGTCAATACTGGGTTTTTCGAGTGTGTATATAATAAAATTCTCTAGTGGAAAGGCCATAGTTGGGGGTTGAGTGACCCAAACACACAACCATGTAGTGTGGTTCATGGACGTGTATTGCAAGATATTGAGTTAAGGTTAGCGTCATGCATATTATGCCCGAAAAAGAGAATGAATCCTTGTGGTTCGATGAGCAATACGATGTTCAAAAAATTGAGGGTTGTATCAATTCATATGTAGTGTAGCCAACCTTCCTCCTCAGACTTGTTCAAAACTCAAGCCCTTGACATTATTTGTATTAATTCCAAGGTTATGAATATTGAATGTTTGATATTATTTGAATAAATTTCATTTGAATATTGAATGTTGGATGGTTATGAATATTTGTTGGTTAATTCATATGTAGTTTTTATGAATTGTTGAATGTTGCTTGAGATATACACTATTTAAACATGTTTAAATATGCTATAACAAGCTAAAATATACTGCTGAGTAGTGAAAATGTCAATACTACCCAATAGTTTTTTTTAAAATCTACCCAGAATTTTCACGGACTTCAAGACAAGTCCGTGACAAATGACATGAGCTAATGGTGCCAACACCGTGGTTTTTATTTTGAGGTGCAGGTGAGTTAACACTTAATGATATGAGAGGTCTATTGAGATGTCGATAAGGTTGACTTCCGTTGAATTAGAGATATGAATTGAGTAAAGTCGATCGTGGGAATTAGGGGACTAGAGCGTCGTGCCTAAGCAATGTTTATTTGTGATAAGGATGCATTAAGTTCCTTGATTACGCCCTTTCGGGTAGTTAGTAACAATGATTTGATTAGGCGAACTCAATCCTTGGGGTAGTGTCATGTCATAAATGATTAATGATTTGGTAGACATGAGGAACCGTGTTGATCAACACTTGGGAATGTGTACTCGATCTGAGTTGGTAAGATCATATGGTTATAAATGAGTGTATTGGGGGTTGTTGATTGAAATTTATACCTTGCAAAGTATGATGAGAGTTATAGGCAACTTACGGTAAGTATGTTGCATATGGAACAATGATAGTTAAGGAAACTTAGCAATGAACTTTAGATAGTCTTCCATGTCAGGGTTTTAGGAGATATAATGCAATTTTAAGTCATAGGATCCCTAATGATGTAAACCTAGAGGCTTATAGGTTGTATGCGATGTCCCATATCCTATCGGAATCCTTATTAGTGTCAGTCTATGATTTAGTACGTGGCTTATGGACCTAACTATTTGGAAGGGATATAAAATTATTGTCTAAGTGTCAAGGCCCATTTTAGCAACCTATGTGATGGCTAGATGCAAGGGAATTCCAGTGTGACTATGGTTTAAGGTGGATTGGAGTGTCCATAGGACTAATTGTGTGTGGCGTTATTGGGAATATAAATTGACTCGTTGCAATGTCTTAAGGTGTTCAATGGTTAAGGTGCGTAATATGTAGAGGCTTATAGACTAATGTCTTTGCGAGCACCTATGAGTCACGATGTGGCGATTGAGAAATTTGTAGTGCGCACCCAAGATGGTGGAGTCATAGTGGTGAGGAAATTGTAAGAATAATTTTTCTAATATTTTTCATAATATTGGCCTTTTATAGTTTAGGCTAGTTTGACATATCCCATTACAAATTGTCACGCACCATCATTACAAACCGAACTCTATCATCTCCAAGTTTGAAGACTTCCCTTCATCCCATAAAGGTATAAAGAAATTAAGAGTTTAAATTAATTCATAGACTTTATTTCTAGGATGTTTATTTTTTTTATCAAAAATGAACAAGGGATTTTTAGTTTTGAAAATAAAATATTTTTAATTTTATACCTCGTTCAAACGAGATTGAGATTTCATTAGAAGTGTTGTAAACAGAGACCCCCAATTTATGATTTATTCCAATTTAATTCCCTATAAGTGCGGAATAAATATGATTACTAACAAAATTTAATTTTCCAAAATTAATTTACTTTTCTTTTTTTTAAAAGACAGAAAATTATAGTGAACAAAAATTTTAGTTTCTTTTAAAATTAAAATTAAACTAAACATAAAGTGATTTAAAGTAAACACACACACACACACACACACACACACGCGCACACACTTTAAATTCACTCAAATCGAATTAATTTAATTATCAATTTTAAACACCTTAGGCAAAAATATTATCCAATTAATTTAGTGTCAACTTGATTTAAACTAACTTAAAGTAAACTTACCCAAATAATTAAACAAACACCATTTTAATTAAGATTGAGAATTAAACCCAATTTTATCAATTTACCCTAAGCATGCGTTATAGGTGATTCTAGCAAAAGATAAAATAAATTAACAATCCCACAACGTGCCTATGTAGGAGGAAAAACCCAAATAGGGAAAAAACCTCAGACGGCCCTGGCCTAATAAATTCACTAAGTATGGAATGAATTTTACAAAGACTCGACAAGAGGACTTACACAATAGACTCGACTCGCTTCAAGCCTTAATGCGCCCCTTCGATCTCCAACCTCCGCCTAGCGAATAACCGCGGACTCGTCCACAATCTCGGACTCCACCTATTGGGCTCTTGGACAACATCACCCTGACACGAAGCCTTTCTTCGAGTGGGAACATCGCAGTGTAAATAAATTGTTTCTCCTTTTGTTAGGTTAAAGAAGAGACCCAAACTCTTTTCTTATTAGGTAGAAAAGTGAACCCGGTGCCAAAACACTCCAAGCAAATAATATAAATATAGGATCTTGGATAAAAACTAAAAAAGTTGGGTGTATGTGTTTTTGGTAGGAATTATTTCATGGATTCACAAAACACAAAACTATGAACTTTTGATGTTGGGAAATTTTCTCTCCAAATTTTCTCTCAAAGTATGTTTTGAAGTTATCAAAAGTTGGTTTTTCAAAAGAGGTTCCCGCACTAAATAAGTCTGGTAGCAAGTTATTGGGTAAAATAATGGGAAAGTGGGTTAAAAACAACCAAAATTGTTCCCGCCGGAAATCTCGTTCAAACGAGTTTTTTTTTTCGAACGACATTTCGTTCGAATGAAGTTCTTATTGGAATGAAAATTTCGAACGAAATGTCAGAATGTTCATTTTTCGATTTAAGCCCAAAAACTTAAGAATAAAATTATGAAATTAATTCATGAAAATATGGTATTTTATACCAAGTTATTAATTAAGATTCTGACAATAAAAAAAATTGATTTTAAATAAAATGACACCCTTTTAAAAAGTTCCTTGTCTCCTACAAATATATAAAAGTATTCATACCTTTGGAGACTTGAAATATGATGTTGATGATGTGAAACGTGCTACTGAAACTCGGTAATGAATAATGTCTTCATGTTGAACTAGGCTGATACGTCTTCAACTCAAACTCGTTGTAGGCTTGAAGTATACACAAGAACACTATTCTATGACTCAAATATTTTTGTCCGTAATTGAGCCAAAACTACAAAGTACTCAATTGGAAATTTGTGTCCTTACAAATCTCCCCCTTTGGATATTCCGGGACAAAAGCCAAACAAAAATCCTAAAGGTCCATCAAGGTCAACTAGACCCAAAAACTTCCAACCCAAAGGAAAAAATACAAGGTTGACTAAAACCTAAGGATGAATATCTTTTTCGTTTCCTGCACACTTAAGAAAACCATTAAATGCATAGGGAATATTAAAATATTAAATGAAATTAAATTAAATACTCCCCTAAATTAATTCTAATTCTCCTCTTTATTAAATAAATGAGCTACTTAGAAAGACGCCACCCCTAAGTTAAATCTCCCAAACTATGATACGATTACAATAGGATTATATACCATTTATTTATTAAATACTCCCCCTAAATTAATTCTAATTCTCATCTTTATCAAATAAATGATCTACTTCGAAAGACATCTCCCCCTAAGTTAAATCTCCCAAACTAAGATACAATTACAATAGGATTAGATACCATTTCTCCCCCTATCATTCTCCCCCTTTTTGTTCAGGAATAGACAAAGGTGATAGAATTAATTAAATATTAATGACTCCCCCATTTTAACTAAGTACAATTTCTCCCCTAAAAACTACATAAGGGATATAAATATGGAAAAGCAAGAAAACATGACCGTGCATAAGGTGATAGGAATATGAAAGTATATTGGGAACAATAACATAACTAATCCATACAAATATTATGGGATACTAACTATGATGCGAAAACAAATTATACCAATTTGACAAATAAGATACTAAGCATGTGATATCAAACAATATACGCAACAAGATAGATTCAAATTAGAATTGGAAGCATACATGTACTAGAAAGCACGACAGAGACTAAAAAAAATAACCATATATATGTAGACCTAATGAATATCACTAACGCACACTCACATATATATAGGTATAAACACCATACATGACACAAAATACATTATGCTTTTTACACTCAAATGGGAAAAAGGTGTCCAAATAAATGTTGTAAATGAAAGTCTAGGGGTGTGAAACTGTAACAATTAAATTTTGACCCTCTCACTTAAAAAAAAGTTCAAGGAGTTCTCATTTGATTGCCAAAATTTATCACATTTAGATATAGCCTCATGTGACAATATAAATTGAACTCAATGAACAAACATATACAATGAACATAAGCTTAGAATATTGATGATTCTACAAACCAATAGAGTCATGACAATAAAAGTTTACTAGGATTCAAAGTCATTGTACAAAACCGTTAATATATCCAACCAAACTCCTCATAATTTCCTTTTTCTTTTCTTTTGAGCATATTAACTAAACAATTTTGGCTTTGCCAAATATTCTTTTCAATGCCACATTTTTTAGGCCTAAAATTCAATGGTGGTTTTTCACGCAAAGTAATTTTATCTTTCGCATCTCGATTTCATTGAGAAACAACTACACTGGATAAACATATTTTTCTGTTTTTGTAATTCGAGAAACGGTTGTTACATGCACTAATCCTCTATAGTCAGAAAAATGTAGATGAATAAATTGGTGGGAGAACAGATCACTTAGCTCAAATGTACATGTGACATTTAAATCTCAAATGAGCTCTTGCATGTGTGAAAAGACGTATATAAATAGAATCCATTAAGCAACACAAAATCCAACTACTCCATGTAAGAATGACAAAGAACATTTTAAGGATTGACAATCTTAACCAAAAGTTCTAGCCACATGGAAGCGGATAGGAAAGGATTCAAACACAAGTATATACCACATAAAGTGTGTCAAACTAAAATACACAAAAAAATAAAATCTTTTTGAGTTTTTGAAACTTTTTAACCAAACATACAAAAATATTTACTCAAAAGACAAACAAAAATCATTTGTATTTTTCATGAAGTCTAAATTACACCTAAGATAAAATCACAAGTGATAAACAAAATCTTTTTGTATTTTTCAATTAATTAAACATAAAATGAAAGACCAGTAATACAAAAGATAAAAAAAAATTAGAATTCTATCATGAGATATGTGATAAAGCAATGACTAGAAAATGGTAAACACGCATACAATTAGCATGAATCACAAAAGCTAAAGTATGCAAACAACTAACACATTCCACCTTTAGATTTAACAAGGGAGGTATCATGTGAAAGAAAATTAGAATAAAAAATCATGTATTGTAAAGCTACGAAGTCGGATCTCCTAACCCAAATTAATGACGAATAACGATTTCGGGGTATGGGAATCTTGACTACCTCAGTTTCCTTACTTTGGGATTTTCTAGAAAATCTTTTAAGATCAAAACAAAATTTCTTAAGATGACTTTTTCGACCACAGCGTGAACAAGTAAAAACACATCGAACGGTGGTACCTAAGGATTGATATCTAAAGGCTTTCCTAGATGATTCTCTTAAAACATTGGTTTTGATTTTATGAGTTGACTCATTACAAGTATCGAAGCCTAAACCACACGTGTCATTTTTAATTTGGACCGTTCCTAATATTTTATCTAATTTCTCCGAATGACACTTCAAATCAAATTTGACTTTACTAGAGTCTTTTAATTTTTTTTCTAAATCTAAAAGGTGAGACTCTAATAAAATAATGCGCTATTCAAACGCGAGAAGCTCTTTTTTCAAGGATTCCATTAAGCCCTTAAGGCTATATCTCTCGCCTTCTACATACTCAATCTTCTGTCGAAGAGCTCTCGCTCGTGTGCTAAGGACATCAACTAATTCACTCTCATCAATAAGCTTGTCACACTCCTTTAAACTCGCTTCTAACTTCAAATTTTCCCTTTTTAATTTTATAAATTTGATATATAATTCGTGAAATGCAAATTGAAGTTCACTCACATCAACCTCATTTTCACTTTCATTATCTCTCTCTTCTCCACTCTCACTACTATCATCTTTTAGAGCTTCACAAACATAGGCCTCGGAAATGTCATGATTTGAGATGTCATCGTCAGACAATTTCTCTCCATCATTAACATAACAAGCCATAAACATGGTAAAGTTGCGTTCAATGGGGAATTCGGGTCCCTCTTCCTTTTCACTTTCATCACTAAGGGTGGCATTATAGGAAATTAGTTGTTTGTCTTCTCTCCTTAGTTTAGTGGGCGACTCAAAAGTCCTATGGCCATAACCCTCACAACATAACACCTATTTGACTCGTCCCTATTAAGGTTTACATTAAAAGTTTTAGGGATCGTTTCGGCTTTGTCATGCTTAGATTTTTCAAATTTCTTAAAATCATTTTTAAATTTATCTTTATTAAATTTAAGAAATTTACGAAACTTCCTAGCATACGTAGCCATATCTTCTGAGTCACTATCACTCTCATCATCCAAAACTTATTTTTCCTCCTTACGGGCTTACAAAGCGATGTCCTTCTCTACTTTCTTTTCGGTTTTGGAGGGGAACATATCTACTTCATAGGTTTGAAAATCACCGACTAGTTCCTCAAGTTTGGTAGAGTGTAAGGTGGGTAAAGAAGTTAACATGGTCACCTTAGGGATAAATCTATCGAGTATGGACCTAAGGATTTTCTTTACAACTCGATCGTCGGGCATTTTCTCTCCTAAATTAAATGAAGAATTTACTATAATGGAGAGTCTAGCATAAAACTCATCGAATGTTTCCTTTTCATTCATTTTGATGGTTTCAAATTAAGTGGTGAGGTTTTGGAGTTTAGAAGCTTCTATGGTACTTGTTCCCTTGTGAGTGAGTTGTAGGATATCCCAAGCTTCCTTAGCGGTTTCACACGTCATGATACATCGGAATTCATCCGGTGTGACCGCGCTAAACAAGATATTTAAACCCTGAGAATTGAAATTAGCGGATTTAAGTTCGTTCTCACTCCAATGCTCAACGGATTTGGGGGGACACGTTCATTCTCTATCAAACAAGTAGGTGGGGACCACCCATTAACTACGGATAACTAAACCCTCTCGTCTATAGCCCTAAGTTCCGAACGCGTACATTCTTTGTAATATGCGACTTTAGAACCATCGAAAATAGAAAATTTGGAAAATGGGAAAAAATCCATTTTCCGTCAAAAATATTAAAAGGACTTAAACGAAGTAAATTATAGCTCCCGCTCTAATACCACTTGTTGTAAACATAGACCCCCAATTTTAAAATTTTTCCACTTTAATTTCCTATAAGTGCGGAATAAATATGGTTACTAACAAAATTTAATTTTCCAAAATTTATTTACTTTTGTTTCCTCTAAAAGATGGAAAATTATAATGAACACAACTTTTAATTACTTTTCAAATTAAAATTAAACTAAACACAAAGTCAATTAAAGTAAAGACACACACACATTTTAAATTCACTCAAACAAAATTAATTTAATTATCAAGTTTAAAATTCATTGGCAAAAATATTATCTAATTAATTTAGTGCTGACTTGATTTAAATTAACTTAAAGTAAACTTACCCAAATAATTAAACAAACACCATATTAATCAAGATTGCGAATTAAACCCAATTTTATCTTTTTACCGTAAGCATGCATTCTAGGTGATTCTTACAAAAGATAAAATAAATTCACAATCCCACAGCGCGCCGATGTACAAGGAAGAACCCAAATCGGGAAAAAACCTCGGACGACCCTGGTCTAACAAATTCACTTAGTATAGTATGAATTTTACAAAGACTCGACAAGAGGACATACACAATAGACTCGACTCCCTTTAAGCCTTAACGTGCTCCTTTGATCTTCAACCTCCACCTAGAGAATAACTGCGGACTCCTCCACAGTCTCAAACTCCACCGATGGGGCTCTTGGACAACGTCTCCCTCACACGAAGCCTTTCTTCGAGTGGAAACACTATAGTGTAAACAAACTGTTTCTCCGTTTGTTCGGGTTAAGACCCAAAATATTTTCTTATTGGGTAGAAAAGTAAACTCGGTGCCAAAGCACTCCAAGCAAATAACATAAATATAGGATCTTGGATAAAAACTAAAACTATTGGGTTATGTATTTTTGGTAGGAATTATTTCATGGATTCACAAAAACACAAAACTATGAACTTTTGATGTTGGGAAATTGTCTCTCTAAATTTTCTCTCAAAGAATGTTTAGAAGTTATCAAAAGTTGGTTTTTCAAAAGAGGTTCCCCCACTATATAAGTTTGGTAGAAAGTTAGTGGGCAAAATAGTGGGAAAGTGGGGTAAAAATTGCCAAAATTGTTCCTACCGAAAATCCCATTCGAACGAGATTTTCGTTCGAACGAATTTTATAACGAAAAGTCAGTGGACAAAATGGGAAAACTCGTTCGAACGAAATTCTCGTTCGAACGAAATTCTCATTTGAAACGAAAATTTCGAACGAAATGTCAGAATGTGCATTTTTTTATTTAAGGCCAAAAACTTAAGAATAAAACTATAAAATTAATTCCTAAAAATATGAAATTTTATATCAAGTTATTAATTAAGATTCTGACAATAAAAAAATGATTTAAAAAACATTACACCCTTTTAAAAAGTTCCAAGTCTCCTAAAAATATATAAACGCATTCATACATTTGGAGACTTGGAATATGATGTTGATGATGTGAAACGTGGCACTGAAACTCGACAATGAATAATGTCTTCATGTTGAACTAGGATGATACATCTTCAACTCAAACTTTTCATAGGCTTGAATAATACACAAGAACACTATCCTATGACTCAAATGTTTTTGTCTGGAGTTGAGCCAAAACTACAAAGGACTCAATTGAAAGTTTGTGTCCTTACAAGAAGGGCGCTCATAGTTTTATCTAACGTGCATCGATTGAGGGCGTATTTTTTTACTCATCAGATTTGAAGCTTGTTCATATGAGATTTCTTCTTTATTCAAATTAGATGCATTTTTCATTGAAACAAGCCTTGAATTTTGTTCAAATGAGTACGTCGCCTCAAATTTTTTTAATGTCCTATAAATACTTGTTTCATGTTCATTTTTTATAATATTTTTACCATAATCGTTTCTGCATATCTTTTTGTGAAAGTTCTTCATTGTTTTGTGTTCTAAAACACTTTTTTATTCACAACATACATCATGAACATAGTTCTTGTGGCTTCGTTTAAACCCTAGAAAGTTCCGTATTCTTTCATACACCTCTGTGGATAAGTTATCTCCATGAATGTCTTGTGATACCCGAAGGAACTCATTGCTGAAGACAAAGGTTGAGGATGAAGGAGGATGGAGATCTTGTGATTCTTATAAGGATAATAGTTGTTATTTATATATTTATGAAGATTAATGCATTATACGTGTAGCAGTTATTAAGTAGTCTATAAGTCAACTATCTTGTAATATTTCTAAAGTACAAAAAAAAGTTTTATCCAAAAGGGTTTTTTCCCTGAAACCTTGCAAGTATTGAATGCTTTGTTTAATTTATGTTCGGAATCACATAGTTGCATGTTCTAGGGATAAAGGGTTAAATTTTAATGTGGATTATCATTTGAATTTAATAAGTTATCACCATTAGACAATTGCATGCTCTGAAATTGAAATCTTTGTTTGTGACCATCTTTGTCGAGCATATTTGTTTTTGCATTCTCATAGTGGTATATGTCCTTTCTCTAATTGGTGTTAGAGAATTCATACTTATCATCCTTTTCAAATTGATATCAGAGTAGGTTTCATTGAGTTATTGTGTTAGATAATTGTTTAGTGCTTTTTAGGTTGTTTAGTTTTTGTCTCGATGGATACACCTAGTTCTGACGACTTAAAATTTTAAATTAGAATTTTTCTAAAAGAATAGAAATTCTTGAAAAAGAAAAACTTTTTTTTAATGTTGCTATGGATATTTTATAAACTGTTCAAGATAAAAGAGATTTCTTTCATGAGAAGTTTGTGGACATGGACCATGATTTTAAAATTTTAGAATTATTCAAGGAAGAGAGTGATTATAGAGTCTGCTTTTTAGAAAAATAATTAGAAGACTTTAAAAATTCTAGGGTTAATGTTTGTGCCATTGAGGATAGTTTTTTTACTAATGATGTGAAGGCATGACAAAAGACTATTACGGATAGGTTATCTTTCATTGAGGGGATCAAGATAACCTTTTGTGAATTATTTAACATATGAGAAAGAGTCTCTAAAATTGAAAGAGTCAGATTCTTTGCTTGAGTGTAAAACTTTTAAGTTAAATGATGATTTAAAATACTCGAGTAGTGTTAGTAGTGATGGTACTATCTCATGTGTTTCTAATTTTTCGAGTGTTGAAAACAAAACCATTATTTGTTTTAGAGGTTCAACAACATCCAAGGATGTTAGAAAAGGTCAACCCATAGGTAACATTCCTCGCATTTTCATATGTTCACATTGTGGTAGGAAAGGTCACCTTAGGCATTATTGTTGTGTTCTTGGAAGAGGTCCTAGGAAGTTAACGTCTAGTGTTCCCTTGGTTATCGAAACTCGACGCGTTAAGTATACACCTATTTGGGTTAGGAAATCTATTTTGGAGGAGATATATGTTAGACTAGTTGATTCTCACATGATACATTTTATGGGTGACTCCTTAAATGATTTTAGTTGTCATACTCTAGTTGTTCTTTATGTTATATAATTTCTAGTGTTATGGAAGGCGTATCTTTTGTGTTATATTTTTCCTTTATTAAGTCATATTGGGAAAATGCAAAAATATTTTATTTTGATAAATTTTTGGAAAAGATATGAAAAGATTTTTTGTTTTTCTGTATTTTAGTTATACACATTTAATGTGGCATATTAGTTTGTTGAATCTAATTCACTATGAAATTTTCATGTGGCTAGGACATTTGGTTATGACTTTAGATACTTAAATTGATCTTAACCATGTTTTTCGAGTTAGTTTGAACTTGATTTGCTTTATGGGTTCAAATTTGTATATGCTTCCACACAAACATGCACGAGCTTGTTGGATTTTAACTTTACTATGTACATTTAAGCGTGGTGATATGTTCTCCCCTAAATTTTGTCATCTATATGTTTATGTGAGTATAGGGGATTTGTGCATGTAAGAACCGTTGTTCATGAGAGATTTTGTTTTGTATTGAAAAAAATATGAGTGTACACAGGAAGGGCTGTGAAAGAGAGGTTGATTTTGTGTGAAACCCACCATTGAAAACAGCCTAAGAAAAAATAAAGGCAATATAAGAATAAAATATGCCAAAGGGGTCAACATAGTTTGGTTCAACTACACCAAAACTATCGAGTTGTCGTGATAAAAAATCTTGGCATGTTTTGTGGTGACAAAGAAAATCATCATGAGCTTGTAACGGTCAAATTCTGTGACAAGAATTCTATTTTTTGTGAACTTTTAGTACGGCAAAGGAAAACTTGTCATGAACTTTGATCGTGACAAGTCCATGACAAATAAAAAATTATCTTGGACTTTGACCGTGACAAGTCCATGACAATTTTCATTTGTCACGGACTTGTCCAGATCAAAGGCCGTAAAAATCTTGGAAGAATTAAAAGAATTGTTGGGCAGTATGGCCACTATCACTGCCTAGCAGTATATTTTAACATGTTATATCATATTTAAACCTATTCAAACAGTATATATATCAAGCTACATTCAAAAATTCATAAAAACTACATATAACTTAACCAACCAATATTCATTACTCAATATTCAAATAAAATAAATACAGATAATGTCAAGGGCGGGTTTTGACAAGGCTTGAGAAAGAATGTAGGCCACACTACATATGAATGGACACATCCATCAATTCGCAGAGCATCGTGTTGCTCTTCCAACCGCAAAGGTGCACTCTCTCTTTTGGGCACAATATGCTTGACGCAAACCCTTGCCCTAATATCTTGCAGCACACGTCTATGAAACACACTACCCGGGTGTGTGTATGGGTTCATAAACCCCCTATCTATAGGCATGCCACCAAAGAGGTATATTAAATACACACTCGGCCAATCCATTTTTTTACATAGGCTGTTCGATGGGGGTCAATGTGTAAAACGGATCATAATTAGGCGGCGAGTGGGTACGTATTGCAAATGAGGATGAGACAGATAGAGTAGTGGCGTTCACGTCTACCGCTTCCCATTACCCTTAGATGAGGTGGACCCCAATTGGCGCTTCACGTACTCGAACACATTGAGGATTGTCGCCTTTAACGTTTCTAACTTATCTCCATGGGTGTCCACCTTATAAGCTAACCTGGTGTTGCTTGTCTCAATCCCGATGAGCCTCGACTTCCCCAACCGAGATCTCACCCCTTATCCTCCCCTTATGATCCTCCCCGAACACTTTTCTTAGTGTGTCCGTATCCGAAGATACCTTGTCGGCATCAGACTGGGAGTTGCGCACTTCCTTAAGATTTTTTTAAAACAACAAAAAGTACACGATTAATTAAGTTATCAAAAAAATTATAATGTAATTAAAAAAAAAATTATAAGATATTTTTATAACTTACAATCGTGGTTGCCATGCTCGGGGACACCTCATTATCTTTGTCCTTATTCGTTCAAATTTCCACATAGGCATATAGCCTATGTGGCCTCCACCCAGAGCCACTCCCCATCTCCTGAAATAAAATAATGCAAAATTAGTAACTAATGCAAAGTAATGCTAAATTAGAATAACATAAAACAAAAAGGAAAGAAAATGAAAACTTACCATCCTGTTCTCCACCTCGGCATAAGATGTACGTCTAGAGTGGTGCACGTCGAACTTTTTTTCTCGATTTTCCTGTCCTGATTGATGAGATATCAACTTTCGCTCCTGGATCATTGGCGATAATCTGCTGCCACTGTGCCAATGACATATTTCCTTCGATGGTACGATGTCGCGGACCAACAATATGGACTCCTAGTCCTGCCCAAAGTACTATGCTTGCATGTTTTTCTTCCATGTTTTGTATTCCCAGTTGAGGTCTTCTCATTCTTGACATTCTTGATGTTAGAATTCTGTTCCTGGCATAATAGGGCCATAATTAGAAGACTTATTTTAATTTTTGAACCTGGAAGTTTTATCAGAGGTAACCTCTGTTTAACCCTGCCCAGTATAAAATGAAACCTTTCTCAAATCTAAAACTATGATGGGGGATAAAAACATCCTATGGAAATGGTATCTATTTTTTTTCACTATCGATGAGACGATAGATTCATTCCCCTTTCCATGAATAGGACACCCTAAATAACCATGCGCTACACGATCAAATAATGTCCTATAGCCTGGAAAATCATGAACTGCCCACATCAACATAGCTTTCAGCGTAAACTCTTCTTTTTTAAAAGAGTCAAATTATTGCACACCTTTTTCTCATAACTCATTTAATTCTTCTACCGAAGGAGCTAAGTAGACATTTATTTCCTGACTTGGTGCCTTTGGCCCAGGTATCAATAAAGACAACATAAAAAATTTAGGTCTCATAAACTATGAAGGAGCAAGGTCTAGTGGTGCTAGGATCACTGGCCATACACCCTGATTAGTTCTTAGATTTCCAAATGGATTGAAACCATCTGTTGATACTGCCAAATGAATGTTACACTATTCTCGAGCAAAATCGGGAGACTCATAATTCATCCTCTTTTAAGCTGTAGAATCAATAGGATGTAATGTGAGATTATCCCCTACTTCTTCCCTAGTATATCAAGTAATTGACTCCGCTATACATGGAAGTGTGAAAAAATCACTTCAATCTAGGCCCAGTGGGAAAATATTTCAACACTTTTTGAGGCACTTTTGAGCTTGTGCCTTCCTTGCCAGTAGATTACACATATCTAGGTTCATCGCTTACTTGACATCGATTGAGATTTTCATACTCCTTTTTGGATAGTATGGATTCATACACTCAAGCATGAATTGATTTATACTTTATTCACAAACCTTTTAAAATTTTCTTCATAGTAGGATAGCTATTTCGAAGCGTATTCTTCTTGGGTGCAAGCCCTTCACCCAATTAAAAATTCCTTTCATGCTAGTGGCAGACAAACCATATTGGGTCTTAAAACTATGCAAACTAACCCTGACATGTAAAGTTATTTCATTGTTCTCAAAACAAGAGTACAACGACTGGGTCACCTTAAATTTTAAACTTTGGTAATCATCATCAAGGTTTATCCCGATATCTTCATTTGCAATAGAACCTTGTACATCATCAGTGACCTCATTTTCTTCCACTTCATGAACTCCATACGTGTCATCAATTAAATCCTCTAGCATATTATGATCTACATTATCCTCCTTCCCTTGTACATCTATCCGACTTAATAAAGGTTTCTCAGGGACAAATGGAACCTTTGATTCCCAGTGAAAAGTCAAAAATAACTATGAAAAGTGCGAATAACGTGTGATAATTGATTAACTTCGCAAATTTCCAATTTAGCATACTTATTTAATTTCAGCCCCTAATCATGCGTCTAAAGTGCAAGTGACAATCCCATAAACAAATAAAACAAGCGACACAAAGTTAAGGAAAAATCCCCGAATGGCAAAATCTTTTATTTCTAGAACTTTGAAGAATTTACAAGACATTGACTTACAAACAAATTGATAATCGCCCACAAATGTAACGCACGATGTCTTCGTCAAACCTTCAAAGAAACGGGTAGAAACGGTGTCGGTTGGAATATCCCGCAGGAACTCCAGGTTGTCAGCAATGAAGAAGAGAGACAGCTTCTCCACAAGGGTTGAACAAGTACAAGGATGTGTTCTTAAGTTGTAAAAACATTCACAAAGGATTGGCAAAGTTATGTGAATCAAAACATGAGTCTTGGGACTCAAAAAGGTGAAGACTTAGAGTGATTAGGACTCTTAAAATTGTCTTGAAAAGTCATAGAAAACAAATCCCCGAAGTTGGTTTAAATTAGGAAATCTGGCCCTAAAAAATCTCAAAAAAATCTGCTCGATTTTATCCTAGGTGGACCGGTCCGGTATGGATGCGGATCAGTCCGGGGTTAGACCGGTTCATTTTTGAAAGACCCCTCATCAGTTTTCATTCGATCCGAAGAATACTGGTTTCTGAACCAAGCAGATCGATCTAGGTATAGGGAGGATCGATCTGGGGGAGGATATGTTCTTTTTCCAAAAGGGGTGGATCGGTCCGTGGCGGACCGGTTCATTTTTGAAACAGGGGGACTGGTTCGGTTGTCCAGAAAATTGATTCCATAAATTCTTTGATATTCGTATCTGTTGATGAAGATGCGATCTGGAATTTCTTCAACGTTGTAACGGCGTGTGACATATAAATATAAAATGGAAAAAAATGTCCTTACAAATCTCCCCCTATGTGTATGCCGGTACACACATAAAAACAAACATCCGAAATATCAAATATCAAAATGCCTATACAAATCTACCGTTCCATGAACCCAAAACTGGAACGATACAAATGAATAAGACTTCATCGTTTGCTCTTCTAATCTTTAGGAATCATCAAATCTCAAAGCTTTTCTCATCAGGGTGTGCAACATATTGATCTTTAATCTTCATACCTACACACATGAGACAAAATAAATACCACGTGACATAACGAGTTTGAAATGAGATAAACATAGATACCAATTTATGATAAAAGCATAATCTAAATCTCAAAAACTCCCCCAAAATTTAAACTCTCCCATAAAATGATAATTCTTTCTCCCCCTTTTTATGATGTCCCCAAATAGACAAATGAGAAAAATTAATCAAATAAGCAAAATCGAGGTGTCACGGTACACAAAACAGGGCATCAAACAATATGGCAAATGAGCTCTTGCAAGGAGATGCTCAAACAAATGCACAAACTATTTTTGATTTTTCAATTTTTCAAACAAAGATAAGATACATTTGAAAAAAAATATTCTACAAAAATCACACCATGGATTTAGACTCAAACAACCAAGTCATGGAAATGGAATGAATGGGTGTGAACACATTCGATAGGTAAATCAACTGAATCAATCATATGTGCACGATGCATATGTGTACCCCTAACGAATGAGCATCAAAAGTATCCTTAGGTGTAAAAGTTTGTTGAATTTAGATGACATCGTCTTATGCAAATCAACAAATCAAAGCAAAATGATTTCCACCCCAATAATGTCCAAAACTATTTAGCGCATTTTCAAGCATTTCAAGGATGTGCAAGCCCGTTTTAAATTCTCCAACCAAACTCCCTCATATATATTTTCTTTTAGAGGTAATCTAAATTCTCAAACTTTGGAAAATTGGTGCAAAAAGCTAAATGACCCATAATTTGGCATGAATTTCTTTTTATTTCCTTTAAAAAAAATCGGGCTCTTTTAACCTCTTTGGACCTCGGATAATAAAATTCCTCCATTTTTTAGGTCCAATTTAACGGTGGCTTAGTATTCGGAAAGGCAAAATGAACCTTTCGCACCCCTTCCCTGTTTTCAAACAAAACACACAAAACGGTTTTTATATGCACAATTTTCTTATCCAAATTTATCACACTTGGTTCGTTTTAAGGACAGGATTGAAGTGAAAACACCCAACCAACATGTGATAAGACAAGCACAATAATCAAACAAATCCGTGCATGTGTGCAATAAAGGAAATCATGAGTCAAACATGTAGCAAGTAACACTAAATTACATCTTAATGACTCCAAACATTATAAAGCACAAGGATGAATTGACCTATTATCTCAAAACACTATCAAATAGTCACATGAAAATAATGTAATGATGTTGTGACTTGGTCATCCTAAGTGTTTATCCATAAAAGGTGCAAACAAAATACAAAAATCTTTTTGGATTTTCAAATTTGACAAAAAAAAAATATGAATGGACACTAAAAAAAAAACTTTTTGCATTTTTCAAATTTTTCAAAAAAAAAAATTGTATAAAAATGGTACATACTAGCAATAGGCAAACAATGTCATCATGAAAAACATCCTATGCTAGTAAACAAGTCAAACCTCAATCATTAGGTGCAGAGGGGTTTTCCAAAGGTGGTGACAACTTATGAAAAACCTCCATCAATTCTTGTGAAGATTTGATTAAAAACATAACTTTCTCACCTAAATGTGCAAACTCTCTCATGTAGTCTCCGGGAGCATGTAAAGTATCATGTGTGGGTGCACGTGTTCCAGAAACACGTGTAGAAGCAAAACGTGACACATACCCCAACTTAAAGCAAAATTCCTTAAGGTGACCTCTCCTCTTGCCATGTGAACAAACATAAATAGGCCTAGGAAAACCTCTCTCAAAAACTCTAGGACGTGATTTCCTAGTAGGAATGGGCCGCCTAGGTGGGGTAGGGTGAGACTTACGTGAATCTAACACTAAAGTGGGAATCGACTCGGGTGCTAATTTGGAAGAAGAATCACCGTCATGACTTATTCCAAACTTCTCACCTTTACCCTTAATAACCACCTTTTCAACGTTCTTAGGTATGTTCTCAAACTTGACTTTGACCCCCCGAGCACGTTCGAGATCACTCTCGAGTTGGGATACACGTGTCATCAGACTAAACAACGTGTTGGTCAAATCACACGTCTCCTTTCTCAAAAACTCCTTCTCTCTCTCCAAATCTAAAACCCGATGACCTAAATCTCGATTGTACTTCTTTGTTTTCAAGGTCTCAGTGTACAAATCTCTAAAAGATTTTTGGATCTCATTTTTATCTCCACTCTCCTCCTCACTTTCTCCCTCACATGACGAACACAAATCATTATCATCGCTCTCGTATGCAATCTTGTGAGACAAAGTGGGTGTGATCACACGACTAGAAAATGAGACAACCATCCCATGTCCCAAACCTTTATCAGACTCATATCCCTCATCACCCTTATCACCCTCACTGTCACTAAGAGTGGCGGGCGTATCAGACTCTTTGCTCTTTCTCCTTATCCTAGTAGGACACTCTCTAGCTATGTGCCCTTTCCCTTCACACTCAAAGCACCTGATCTCATCCTCCTTGTCACTATATTTGACCTCCTCTTTCTTTTTATTTGACACAAAATATCTCTTTGTATTGGAAGAATTATTTTGGCTCATGTTGAGAAGTTTTTTAAATTTTTTCGCAAACAAGGCCATATCACTAAAATCAAAATTTCCCTAAGAATCGGACTCACAAACTTTTTCTTTCTTTTTCTTAAAATGAGTCTTTAAAGCAATGCCATTATCCTTAGCCTTAATGGTTTTGGAAAATATGTCAATCTCATAGGTTTGAAGATCTCCTATAAGTTCTTCCAACTTAAGTGATTTCAAATTTCCCAAAGAGTTCAAAATAGTGACTTTAGGAATAAAGCATTTTGGAAGAGATCTCAGAATCTTTTTAACGACAAGCGTGTTATCAATAAACTCACCCATATTAAAACATGTGTTAACAATGTCCGATAAACGGGCACAAAAATCATCAAAGCATTCGTACTCAGACATGGTGATAGTCTTAAATTGGGTAGCCAAATTTTGTAATTTTGATTCTTTAACCGCGTTCGTACCCTCATGTGTCAATTTTAAAACATCCCAAGCCTCTTTAGACGTGGCGCACGTCATAATTCAGCGAAACTCATCAGGAGTGACAGCTCCAGAAATAGCTCTCAGACCGCGGGAATTAAAATTAGACAATTTATAATCATCTTCAGTCCATGCTGACACGAGTTTTAAAGAGATGATATTATTAACGGTGACTGTGGGAGGAGTCCAACCATTTTCTCAAAGCAACCAAACACGCTCATCAATAGATTTTAAAATTGATTTCATATAAGCTTTCCAGTAGGCATAATTAGACCCGTCAAAAATAGGCACTGATTATATAAGTGCTCCATAGGAAAAAATGCGAATTTAAAAAAAAAAATCAATATCACATGATTTTGCGAAAAATAGGAATATGTAATAAATTAGCGCGACTTGCTCTGATACCAATTTGAAAGGTGCGAATAACGTGTGATAATTGATTAACTTTGCAAATTTCTAATTTAGCATACTTATTTAATTTCAGCCCCTAATCATGCATCTAAAGTGCAAGTGTCAATCCCATAAAAAAATAAAATAAGCGACACAAAGTTAAGGAAAAATCCATGAAGGGCAAAACCTTTTATTTCTAGAACTTTGAAGAATTTACAAGACCATTGACTTATATACAACCTGATAATCGCCCACAAGTGTAACACACGGTGTCTTCGTCAAACCTTCAAAGCAACGGGTAGAAACAGTGTCGGCTAAAATCTCCCGCAGGAACTCCAGGTGGTCAGCAATGAATAAGAGAGACGTCTTATCCACAAGAATTGAACAAGTACAAGGATGTGTTCTTGAGTTGCAAAAAGATTCACAAAGGATTGACAAAGTTGTGTGAATCAAAACATGAGTCTTGGGACTCAAAAAGGTGAAGACTTAGAGTATTTAGGACTCTTAAAATCGTCTTGAAAAGTCTTAGAAAACAACTCTCCGAAGTTGGTTTAAATAAGGAAATCTGTCCCTAAAAAATCTCAAAAAAAATCTGCTCGATTTTATCCCAAGCGAACCGATTCGGTATAGATGCGGATCAGTCCGGGGTCGGACCGGTTCTTTTTTGAAAGAGACCTCTTCGATTTGCATTCGATCTGAAGAATACTCGTTTTTGAACAAAGCGGATCAGTCCGGGTATAGGGCGGATCGGTCTGGGGGCGGATCGGTTCTTTTTCCAAAAGTGGCGGATCGGTCCGTGGTGGATCGGTTCGATTTTGAAACAGGCAGACCGGTCCAGCTGTCCATAAAATTGATTCCATGAATGCTTTGATATTCGGATTCGTTGATGAAGATGCTATCTGGAATTTCTTTAACGATGTAATAGCGTATGACATATAAATATAAAATGGACAAAAATGTCCTTACAAACTATCTTGCATACCTCATCTTAGCACATGTAGTTCAACCTTTTCAACTCAAACACCTTACCATTCCTACACTTAGCACACAGACTCGACAACTCTTCATCATTACGACATCTCTTTGCGTATTTCACAAATTCATTAGCACTTATGCGAAGCACATCCCATAATCTAATTTGTCTCACATATCCACTCTTTTTATTTAGGATATCCAATTGTAGTTATTACCAATAATTACCTATTATGGGTAAAAACATATATTCATGGATTAGTATAAACACAAGCGTATACTCATATATTCTATAGTAATGTTTCTAGTGATGATTTATAGATAGTTGTGTTTCATTCCTCTTTATTAATTATTTAACAACAATTTTTTAAAAATAAACTATGTTTTGTTTCTGTCTTATTTATATTATGTAGAATCAAAACCCTAAATGTTAGAAATGCCTAGGGCCAACCAACTCAATGGCCATCTAAATATTCAAATCCACCAGTTAACAACGATTCAAGAATCCAAAAAAAATTCAAATAATAATGAAAAATATTAGAAATGCCTAGGGCCAACCAACTCAGTGGCCATCTAAATATTCAAATCCACCAGTCAACAACAATTCAAGAACCCAAAACAACAATTCAAATAATAATGAAAAATATTAGAAATGCCTAGGGACAACCAACTCAATGGCCATATAAATGTTCCAATCCATCAGTCAACAACTTATGAGTGAACATGAGAACATATAAATCATTATATCATGTTACAATACCATTATGTCCTGCATTCACATGAGAATACATTCATGCATGCATACACCCCCCAAAGAAAGTATTATATAAAAAGTAACGAGGGTGAAAAGGTAATAAGTAATCGTATACAAGTTGATTTAGTGTGAATTTAAACTTGCCTAGATTAAAGTTATGAGAGATTATACGGATAGATATTAGCTCCTATTTAACTCAACTAATTGCCATCATCTTGTTTATGATGGAAAATAGGAACTAATGACTATCTATTGAAGTTCTCGTTACTATAATCTAGCCAGGTGTAAAGTTACACTAAATCAACTTCTCTACTATTACTCATTACATTTTCACCCTCGTTACTATTATATAACACTTTATTTGGGGTGCATGCATGCATGTATTATACAACAATTTATGAGAACAAAAATGCATGTTTGTATATATATATATAGAGAGAGAGAGAGAGAGAGAGAAAGAGAGAGAGAGATGGCCCCTAAAATATATGAGAAAGACGAAAGGGGGTCGTCGCTGCTGCAATTAGAAAGATGGATAATTATAAGGGAAAACCCACTATAAGTCAATTTATACTAATTACCAATTTCTATCAATTACTACAATTCGAGAGATCTCATTACAGAGGTAATGACTCTCGAATGGGTGTAATGTCTATTACATGCGTACACAAAATAACTGGAAGGATAGTATCTATGCTCACTATATGTAATTCAAAGTAGTTAAAAATTACCAGAGTAAGTATGTTTCATTTATTCGATAGTAATGTTTATTGTGACGATTTATACATAATTATGAATATATTTCACATTATTAGTTGTTTAATAATGAACTTTTAAAATTTATGGTTTGGTCTAAGGGCCAACCAACTCAATGGTCATCTAAATTTCAAACCCACCAGTCAACAATAATTCAAGAATCCCAAACAATTCAACAATGTGTGTGTGTGTGTGTGTGTGTGTGTGTGTGTATATATATATATATATATATATATATATATATAGAGAGAGAGAGAGAGAGAGAGAGAGAGAGAGAGAGAGAGAGATGTATCGAAATGTGTGTAGGGAGAGACACCTAGTCGTTGTAATATGTGAAGAAGAGGAAAGGGGATCGCCACTGCTGCAATTAAAGAGAGAAACCAAATATCCAATGCCAATTACCAAATATCAAATACCAAATACCAATTTAAATTAAAATTTATACACACACACACACACACTAAAACATACACACACACACTCACACACACAAATACACTAACACACACAGACACGCACACTAAAACATTCACACATACATTGAAACACACACACACTGACACACTAAAAGCCGTAAAGAGAGAAAAATCGTACCAGTGAGAGAGGGAGAGAGAGAGAGAGAGAGAGAGAGTAAGGATCGTAGCAATAGGGAGGGGAGAGGGAGATAATCGCAACAACAGTAGTACGGAGAAGAGAGAGAATCGCGAGGGAAAATGAAACACAAGGGAAGAAACCGACAAGTGGCTAGGGTTATATTTTTTAAAAGTTGTCACGGATGTGTCATGATTTTTTTATTGTGACAATCTCGACCTGGTGAATGGTGCCATTTTGGCATTTTGGTGTAGTGTTTGATTGATCAGTCAAAACAAATCACTTCAAAACAAAAGGAAAAGAAAAGAAAATAATATAAAATATGATTATTTTTATCTTTTGAGGGAGTTTAGTTCAAGATCAAAGGATTTGCACCATGAATCCTATAATGCTTATTTTGTCATGACGTTATTGATTTGTAGAATCACCAATATTCTAGGCTTGTGGGCATTCTTCTTGTTTTGTTCATTAAGTTCGTCTTTATTTATCACCTGAGGCCAAAGCTTAGTTTGATAAAGTTTTGCAGTCAATTTGAACTTTTTTATCATATTTGAGTGTTTGGTTATATTCATTTGTATATAGTTGACACATATTCATTCCATCCCACTTGTTTAGACGCATCGATACTATGCTAACATGTAAATCTTATGTGTATTGTGTCATGTTTGTGTCCGTTTATACTTACATATGTGTGTCGGATTTTTCGTGGTTTATTTTTGCATATATTATATATGGTATTGAATGTAGTATTTATGAAATTTATTTTTTTTTTTGGAAAAAAATAAAATATTTCAAAAATAGTTGGTTGTGTTCGCCTTTGAGATGATCATTATACATGCTTGGTTTATGTCGTTTTGTGATATCGTTTTCTACATCATGCTTCATATTTTATGCCTATGTTTCTACTTCTTTATCTATTTCAAATAAAAACAAAGGGAGAGATAAAATAAAAAGTGAGTTTTGATGAGTTTTATTTATGGGGGATAATTTATGAGTTCTACTTTATTTCAAACTCGATGCTGCATCACGAAATGAATTGTTATCTCATGTGTGTAGGTACTTAAAGCGGAATTCAAGACACGCAGATGAAGATAAATTCAGTGGAAGGGAAGAAGAAGAAGTTCGAAGACAAAGATACTTATTCCATTCCATTCTACAGTTAGGAATGGTGTTAGGATTTTGATCATATGATATTTTTTGTTTTTATTTTTTGATTCAGTTATGTTTGTTTGTTTTGTATCGGAATAGCGAGGGGGGGTTTGGAAGTACAATATTCCGAATATTCTTCATGAAATAGGATGATAGCGAGGGAAACCGAGTGTTCGTATAGGGACACTGTCATTGATTTCGGCTCCCTCTCTACATACAAAAACCTAAGCTACTACTACACTTGCGAGGTAAGCACAGCGGTAAGTCGGGTATCGTAAGAAATCCACAGGGAGTGATTGAATTTTAGATTTTAATTACTTTAAAACTTCAAGAATAAAAGTGTAAAATAAATAAAAGAAAAGGTAATGTGTGGGTATGGTGGAAAAAGAAAATAATAAGTTACGCTACGCAAAAGTAAAGCGAGGATCGGGATCACATCCTACCACACGGATTGAAACAACTACTAATCAAGATTCTGTCTCGAAAGTAATTTAATGGAGCTTTTTCAATTAAGCATAAACATCACACAATAAGGAATTTAATCCAAAGTTGCGAGGTTAAACATTTAACGGAAAAGGGCCGCACGCGGATTAAATTCGGATTATCTCTATAAACACTAATGTTGTGTTACAAAGAAAGTTAAACATATAATAACCTGACTTTAATATGCGAGGTTTCAATTAAATGCAATTTTACACGAAACCCTAACTTTTGACGTCTAAACCCATAAATGGCGGAACACAACCCCGACCCTATTTATCAAAGGGCAAGACATGGAAATAAACTAAATTAAACTACAACTAAACTAATTACAATAATAAATAAATTAATCCAGGCAAGAAAGTAGAGAAAGCAAGTAAATTAAAGCATGAAAATTAAGGAAGACAACTAAATTAATGAAATTAAAGTTAAGGTACAACTTACAAAACAAAGAGTATAAGAGATGAGTAGGGAAAATCTCCCAAGTTTACAAACCCTAAAATCTAGAAATAAGGAAGATATCTTCAAAATGAAGAGAGAGTGTATTTATATACGAAATATCCCATGGCAAACATGTAAATAAAGGGAAGAAAAACAAAAATTTGTAGGGCCGAATCGATTCGGAATTGGGCCGAACCGATTCGGAAATGGGGGAAATTCGTAACTGGTATGCTCGTGCATTCCGAATCGATTCAGATTTTGGCCGAATCGATTTGCACCCTACAGGTCTACAATCTGTAGCTTTGTCCGATTTTACAGAAAATTCCGCCATTTCTTTGTTATAGCTCAGAATTAGGCATGGTGAGAGGCTACACGAAGATAAATCAGAGGGCTAGAACATCAAAGAAGACATTAGGATAAAAAACTAAATTATGAAATGACTAAAATGCCCTTGAATGTGCCCTTGAGTGTGAATTTGAAGTAAAAACCATCCTAAAAATACCGTAACACCATCGATACAACTCGGATTCATGCACCATCAGTGGCCACGCGAAGAGAAATAATAGGTATTCAACTTACGTGAAGAGCTCGGGATTCACACCCGAATGATAAAATTACTAAAATGCCCCCGAAGATGAAAAAGTCAACGAAACTTTTCCGGAAAGCCTCTGAACTTCATACTAGGCATCCAAATACCTACAAAAGCTCAATTAACCCTTGAAAAACATGTTAACATAGAAATTCGAGGTTGTCTGGTTAACGAGCATAAGTATAGGGATTAAGATACCCAAGGGGGCAGGCGTAGGTTAATGGGTGAAATACGTAATATTTGCGTTGTATCACACCCCCAAACTTACACATCGCTAGTCGATAGCAATGAAATAAGAAACAACAAGAACTACATGTAAACCAAAATCAGGATACAAGTACAAAATGGGATGAAAAAGAATAAAAAGATAAGGCCACTTTCGCGGGCGAACGATTGCATTTACCATATAAAATAAGCCGTTAAACCCCTAGGTTACCCTAGTGGACGAGTGTTGTCTCGTGAGGGTTTTCAGGGGTGAAACCCACAAACATCATGCAGTTTCCTCAAAATATGCCCAACCCAACATGAGAGAAGCTCAACAATAACGAAAAAGATTTCAAACGTGTTATTTCCATATTGAACGAATTCAAGCTAAAGTCCGTTGTTATTAACAGGTTGAATGAAACTCATATAATTGAAACTTTAAAATTGGGAGGGGGAGAGCACTTGCATGACATGATTTAGCAAAAACTTAAATAAATCGGATAATTAACATTAAAGCATGCATATTTTCAATCCTCACGGGCATTACACTCACCAAATGAAATCACTCGAAATGGGAGGTAATGCACGGGACATGTTGGCATAAAGAGTAAATGTAAACGGAAACTAGGCCGCGCACACATGTCACAAATGAAGAATGCTTTATAGGAAATTAAAAATTGTAATCTCAATGAAAGATATCGCACATATAAAAGAGGCGAAATTCATTTTCACAGATTATCAAAACTATCTAAACTTTAAAATTGAAATCACCCTAAAATCACATAGGACTTTAATAGGGTTATAATGTAGGTTAGGTTAGGGTAAGAAATGAAAGGAATATATGTACCGATTCAACGTGTTCGGAGATGAAAACTCGGGATAATGGGAAGAACGCGGGTAATTCCAAATTTGGAAAACAAGTTCCAAAACAAGCATTAAATGTGCAATGGGAGAGTAACAAGGATTATTGACTATACATACACAACATATATACAAACTTTCTCTTTCCTTTTTCTTTTCTTCTTTTGCTCATGTTTTCTTTTCTTTTCAATTTGTTTTTTGCTTTTTCTTTTTCTTCACTTTTTTCACATAACTTTTCTTTACTTTTCAAACTCTCATATGCCTAAATTGCAACCAGACTACACAACATCATTAAGTCCAAAGCAACATTCCAAACAAAGGTATGTAAGGTAATATGTATGGTGTATAACTGCAATTTGGAGTTGGTTATGGAATTTTGGGTAATGAAATGAAAGACTAATATTCAGGCTCAAATGGGTTGACTAGAGAAAATATAAAAGGTGAGGTCAAGGTCAATATGGATGATATAAGAAAGATGGCCTATGATCATTTCATAAAGTTTACGCAATTCTCGAGTCAAAACAATATATGAAAATCATGCTCAAGTAACACATTTCATATATGAACTCAATTAATGAACGATCAAATGAAAGAATAGTGAGAATACCGACGAATTAAACATTTTCAAAGAGGAAAGAATAGTATATAATACTCTTAAATGAAGAAAGGTACAAAGCTTACTCGGTGTAAGTATACATGATGCAACAAAAGATTACCGAGTTATAAAAATCTTAAACCAAATCAATATAACAAGGAAAGTGCATATGCTCATGGGATAAGGTTTAATTCATGATGTTATTCACAATATCAATGATTTGAGGACTAAAGTCTAATAATTTCTAAAATCAAGAACATGCATCATTGAGATGTTTATTGGATCGGGCAATTATTAAAATTCATCATCGAAAACAAGGCAAAATGCCCAACAAAGGAGAAAAAAGAAAGAAAATGTTTTTGAAATTTTTTAATTTTTAACAAAAAGGCATACTACGTAACTAACAAGTAAGAAAATCAATGGACTACACATGAAATGGATAGAATATCCTATAACACCTAACTTAAATGTTACACTGTCGTCAATGCGCATTAAGAACACAATACAAAGAGAGGAAAAGAACGATATTACCCAAAATTGGAGCGATCTCCATAAGCATGAGTCCAAAGGAATCTACAAAACAAGTTAGTACCGAGCATAGCAAAAACAAATAACAAAAAGTTAACTAATTAAACTAGATTAAATAAAAAGGAAAAAAAATAGGAAAGAAAGAAAATTAAAAAGCTAACTATTTACAACCTACTATTTAGGCTTCACACAAACTATACACTAGAAGTCTAAATAGTTGAGGGTCCACCCAAAAAGGGATTTGACTTTGAAAGATCAACGGTGGACCCTTCAAAGCGAACATGCCTCCCGAAAAATAATAATTCCGTTTGAAAAACAGAAGGCATGTGTAAGGTGTAAGAAATAAACCATCGTCAATTAAAAATTTTGGGCGAATGATGGGGGATTTGGATAAAACGGGGGACAAGACTACATTAGTCTCAGAAAAATCAAAATCACATCCCCAAGATTCTTCAATTGGAAGGGGAGGTGGGGTAAGTGCAAGTGAAAAGCCCATGAGATGAAGCATATCAAAATAACATACTCGTTAAACAATCGGGTCAAAGTCTCAAGACTTGCAACCGATTCTTGTGATAAATTTAATTTTTCAGGAATAGTAGGGAGTAAAGGAAAAGAAGGACCATCAACCTAAATACAATCGAAAGAATTAATAAGAGGTTGAAATTAGAAAGTGATAAATCTGGGCTCACTCTCAATGATTTTTTCAACAAAAAAGGGTGGAGATGAAACGCAAGTTTCAACCTCGACCCGATTTTGTAAAGAAACAATCTCATCGAGCACGGCATCATTTTCTAGAAACCAAGCTTGAGAACTTTCGGATTGGTCATTCATTTCCTTAATCATTAACTCATAATCAAACTCACAAGAAGACATAAAATCTTCTTGTGGGGGTTGCTCATAGGTAATGGATTCCCCGCATTCCAAATTACCCTCACAAGGCGATGAGGGATCACTTACATACTCTTCAATTTCACGATCAATGCGCTCATCTTCAAGAAATTGTAGGCATTCTCTCATTGTTTTGGGAGTATAACTTGGAAAAAAATTCTCATAATAATTAAGGTTATCTAAAGCATAATAGCGAGACATTTTAAAATAGCTATTCAATAAAGCAACAAGCACCAAAATTTCAATTTCTCGAAACAATCTAGCACAAGTCAAAAAGAAAGGGGAAAATAAAGAATACAAATATGAATGAAAAAAATACTATGAAATAATAAAACAATTACAATCTAAAACACACTCCCCGGCAACGGAACCATTTTGATCGAGTGCAAACCGTGCGACGTGTAATACGCAAATCATTGTTATCGGTTCGGCGACTCAATGCAAAAACCTAAGCTAATACTACACTTAACAAGCAAGCACAACGGTAAGTCGGGTATCGTAAGAAATCCACAGGGAGTGATTGAATTTTAGATTTTAATTTATTTTAAAATTCAAGAATAAAAGTGTAAAATAAATAAAAGAAAAGGTAATGTGTGGGTATGGTGGAAAAAGAAAAGAATAAGTTACGCTACACAAAAGTAAATCGAGGATCGGTATCACATCCTACCACACGGATTGAAACAACTACTAATCAAGATTCTGGCTCGAACGAAATTTAATCGAGAATTTTCAATTAAGCATAAACGTCACACAATAAGGAATTTAATCCAAAGTTGCGAGATTAAACATTTAACGGAAAATGGTCGCACGCGGATTAAATTTAGATTATCTCTATAAACACTAATGTTACGTTACAAAGAAAGTTAAACATATAATAACCTGACTTTAATATGCGAGGTTTCAATTAAATGCAATTTTACACGAAACCCTAACTTTTGACGTCTAAACCCGTAAATGGCGGAACACAACCCCGACCCTATTTATCTAAGGGGAAGACATGGAAATAAACTAAATTAAACTACAACTAAACTAATTACAATAATAAATAAATTAATCCAGGCAAGAAAGTAGAGAAAGCAAGTAAATTAAAGCATGAAAATTAAGGAAGACAACTAAATTAATGAAATTAAAGTTAAGGTACAACTTACAAAACAAAGAGTATAAGAGAGGAGTAGGGCAAATCTCCCAAGTTTACAAACCCTAAAATCTAGAAATAATGAAGATAACTTCAAAATGAAGAGAGAGTGTATTTATATACAAAATATCCCATGGAAAACTTGTAAATAAAGGGAAGAAAAATAAAAATCTGCAGGGCCAAATCGATTCAAAAATAGGGGAAATTCGTAACTGGTATGCTAGTGCATTCTGAATCGATTTGGATTTTGGCTGAATCGATTCGCACCCTACAGGTCTGCAATCTGCAGCTTTGTCCTGTTTTACAGAAAATGCCTCCATTTGTTCGTCAAAGCTCGGAATTAGGCACGGTCCGAGGCTACGCGAAGATAACTTAGATGGATAAAACATCCAAGAAGAGATTAGGCTAAAAAATAAATATAAAATAGCTAAAATTCTCTTGAATGTTCCCTAGAATGTGAATTTAAAATAAAAACTATCCTAAAAATGCCATAACTCCATCGAAACAACTCGGATTCATGCATCGTCAGTGGCCACGCGAAGAGAAATCACATGGCTTCAACTTTCGTGCAGAGCTCGAAATTCAAACCCGAATACTGAAATTACTATAATGCCCCAAAGCTGCAAAAGTCGATGAAACTTTTTCGAAAAGCATCTGAACTTCATAATAGGTAACCAAATACCTACTAACGCTCAATTAACCCCTGTGAAACATGTTAAAATAGAAATACGAGGTTGTCTGGTAAACGAGCATAAGTATAGGGATTAAGATACCCAAGGGGGTTAATATGGCATAGGTTAACGAGTGAAATACACAATATTTACGTCATATCATAAGCCTTTTTATAGTTTAGGCTAGTTTGAGATATCCCATTACAAATCGTCATGCACCATCACGATGAACCAAACTCGAGTATCTCCAAGTTTGATGGCTTCCCATCATCCCATAAAGGTAAATAACAATTTAGAGTTTAAATTAATTCACTTACTTTATTTCTAAGATGTTTATTTTTTATCAAAAATGAATAGTGGATTTTTAGTTTTAAAAAGAAAATATTTTTGATTTAAAACATTTTTCAAAAGAGATGAGAATCTCGTTCAAACAATATTGGGATTTCCTTACAAGGGTCGTTCATAGTTTTATCTAACGTGCATAGATCGAGGGTGTACTGCTTTGACTCATCAGAAGGTCGTTTGAAGCATGTTTAAGTGATATTTGTTCTTCATTGAAATAGGATTTTCTTTTATTCAAACAAGAAGCATAACGAGCCTTGAATTTCGTTCAAATGAGTTCGCACAATAAAAAATTATGAACGTCCTATAAATACCTATTTTTTGTTCAATTTTTCTTAAAAATTTGCCATATTTGTTTCTGCATATCTTTTTGCGAAAGTTCTTCATTATTTTGTGTTCAATAACACTTTTTAATTAACAACATAAATCCTAAAAATAGTTCTTGTGAATTCATTTAAACCCTAAAAAGTATTGTATTCTTTCATACACCTTTGAAGAGAAGGCATCTCTATGGATGGCTTATGATACCTGAGGGAACTCACTGCTGAAGACAAAGGCTGAGGATGAAGGAGGACTACAGTCTTATGATTATTGCGAGGATCATATTTGTTCTTTATATACTTATGAAGCTTAGCACATTATACTTATGACGGTTATCAAGTAGTCTGTAAGTCGGTTGTCTTGTAATATTTCTAAAGTGCTTAAAAAAGGTTTTACCCAAAAGGGTTTTTTTCTTACAACTTTACCTATGTTGAATGCTTTGTTTGATTTATGTTCAAAATCACATAGTTGCATGTTCTAGGTAAAAAGGATTGAAATTGGTGTGGATTGTCATTTAAATTCAATAAGTTATCACTATAAGATAATTGCATAGTCTTAAATTGGAATATTTGTTTATGACCATCTTTGCCGAGCATATTTGTTTTTTCATTCTCATAGTGCTATTAGTTTTGGTGGAGTACGCTTGAGGTACTTAGGGAATGAATCGAATTTAGTCTCATAGAGAATTAGCGTTCCTCTAATAGGGGTGTTGAAGGTCATGTATCTCAAGATATTGGTTAATCTAAGGACATATTTTACATTGTCAGGTTTACATCAGTATGTGTTGTATACTGGTACAACTGTCGAAGATTTACTCAAGTTCAATCATGCATCAACACGGATTCGAATATCAACATTCTTCAACAGAAAAGCCTCAACGAGATGAATTTTGGTAAGGTTTTGTATAAGTCCCTTTATGGTTCATTTAAAGTGTTACGATATTTTTCTAAACTATTTTTAAACCCTGAGGCATTGTTTTTCGTCAAAAGAATTGTTTCTAAGTGTTGAGGTGGAGTTTTAATAAAAAAATATTTTTTTCTCAGGTCTTTTGAGCGGCAGCTTAACGTCATTTAAGTGACATAAGCATGTCACGCGATGTCATTTAAACGATTTTTTTAATCATTTAAGCGACAATCATATATCGTTTGAGCGATCGCACGACTCAATTTTTTTAAATACCATGTTAATTGAGTCATTTTTTGTTAAGAAGACGTCATGATTTTAAACCTTGTTCAAAAGAGATGAGAATCTCGTTCAAACGAGATCGGGATTTCCTTACAAGGGTCATTCCTAGATTTATCTAACGTGCATCGATCGAGGGTGTATTAATTTGGCTCATCAGAAGGTTGAAGAATGTTTAAATGAGATTTATTATTCATTGAAATGAGATTTTATTTCATTCAAATGAGATGCATAACGATCCTTGAATTTCATTCAAACGAGTTTGTTGCCTCAAACATTATGAACATCCGATAAATACCTATTTCGTGTTCAGTTTTTCTTAAAATTTTGCCAGATTCGTCTCTGCATTTCTTTTCTGAAAGTTCTTCGTGTTTTTGTGTTCCAACACACTTTTTAATTCACAACATAAATCCTGAAAATAGTTCTTGTAAAATTTTTTAAACCCTAAAAACTATTGTATTCTTTCATACACCTTTGTGGATAAGGCATCACAATGGATGGCTTGTGATACCAGAGGGAACTACAGTCTTATGATTCTTACGAGGATCATAATTGTTCTTTAGATATTTTCAAAGCTTAGTACATTATACTTATAAATGTTATCAAGTAGTCTGTAAGTCGATTTTCTTGTAATATTGCTTAAAAAAGGTTTTACCCAAAAGGATTTGTTTCTTGAAACTTTGCATGTGTTGAATGCTTTGTTTGATTTATGTTCAAAATCACATAGTTGCATGTTCTAGAGATAAAGGATTAAAATTGGTGTGGATTTTCATTTAAATTCAATAAGTTATCACCATAATATAATTGCACAGTCTCAAATTGGAATATTTGTTTATGACCATCTTTGCCGAGCATATTTGTTTTTGCATTCTCATAGTGGTATCAGTTTTGGTGGAGTATGCTTGAAGTCCTTAGGGAGTAAATCGAATTCAGTCTCATGGAGAATTAGTGTTCCTATGATAGTGGTGTTGAAGGTCATGTGATGATATCAGGATATTGGTTAATGTAAGGACACATTTTACATTGTCTGGTTTACATTAGTGTGTATCGTATACTGCTACAACCATCGAATATTTCCTGAAGTTCAATCATGCATCAAGACGGATCCGAATATCAACATTCTTCAACAAAAAAGCCTCTGTGAGATGAATTTTGGTAAGGTTTTGTTTAAGTCCCTTTATGGTTCATTTAAAGTGTTGGGATATTTTTGTAATCTATTTTTAAACACTTGAGGCATTGTTTTTGGTTAAAATAATTTTTTCTACGTGTTGAGGCGGAGTTTTAATAAAAAAATATTTTTTCCCATGTCTTTTGAGTGACAAATTAATGTCATTCAAGTGAAATAAGCATGTCACACGATGTCGTTCAAATGATTTTTTTTATCATTTGAGCGACATTCATATATCATTTGAGCGATCCGCCGACTCAATTTGTTTATAAATAACGTATTAAATGAGTCAATTTTCATTAAGAGGACGTGATTTTTTTTATTTGCAGAAAATGCAAACTAAATTTTGGGTTTGAATCTTTGTTTTTCAATTCACAAAAATCCTAACTGTTTGGCCAATTATTTTGGAACCTAAGCTATGACCTTATTGAAGTTTCTCTTATAGATAGGATAAATCTACATCTGTTTTGGTACTGCTTGAGGAAGGAGCTGGCTAACTACGACTACGTGTTATTTGGGAGTACTCATGGGTGATCCTTACTATCTTGTGGAGTTCCTGCAGATTCCATTGCTGATTCAGAATTGAGTGTTCTTGTGAGTGTTTGCTGATATTTATTGCACGTTTCTCTTGTAATCTTGTAAATTGCAATTGTAAATTATTAGTGAAATAAAAAGGTTTTCCTTTTTGGTTTTTTTCCTGAAATCTGTGTGTTAGCAATTTTTTTTATTGTTTGATTTTACTGACGTAGTTGCAAGCGTTAGGGCTAAATTTAATCCGGTTTAAAATTGACAAGTGATTAAATAGGTATTTTATTGGAATTTGCGAACCCATATTTAATAAATATAACATAGCTTTTACAAATTTGTATCAGACCATTTTAAACGATCACCACTTTTACAAATTGGTATCGGAGTGGGTTTCTCTAATTTATCAAGTGATCCTATTTTTCGAAAAAAATATTTATATTCATATTTTTGAGAAATTTGATTTTGAAAAATTGTTGCAATATTTTTGATGTAGAACTTATATGATTGGATTCCCATTTTTTATGGCACAAATCATAGTTTTAATGATCTAAATAGTTTGAACTTGACGTTTGCAAAAAGAATTAAAGTTTTGGAAGAAGAAAATTATTGTTTGAAATCTTCTACGGATCTTTTGCAAACGGTTCAAAATCAATGAGATTTTTATCGTGAGAAGTTCGTTACCTTGGGCCATGACTTTAGAAAATTATAATTGTCCAAAAAGGAGAGTGATGATAATGTCCTATTTTTAGAAAAAGAATGGACGACTTTAAAAATTCTAGGGTTTATGTTTATGCCAAAGAGGATAGTGCTTTGATCATTGACTATAAGGCACGAGACAAGACTCTTAGGGAAAAAATTGCTTTTATTGAGGGAGAGAGAGGTAACCTTATAGGAATGATTGAACATATGAAGAAAGAGTCCCTAAAATTTTAAGAGACTAATTTTTCGATTGAGTAAAAAAATTTGAAGTTGAAAAATGATTTAAAAGATTCGAGTTGTTTGTCTAGTGATGGTAATGGCTCATCTTGTTCTCATATTTCAAGTGTTAAAGCCAAGACCATTGTTTGTTTTAGAGGGTGAACCACATCCATGGACGTTAGATAAGGTAAACTCATAGATAACTTTCTTCGAGTTTTCACATGTGCACATTGTTATAGGAAAGGTTGCCTTAGGCGTTTTTGTTATGGCTAGAAAGCTTAAGGATGATATCTCATCGGTTCCCATAACCCCTTGAGTTGGGTACACATCAGTTTGCGTTAGGAAATCACTTTTGGAGACATTAAATGCTAGATTGGTTGAGTCTCACATGCTTGCACATGATGCATCACATGCTATTTCATATCATTTATTTCTTGCATGGTTTGATTGTCATACTCTAGTTATACTTATCGATATATTTTTGTTAGTGTTATGACATGTGTACCTTTTGTATTAGATTTTTGTTTTAAAAAAAATTGTAAATATACAAAAATATTTTCTATTTTTCGAGGAAAAAAATTGAGAAATCCAAAAAGATTTTATTTTGATAATTCTTTTGGAAAAAGATAAAAATATTTTTGTATTTTGTTATATGCAATTTATGGATGAACATTTAGGATGACCAAGTCACAATTTGATTCCATATACATGTGACTATTTGATAGTGTTTTGATATGTGTCATCATTTCATTTTTGTGCTTTATAATGTTTGGAGTCATTAAGATGTAATTTGATATTACTACCTACATGTTTGACTCTTAGTCTCCTTTAATGCACACTTGTACGAATTGGTTTGATTATTGTATTTATCTATCATATGTTGGTCGAAGTGTTTTCGTCTCAATCCCATCTTTAAAATGAACCGACTGCGATAAAACTTGATAATGAATGCATTGCAAGTAAGAATCGTTTACCGTGGGGATTTAAATTAAAAACAATGATGAGTGTTCGAAGGAAAGGGCTGTGAGAGTACAAAATTAACTCTCATTAAAGTCATCGATTAAAAGAACCCAAAGTAAAAGAAAAAATTAAATCCAATAAAAAGATAAACATGCCAAAATTGGGGCCAATAGGGTATCACTAAGGAGAGAACAATAGATCACCTCAAGAAAAATAAAAGATAAATTATTTATGAGGGAATTTGGTTGGAAATGTAAAAAACGGGTTTGCACGTCCTGATACAGTCTTGGAAAAGTATTACTTGGTTTTAGATGTTATTGGGATGGAAATCATTTTAGAGTTTGATGTGTCGATTAGATCGAGTCGATGTCATATAAATTCACATCTTTAATACCTAAGGACGATTTTGAGATCATTATTTAAGAGAAGCCATATTCATCATGCATATATGTTATGATTGATTGCATTGATTTTTCTATTGAATTAGTTCACACCCATTGATTCCGTTTTCATGATTTGGTTATCGTAGTGTAAATTCATGGTGTGTGGTTAATTTTTTTGTAAAATTATTTTTGCATTTTCGTTTGAAAACTTTAAAAATAAAAAATAGTTGGTGAATGCTTTCTGGTATATCCTTGATGATTGTAGTTGTTTTCCTTGCTTGTCGTGTAACTCCATGTTTATTCTATTTATTCTTTTCCTTGTCTGTTTCGGACAAATAAAAAGGGGGACACCGAATTATGATTATATGGGGGAGAATTGAGAATTGATATTTGTTTTGAGTTATGTTTATCTCATTTCAAACTCAATACGTCACGAAGGTATATATTTCTTGTCTAATGTGTGTAGGAACAAAATTTAAGATCATTTGGCACACCCTGATGATGATAAAGAAAAAGATTTGAAGATTTAAAGTTGAAGTTATTTAAAGAAAGTTTAAGACTTACATGTTTAGTACCTTTTCAATTTTGGGTTCATGGGAGGGTATTAGATTTGTACAGGAATTTTTCTTTGATAATTTAGATGTTTTTAGTTTGTATCGGCATAGACATATGGGGAGATTTATAAGGAAATATTTTACATTGTCCAGCTTACATTATTGTATATCGTATACTGCTACAATCGTCGAACATTTACTCGAGTTCAATCATGCATCAAGACATATCTAAATATCAACACTCTTCAACAGAAAAGCCTTTGCGAGATGAATTTTGGTGAGGATGTATTTAAGTACCTTTACGGTTCATTTAAAGTGTTGAAATTTTTTTTCTAAATTGTTTTTAAACCCCTGATGCTTTTTTTTCATCAAAAGAATTTTTTCTAAGTGTTGAGTTAGAGTTTTAATAAAAAAACAATTTTCGTTCGTGTCGTTCGAGCGACATCTTAATGTAGTTCGAGTTACATAAGCGTGTCACGCGATGTCGTTCAATCGATATTTTTATCATTCGAGTGACATTTATATATTGTTAGAGCGATTTGCATACTCAATTTTTTTTGTAAATAGCGTGTTAAGTGAGTCATTTTTCGTTAAGAAGACCTGACTTTTTTTTAAACACAAAAACTGTAAACTGCAAAATACTTTTGTCTTCTTCAATCTAAGTCTTGAAACTTTATTTTTCAATTCACAAAAATCCAAGTAGTTTAATGAATTTTTTGGAACTCAAGATATGATCTTGTTGAAGTTTCTCTTGTAGAGAGGGTAAATCTATAGATGTTTTGGTACCACTTCAGGGAGGTGCTGGCTGACTATGACTGCATGTTATTTGGGAGTAATCATAGGTCATCCTTATTTTCTTATGGAGTTACTGCGGAATTCTATTACTGATTCAAAAATACGTTTTCTTATGAGTGTCTGCGGATATTCATTGCAGGTTTTTCTTGTAATATTGTAAGTTGCAATTTCCAAATTATTAGTGAAATAAAAAGGTTTTCCCTTTTGAGTTTTTTTCCTGAAGTCTATGTGTAAACAAATTTTTATGATGGTTTGACTTTACCCATGTAGTTGCATGTGTTAGGGCTGAATTTAATCTGGTTTAAAATTGACAAGTGATTAAATAAGTATTTAATTGGAATTTATGAACCCATATTTAATCAATGTCACATAGCTTTTACAAATTGGTATCAGAGCTTTTTACGCGATCACCACTTTCTCATTGAAGGTTTAAAAAGAGTCCATTAATGCACGTGTCGAGTACTGTCATTCTAATTAACATAAATGGGTGATGTAAACTTCTAAGAGGGATTGGGTGTTTGTGTCATGATTGAGAGTGATGCTTGGGTATCATGGGATAACTTGTGTAGGTGGTGTAATAATTTATTTTGAGGAGTAGTAAGAAATGCATTCGAGACTTATATTGATGATGTCATATTGGAGACTTGGTAGTGGCATCCTAGGAGAGATATCGAGGCATGACTATAACATTAGCAGGTGTTGACGACATAAGTTGAAATAGCCCTAGCAAGGAAGGGACTAGTTCTTATCACATCCTGCCAAACCGATACAAATTTCAAAATGTAGCCCTGTATGGTACTTACTACCCTTAGAATGTTAATGGAAACTGGGGTATCCATCACGTAAGTTGAGTTTGGGTGGAACCTGAAAATAAACTTAGTGATAACCATGTGTATTTAAAGGTTAATTACAAGGTGAATGTTTCTCTTAGCAGGGTACTATCTAAGGATACGTTTAGGATAAGATCATTTTATGATAATGTAGAAAACACCTAGGTGTGTTAGGTTGGTTATAACATTACTAGAGATGAGGAAAAGGTTATCTTTGATAGAGGCGTTAAGCATTCACCAATTGGAGTGGTTCATGTATGTCAAGAATGTAAGGGAGGAGGCCTTACTCCTAAGGAGGTAAGTATAATGTTTGACTTTCTAGAGAACAATAGATTCATATGTTGCATTCATCTTAAGAGGATGAATGGTTGTGATTTAATTCCTCATGATTGGTGACTCGAGACGAGGTGTGTATCTAGATTAACACCCATTAAGAAGGTCATGAAGAAGTTATAAGACTTCAAGCATGTGGTGTAGGTCCAATTTTTGTAGACCATAGTCCATTGCATATGTATGGTATTTCTTCATAACAGTGGTTTGTTCCTTTGGAATCTTGTGTGTCCCTATCAGTTTCGGTAATCAAGAATTGGTATTCTAACGATTGTGATGGTTCAGATTTGTACCATGTCATGGTACAATGCATTCAACCTAGTAGAGTGAGGGAGGATCTGGCATGGTCACCTTATCTAAGGTATCCTTGCTATTGAAAAAAGTTCAGTGTGTGGGTGTTTGCGCCTTCAACCGCACGGTTTGTTTTCAATGTTTCCTTTCCTTAGGGTTAGCGACCTTAGGATTTAATGGCATTGCCGTCAGTGGATCTGGTTGTAAGGAGAGGGATAATGACTTGAGGACATCGTATAATGTTAAAGCTCAAGTAAATATAGCACTAAGTGTTATTTGTCATTATCGGTAGATTGGTTTAGCGCCTAGGCGAGTACTCCTTAGTGACCTATGGTCATGAAAGAGTACTATGTGAGGGTATTGGATGAATTCAGAATTTGTAACTTGGTAGCATTTTCCCCCAATGTGAGGGACTTGTGATGTGATGTTAGTATCGAGTCTAAGTGAATTTTATCAGTCAAGAAATCTAGAGAATTCAAGGGGACCAAGGATACATAGTTCTAAGGATTTAAACAATTTCTAACCATGGACTTGGTGCTAGTAGTATGTCGTTCGACTCTTGGGTGAGCGTCGATCATTAGGGAGTGTGGTCTGGTAGAGGTCCGAGTATGCTTTAAGTATTAGCAAAGGATACTTGAGACTTTATTGAGCATGATCGCCGAGTAGGTGGAGTCTCGGGAGCCATTAGTTGATCTTAATGGCTAGCCTAATGGTGAGTGTTGTAATATGTTGCATAGTGAACTTTTTGGTCACGACCCATGTGAATGAGCATATGTGGTCATCTTATCTATTGAGGACTTAGATGATTTATTCTTGGAGATTTCTATGACTTAGGGTAAGAATTGGTAAATACCATGAACTTGATAAATTAGCGGATCAATTATTTTGAGGATGAAATTTCCTAAGGAATGAAGAATGTAATACCTGTGCCCAATATTTGATTTTTTCCCGTATAAATTATAATCATACAAAGACCCTTGGTAAATTGGATCATCAATATATTAACTTTTATCTCTATTCGATTTTTCTTAGTCCATAATGTTAATTGTTGGAAGTTTGTGGGTGAAATTGGAAATTTTAGTAATCTGGCGGAGATCAAACTAACTTTAAAGTAATTCGAATGAGATCCTTATTTCGTGTGAACGACAATTAGGTTGGTTCAAAAGAGAATCCAATGTTATTCGAAGTTGGGTTCTAAAGAGGATCTAACGAGATGTTACTGTATAAGGTTTTCTTTCTTCATTATAAGGTTTTTCGGTGGGAGATCAAAGGAGATTGAGATCTTGTTCGAACGAGGTCCTATTCACATTTGAACAAACTGTTCAGAATTTTATCAAGTCGAGTTCCCTTGTGTGATGTCGCGTTTTGGACCCTTGGATCGATGACGTGTCGACACCGGTGTGCCCAGGTGACCCAAAAATGGGATTTTAGAGTCAGAGTGAGTTTTATAAGTTTTTATTGGGTGTTGTTTGGGGTTAGAAAAGGAGAGTGGGGGTAAGTCTCCACACTATTTTCAACATTTCCTCTCTCTCCCTCTCTAGCCCTTGGAGAGATTTTACCCCTCCCACAACCATAAACCATCCTACACCACCTTTCTCCCACTGTGAACTACCCTTGTATTTCTTAGTATCATACATATTTAAGCCTTAAAACCCCTCTAAACTATGGATGGGTAAGATATACAATTTTAGAAATGCTGTTAGGGGGTTTGAAGCTGGAGAGTAGAAATATATGGAGTTTTGAATGGGGTTTTGCTTGGATCTTTCATGGAGAATGCTTGTGGATCTAAGAAACCTACTTTAGGCCAGCTTAGGAGGTTTGGGGGGGGGGGGGGGTCATCATCTTCTTCCACCTCCATCCTACTATTTTTGGAGCACCACTTGAGGTGGGAAACTCAACTCTTAGTTTAAGACTCTATTATGCATATTAGTGGTCTTATAGCTAAAATTATAAGAGTAGGATGCATTAGGACATATGTAATGATATTTCTTATGATTTGTGAAAATGAGTTTACAAAAACGATTTCAATGTGTTTGAGTAAATTGATATATTTCAAGAAAACTTGGTATTAAACATTTTTATGGAATAAAAATATTGGAAGAGTGCTTATTTTATTGGGAACAATTTATGAATGGATGCTTCAAAGTTTTCTTGTGATTTTTTTTAATGTAAATGGACATTTATTCAAGTCTTTGAAGAAACTAAATTGTCTGTTTTCCTTGAAAAGTATGCTTGTGTAAATGATATGAAATTTCTAGAATTGATCACATGTTAGACCCTTTAAATAGGATTTTGGACTTTAAATCCATCTTCTTGTGGATATAAACTTGTAGTATTTTGATGGTGAACTTATAAAAAAATTTAATGAAAGTTTTATTAGGTTTAAACATGAAATAGAGAAAATATAAATTTTAACCATTAAAGTGTATGAAAAAGGTGTTGAAAATGTGATAAGGGTAATATTTCAAAACTACATGTATTAATAAAGGAAAATGGTTTTTTTCTAATAAATTAGTCTTTAAATATTCAGTGATTTTTTAAAGAATGAAATTAATGAAATAAAATGAAATAAATTAATGAAATAAATTAGTCTTTAAATAACACTTATGAAGATGAAAAAAAAGACAAGTTTGGAAACAAATGGGTAAAATGATAATTCTACGTAAAGTGGAACATTTTTATGAAATAAAAATGTTGGAAAAGATATTACACAATACGACACTAAAAGAACTTGATTTTTGGGATAAAATCAATGTAAGGGTCTAGAGGTCAAGAAATGTTTATTTTAAAGTGTAACACAAGTAGGGGTGAAATCCCGGGTTTGGGCTTCGACTGGTAAAGAAAAAGTAGAATAGTGTTGACATATGTAAAAGTGGAATAATGTGGATATATGTAAAAGGAAAAGTGGAATAAATTATTATCTTAAAGTGTAACATATGTTTGATTATATATTGAATTATTCTATTTTCCCATAGGACATCTGTCTCATTCCCTCTGCTTTGTTAAGGTAGGTTGTTGTGGTTCTATAGTCCCTCGTGTAGTCGATTAAAATTTGAAATCACATGATAAACAAGTGAAACATTAATTAAAGAAAACTGAACTAGTTACTTTATTTTGGTTGTTCCATTGCACTTCACACCTAACGCTCAGGTAAGACAGGGTTAACAACGGGTAACCTATAAATTCATGCTAGGGCATTACACAACTCTTACATTTCAGATAAAAGGGCAGACTTCTTAATTCAAATGTCTCCTAAGTCCTTCAAACCCTTGGAATCATTAGATTTTTGATTTAAAAGTAGGCCTTGTCTCTATAAATGGTTTCTTCAACCTCTGCCTAAGTCATAGTTGAGAGATAATAGGTGGGTGAATAAATCTCAGACTGTAAAGCATTCACAACATCCATCCCTAAGCCTCCAATTAAAAAAATGCAAGAGCAGGCTTTCCTAATCCCACTAGAAAAAGTAAAGTTAGTCAACCCTTTAAATGGCAGCCTAATAACGTTTCGAAGAACATAAAAATCTTATAAGGTCTCCAATTGCCAAGAAGGAGGAATAGGCTGGGCTTGGATCAGACTCTCCAATTGGTGCTCAATACTGCTATCACTATTTTCCAAGGTATGGATTGAATCTTTGGCCATGATTTCCTCTAACTATCCGTGGAAAGTAGACACTTCATCCAGGCTCACTACGTTTAGAATTTCTTAGCCATGGGATCTTCCTTTGCTATAGTGGTTGCATTACTCAATAAAGAGTTATTCGAAGAGGAAAAAGTTCTATAAAGGGAAGGCTCAATAGGAACGGTTGAATGAACAACACCTGGTTAGAGATTCTCTAACAATTTTATCTCTTTTGGGTTTCAGGCACTTGCCTTTATTTGGATTAAAAGCATAGGCATGAATACATCCACTTCCTCGGAGTCTGTATCCTCACCTAAAATTGGATTAAAAAAAGGCCCAACTCGAGGAACATAGTTATAAGGGGTTCAACCACAAGTACATAGATTGGGAAAGTTAGTGGTGTCATAGGACCTCTAATAGGATTTGCCTCCACTTCTTATGCCAAATCATCAAGTAGGTTTCTAATTAATAAAAAGAAAATTCATAGTCAAAATTAGTTTTGGTACCAACACCAAAGAACTTTGGAAGCGTTATAAAAGTAAAACATGGGATTACATACTCACAATGCTACTAAAACATAAATGGTTATTAAAACTCAAGAAATATTTGAAAAAAATCGGAGTCCTCTCTCTCTCTCTTGCAACACTAGGGTTTTCATGGAAACCCTAGCAAACCTTCCTTCTTCATTCGTTTCCTCTTTAAATCCTAAACCACCAGACCCAGCCACAATTCCAAACCCATGGATAAAATTCTTTGCAAGTGTTGTTGCAAGTCTCCAAAGAAATAGATCTCAAATAACCCACACTTTTCAAAGGAGAAGATGCGATAATTTTTTCAGATGAAGATATTCATATCCTTGAAGACCCATTAAAACTTTCAATCATTGGAAAGTTCTCTCATGGAAGACCCTCTCTTGAAATCATCAGAAAATATCTCCTCACCTTTTCATTCAATGCTGCTTTCTTGGTAGTTCTAATAGATTCTAAGCATATCCTCATACAATTGCATAGTGAGGATGATTTCACTAGGGTGTGGCTTCATGCTCAATAGTATATAGGAAAATAACATATGAGAACCTTCAAATGGTCCCTTTCTTTCAAGATTGATCAAGAAATCCCAATCACCCCAGTATTGATCAACTTTCCTAATATCCCATTATAATTCTTTGCAAAATCCTCCTTATTCTAAATTTCCCAATTGATTGGAAAAACTCTCAAGATGAATGCCTTAACAGAAGCTATCAATCATCCAAACATGGCTAGAATCTTTGTTGAACTCAATTGGTTGAATGACAATCCTGACCGCATTTGGATTGGTTGTGGTGATACATGTTTTTGGAAAGAAGTATGTTAGGAAAATGTTCCTCAATTTTTTATACATTGCATGGAAATGGTCCACTCCATTGATACATGTATGTTCAAGAACCCTGGAAACAAACCTATGACAAGACCTCCAACAAATACCAAACCAACTTGTCAATCAAACAATGCGAACCAAAACTCCTCATGACAAGTTAAATAGAACCCCTCCCCCCTCTTTAAGAAGTAGCAATCATTATTTGTGAAAAGGATAACATCACAAGCATTTATCCATCTCCTACCCAACCTACTCCATGCAACCCCACAAAATCTTGTCCTCGCAATAATCCCATTCCTCCAAAAGATAGCCTCCAAGAAACCTTGCATTACTATAAAATCAGTACAATTGATGACATGGTAGTGGAATACTTAAAATTATCTACTAAGGCTAATGTTTTACCCGAAAAGGAGAAACATATTGCCAAGCAAAAAAACTACTGGTCGGACATAGAATATAAGGTTGAATTTTTAGCTAGTTATGAATAACTCACCATCTTTTCCTCCTCTTATGATAAAATTTGGTAGAAGGTTCAATACTCCAAAAAGAAAATAACCCAATCCACCCATTACTTACCCCAAAAATTAAAAAAGCCAGTCCCAAAATACAAGACCCTCTCTTCAAATGACTGACCAGATCTGAAGCAAAAAAATCCTCAAAAAATTCCACCTTTTATTATCAATGTTAAATTTCATATTCTAGAATGAAATAGGTATAGCTAACGCCTATACAAAAAGAAGAATCAATAAATTATCCAAATCCTATTAACTTCCTGCTATTGCTCTAATTAAACCAAAGGTAAACAAAAACTCTATTCAATCTCATCAATTCAAATTGAATTTTGAGGAAAGCCTATGCATTTCTTTTGGTAAAATTTGGTTCTTATGGAAGTTTGGTCTTAAAGTTTCCCTTGTCTATGACCATGATCAATTACTTTCTGTCAAAATTAAACACCCTTATTTCAAAGAACCGGTTATTATCGCCATCATTTATGCCAAATGCACAAGCGTGGAAAGAATTACTCTTTGGGCAGACCTTGAACAACTGTGTAATCAGTATGGCCATCTTTATCACCTCATCACAGGTGATTTTAATGTTGTTGCTAATCAAATGGAAAAGATTGGGGGAAATTATATAAATTTTAATGCAGTTCAAGATTTCAAAGATTTCATTGCTTCTGTAGCTTTATTTGACCTTGGGTATCGAGGATTAAAATATACTTGGTCAAACTTTAGAGAAGAAGAATCTTCGATATGGGCTAGACTCGATAGAGGCCTTTCAAAATGCTTCCTAAAAATCAAATTATCCTACACTTTTGTTAAACACCTTTCCAAAAATGGTTATGATCACCCTCTTCTTCTATTCTCTATCAAATCCCAATTAGACTTCAGTCTAAAATCCTTTAAATTCTTTCATGCTTGTTGCTTCCATAAAAACATTGAGATAATCATTTCAACATCTTGGTCTATGCCTTTACTAGCCCCTCCTAAGGAGCTTTTTGCTAAAAAATCAAAAGACTCAATTTTTTTTAAAAAGAGTGGAATTCCTCTTATTTCAAAAATATTTTCCAAAATTTTCAAGATCTAAAGGACTATCTCTTAGCAAAGGAAATAGCCTTTAAGAATCTCCTTCCAATGCCAACAAGTTATCTATGCAAATGGCCAAAGTTGATCTGAATAAAACATTAAAGATTGATGAAGACTACTGGAGAATAAAATCAAACCTAAAATGGTTTAAAGATGGTGATTCCAATACAAAATTCTTCCACTCAGTTGTTAAAGACAAACACAATAGCCTTCCCATCCATTGAATTATGGATGATAACAACATGTGGATTGAAGATAAAAAAGACATCCATGAGAAATTCATCAACCATTTCAAAAACCTTCTAAGTTCTGAAACTTTTTGCCACCAATATTCACTCTTAAATAACATCCCAAACATCTTCTAACAACTTCCTCTTTGAAACTAAAAATGAAGAAGAGATCTTATAAGCAATTAAAGATTTCAACTCTAAGAGTGCTTCAACCCCAGAAGGCTATATTGATTTCTTCTATATCCATTTTTGGAAAATCATTATCTCAGACCTCATTTCTTCCAGCAAAATCTTCTTTTCAGTTTCTACAATCCTTATCAGTTGATCTAGTACCAACATCATTCTTATTCCTAAAATTTCCCATCCTTCTTCTTGCTCTCAATATCGTCCTATAAGCATATGCAATATCTATATGAAAATCATTACCAAGATTGTTAATTATGGACAGAGCCATATTCTCCCATCTATCATTTATCCAAACCAAACTAGTTTCATCAAAGGAAAGAATATCTTGGATAATTTTCTTTTAGCCCAATAATTATGCAATGATCTGGGGAAAAAAGTTCATGTTTCAAACATTATTGTGAAGCTTGACATGGATAAAGCCTATGATATAGTTTCATGGGGGTTCTTGACTGAAGTTTTGAGAAAATTTAGTTTTTGTGAATCTTTCATAGACCAAATATGGAGACTCATCTTAAATAACTGGGTCTCAATTCTTGTAAATGTCAATGCATGAGGTTTTTTCAAATGTACCAGAGGCTTGAGATAAGGAGATCTCTTATCTCCATCATTATTCATCATTACTGCTGAGGTGCTAAGTAAGGAGCTTGATCATATTATATGATCTAATGCCATTACTCCCTATAGTCATCCCTCTAATAGTAACCTTATCTCCTCATCTTAGTTTTGCTGTTGACATCATAATCTTTATGAATGGCAGGAAAAAAACCATTTCAGATTTAACAAGATTCTATTAGAATTTGAATTTTTTTCAAGTCAATTGATCAACAAGTCCAATAGTAACTTCTTAATGACATGCCCTCAATCTATCTCTAAAATCCATTTCATTAAGTCTATGATTGGTATTCCATTCAAACATCATCCCATGAAATATCTAGGTCGCCCATTATTTAACGCTAGAAGAAAATCAACTTATTTTGTAGATATCATTGAGATGATTAGATTCAAGATTTATGGGAGGAAATAAAGGTTACTTTCTTAAGGTGGAAGACTCATTCTCGTCAAGAATGTTTTAGTTTTTAACACTCTCTCAGTATTGAATCCCCCCAAGTTGATTATCAATAGAATCAAAAAATTGCTTTCTAAATTATTTTGGAGTGGGAGTAATCAAGAAGATAATAAATTTCAATAGGCTAGATGGGAGGATATATGCACTCATATCGATTAAGGAGACCTTAGAATCATGAACTTTAATGATGTAATCAACACTAGGAGTGCTAGACTGTACTAGAACCTCAGGAAAAAGTATAGTCTCTAATAACTAAACTGTTTTAAGGTCATACTGGTTCAGCTTCCATTAAAAGAATTAGATCCATCAAAGATAAATTAGAGAATCTCATTTTGAATGTCAAAGACAAGCTAATTTGATCCCCATCTACATCTGGTGAATTCAATTACAAATCATCTTATGAGGCATTGAGAAAAAATAATCCCACTTCTATGAGTTGGAAAATGATCCGGCATCCTCAACGTCCCATCAAAATTTTAGTAATTATTTGGAAACTCCTGAATCATGCCATCCCATTTAATCTCGGGCTCCATAAAGTAGGTATAAAACTTATTTCTCAATCCAGAATGTGCAAAACTGATGAAGAATATCAATCACTATTTCCTCGCATGCCAAACCTATTATAATATCTCGCGTTTCTTTAGTGAAATGCCTTCTTGCAAGTTTAATTTCAACTCCTGTAAATCCATGCTCATTTATTGGTGGCCCATTAACCCAAAAAAGTATTTCTTGCAGTTCCTCTATTTAAACCTGTCCAAATTCATTTTTTGGGAACTTTGGAAGGCTAGAAATAATCTTAGTTTTGAGAATTCTTGGTCTGAAGAATCAACCATCAAATCCAATATTACAGAGCTTACTAAGATCAGTGCTAGATATGTAACATTCTCAAAATGTCCCCCTCAAAGATGATTTCTTCTTAGTAGACACTTCCAACCTGAATTTTGTTCATAAGTCCCCAATTCTCATAGTAGTTAAATAGACCAAACCAAAAATTGGCTCCCTAAAATTAAATGTGGACGGTTCCTACTGTGCGAATCATAATTTTAGTGGCATTGGAGTTGTAATAAGAGTTCATAAGGGAGATTTTATAGAAGATTTTTCCATCCCTACCCAGTATACTAATAGCCTTCATTCAGAAGCTCAAGCTATGCTTCATGATATTCAACTATGTTCATAAAGATCTCTGAGTAAAGTTTGCTTTGAATTAGATTCTGAAGCTCTTGTTTCTATGATCCAAGGTAAATGCACTCCACCATGGTGTATCCTCAATATTATCCAAGATATTCAGTCTGAAATACCTCAGAATCTCTATCAAATTAGTCACATTTGGAGATAAGGTAATTCAGTTATAGATTGCTTAGCAAAACTTGCCACCTAATAAATTCCACTTCAAGTTTCCAAGTCTACTCCACCCTCCCCAACGGTGTCAAGGGTTTCTTAAAGCTTCATAAATTAGGCCTAGACTCTATTAGAGTTTGCAAGTAATTCTCTGTAATGGGAATAAGTATAAATAACCAAATTTTCTTTCAAGTCTTGTTTATTTGCTTAATTTTTGTATTTTGGAGATGCATTGTCTCCTCATGTTTCTTATATAATAAAAAGTGTAATTTATTTTAAAAAACTACTACTAAAATAGTCCTCTTGGCTCCATTTTTTTTATTCATTTCCTTGTTGGGACAAAGGCATAGCAATTTTAGGAGTCTCATCCATGCTAGAAAAGGCACTAGTGGAATTATCAGAAAATATTTTACCTTCTTGAGTTTCATAAGAAAAATATGTTTTTTTTGCCTCTTCTTCCACAACTTCTTTAAAAATATCCTCCTATATATCTTCCATCACTTTAGGAGTGTGTTTCCATTTTCTTGGAAGATGGATAATCCTCAATTAAAGGATTTCCTTAAAAATTGAGTAGGCTCTCAAAATGACTTGGAAATGGGGAGAGTTAGGGGTGAGGTTGCATAATCCAAATCTCTAGGGATTAGAAAACTGGTAGATTTGTCAAGGTCAATGACCATGACAATCCGGTATATTTGGTGTAGTAATAATAAATAAATGCATAGGTAATGTGGTTGTGAAAGGAACTTCAAAGGCAGAGAATTTATCCCTGCTTTCCATCTAGGTACTAGACACTTAAAAAAATAATGAATGACACCATGTAAGAAAATGAACTAGGCTTTCTGATTCCTTATAATGTATATCATAGCTAAGAATAATTTCCCAAAATAAATCTCATCAAGGTTATGATCTTCAGGAGTACCTTATTGATGAATATAAATAATGAAGAACTCCTTCTGTCCCTCTAAAACACAATTGGATTTTGAAAAGAAAAAGTCCACTTGGATACCCATCCTACCTCATGGTCTTTTAAGTCATCTCTATATTGCCTCAACCTCCTGATAAAAGAGTGATAAATCTTGAGGATGGATTAACTTTGGTCTTGAGGAATGGGGAGAACATCTTCAAAGTGTTGGATAGTCGTGATATCCTATAAAACGTTATTCAAAGCATGACCCTTTAGAAAAATTCAAGGGGAAAGTGAGAAAAGGATTGGAGTTAGTCTAACTCCCTATCAATATCACTTGTAGAAGAAATTCATGGAAGGGAGTTAGATTCAATGCCCAAACCATTTTTTACAAGGCTATGCAAATTGCTAAAGGGATCCCCTAACTGAGTGGTAGAAAAAGCAACCATTTATGAAAAGACAATAATAGAGAACATAATCTCCATAATGGGTCTTTTAAGATCCAAAGTGTCAAAGTAATCCCAATAAAAATATATGAATAATGTATCTCATTAAAAAAATTGGTAATTAGTACTATGCATTTAATAATGACGGTGGCAATGATCCTTCTCAGACTAAGGGGGATGTCCCCAAGCAGTCAAAATATTCTTAAAGGAAATATTGTCCTTATCAAAAAAGTTATAAGGCTGAGAAGGCCTTGGCCTAGCATAAGTGTTGAGAGGATAAGCAGTAAGACTGGGAAATACAACTTGAGCATGACGATCAAGTGAAAAATAGGGATAACCAACACATAATTCAAAGCCACAACATGTCCCATCAAATCAACGATTAATTTGTATTCCTCACCAATAGTAAAAAAATTATGCTTGAAAGAGCACTAATAGAAGCATTGGTTGGTAAAGTCCTACATTCATTAGAGGAATGGAGAAGAATGTTGTTGAGTTAATACTCAAAGCTCTTAACCGAGGCATTGAGGTCAATATCCATTTCATCCTCGATCACTTGATTTTCGTCTTCAAGCGAATGATATTGAGCTCCATGTTAGATAATAAAAAGATCAGAACGCCCACTAGCGGAGGGGGCATAATATTCAAAGTGATCCTATCTTGGCATTCCCTTAAAAGAGACAAAAATGTCGTTGTCATAACGACCAAGGGTTTGTCCATCATCATTTGAGGTCTGAGATGAAGGACCACAAGGAAGTCTAAAGATAGTTTTCTCACACCTTTGAGGATGCAAGGATGAAATTATAAGAAATGGAGAAGAATAGTGGAGAAGGCAATAAAGTTTACAAGCAGTGGGTGAAATGACAGTTGCTAAGAACAATGATATCCTATCAATCGTAAGACTTATATTTATGCATAAGCAATGATAATTAATGTGGGGTAATGGCTCGAGAAACTCAATAGTCCACAAATTAATCTTCTTCGAATATGAATTTGTGCGAGTGGTATGTTTACACCATATTAACATAAACCATAGGGGAGTTGCCACATAATAATTAAATCGGAAAAAATAGTTGAATTATTATGTAAAGAAAATAACGACCATCATAAATGTGTGACACTTGTCACCAATTGGGATGTGTTACTCAAAGTGGGGACTTACTCCAATTTAAATTTAGGCGCTAGTGAACCCAAGAGGGAAAAAATGGGTGAGTAATCACCCAGTAGTTACATGAGCAATTTCGTTGCATGGGTAAGAAACACTAGAAATAATCAACAAACCCTACAAGGATAATAGGACTTCTCACCAAAAATGCTTTTACATTACATTTATCCTCTTTTTCTTTTTCTTTTTTTCTTTGTTTATCTACTTACCGCCTTTCTTTTAATTCATCAAGTGCATTGTAAGGTAGTTGTAGTATTTCCTTGACAAGTTTATTGCCTTTGCATTTATTGTTGTTTACTTTTCTACAAATTTGTACTTTACTCACAATTTACTTCCCTACAACTCTTTACTTTCTTTTCATTTCATTTTCTCTTGTTTAAAAGTTTTACTTTTCCTTAAGTAATGTAATTTACCGTCTTTTCCTAGTTTACTACTTATCACACACCTGAAAGTATTACCTAAAGGAAGCAGAAGTTATCTTAATTGAGGCATCGAACGCAACCGAATCACTAGATAATTTATCACTATCTAAAATCCTTGGTTGGGAAGACCAAAAATCTTAGCTCACACACTCGCAATCCTAAGTAACTATCAAGGGAATGAAAATAATCCAAATATAGTTGTTGATGTAAAAAACTAGATTTGATCTAATTATTTAATCATAGATAAAAATGAATAAGTATCTATATAAGACAAAATATTTTTAAAGTGATTCAGCCTTGTAAGAATGGCCTACATCCACTATTTTTGTTATTGCTGACTGTTTGCAGAATTCTCGATAATGGGTTTACCAAGAAATTCCGAGTCCCCCGCTAATGAGGAGGTTACAATATATTTATAGCCCTGAGGCTGTACAAATGAAAGGACAATGCGCTGTTACCCAGTAGACATGTACATCTGTACTATATTACTGAGCATTTAATATGAAATTATATCCTAGATTATCTTGATTTGGATACGCTGTACACTTATGTAGCTCGGACCATTTAAGCTGCTCGGACCACCTAAGCTTCTCGTCATGCTTGAGTTGCTCGGAGAGCTTGAGTTGCTCATCACACTTAAGTTTCTCGGAGAGCTTGAGTTGCTCGGTACTCATTAGTTACCCGATGGTCTTGATTTTTGGAGTATTCGTATTTACCATGTAAATTGACACGTGTCTTCATGTGATTGGTCCATGTCAGCAGACTAAATTTGGTATCAATAGAAGCCCCCAATGTTTCAAAGTTCGAGATTGAGGAGGAGTGTGGAACATTCTTCTCGAAATATGGCGGGATTAAATAGTTATCCTGAATTTTAGGAGCGCTTTCCTTGTATTTATTTCTTCTTTTGAATTCATAGAATCAGACTTTTTGAATTTTTCTAACTGCTTCGGTTTCCGTGCCTTTTTTCTCCTTTTAGCCGCCGGTAGCGCAAACGTATACCTTAGTAATCATTGCTTTTTCTGTTCCCGAGGTAAAGTATTTAAACACGGCAAGAAATCCTATCGTCTTTTACTTTTCAAACTTGTGTCTTTAAACTTTTCATTTTCTCCCTATCTTGTGCGTTCATTTCCTCCATTGTTCGTTGTCAACTAACTCAGTCTTCTCCTGTAAGCTCTTCTTCCTTTTCATTTACTTATTCTGTTCATCATGGTTTACCCCGTTGAATCTCTTGACAAATTTCGTTCTGAATTTTCAATTCCTTCATGGGTCATTTTGGAGGAACTCTCTGAACCTTCTGACTATTTCTCTTTGGCTAAGGGACATTGGTTCCCAAGTCTCTTCGTGGACGAATGTGGCTTTTCTTTTCCTCCAAACCCTTTATATTTGAAATTCTGTCAGTATTTTGACGTTGTTCCTGCAAAAATAGCGCCGAATACGTGGCGAATAGTTAATGGAGTCCATAGGTTAAATCAAATCTATGGAACCCATTTAGGAATTCCAGAAATTATGTTTTGCTATAGATGGGTTGTCAGTGATAGTACTTTTTATTTAAAAACTAGGTTTTTAAATAGGGCTTTAGTTGTCAATCTCCCAGATGCCAACAGGGATTACTTTGAGCATGGGGTTGTTATGAAAAATTGGCAACATGCTCCATTAATTGGAGATGATGTATATCAGGGTCCTAGGTGTCCCCCTTATGGCAATAGAATATGTTGTTTTTATTTTTTGGAAATATTGTTTTCTTTGTGTTTGGTAAAACGTCTTACTGACATTTGTTTTTGTTCATTACAGTTGACAGCAAAAGAAATTCTCTAAAGGAGACAGAGGTTAATTTAAAGCACTTGAAACTTATCTGGAGTTTACACCAAGCCGTTGCTGATAAACATATCAGATCAACATCTTATTTGTTGTTGTACATGAGCTATACTTCATCCTTCACTGCTCGTCCAGTGGTGGTTGACATCGACCAAGTACCAGCTGCTGATACTAGTGTGGAGGGTTCTTCTTCAGAGTCAAATATTCCAATTGGTGACATAATGAAGAGAAGAAAAGTTCACTCTTTTTTCAATAAGTCTGATTCTCCTGCTGTGGAGACAAAGAGAAGTAAGAAAGATGTTCCAAAAGAGAGGAGAAAGTCTGCCGAGGTACCCTCTTCTGATGCAACCAAGAAATTCAGTGAGAAGCCCCCCGTGGATCCAAGCAAAGTTCTTACTGTTTCTCATCCAAGTGAGGTTATTGCTATATCACCAACCAAAACCACATATTTGGTTGAGAATGTTCCTTCTCCTTCGAGGAGGTTAAAGAAAATTTCTTCTGAGTGTCCAGCAGAACCTGTCTCTCAATCTTTGAATGTTGAAGGTGGGGTTCCCACTTTTGTTCCTCCGAGCTCTGCTATGAGCTCGATGAAGTCTTGGATTATCCACGAGGTCCAAGGTATTAAAGATACTCTTACTCATGACAGGGTCACCACCTTTGCTACTCAACATATTGCCTCAGTAAGTATTATTAATATAAGCTTTCATTTTTTAATACTATGTCCTCGCACTGACTCAAAGTTATTTTCTTTTTTTCAGCTGGTAACTTGTTTTAATACTATTCTGAAGAATGATGAAGCTATCAACGATTCAGTCTCCTCGGGAGGTGTAGAGGGGGCCTTTACTGGATTAACCCAGTCTTTGAAAGTTTTTCTTCAGAATTATAAGGAGGATAATATTTCTTGGGAGAAGCAAGTTAAGTCTATCGAGTAAGAGAGAGATCGAGCCGTGGAAGCCTCCAAGGGATTGGAGAATAAATTGAAAGAGTTTGAGAAGAATAACAAAGAGCTTAAGGAGAAACTCAAGAATGCTGCAAAGCTTGAGAATAAGCTCAAAGCTGCTAAAGAGGAAATCGGGAGACTTCATGACGTTGAACGTTAGAAACAGAAGGTGGAGGAGAAGCTGAAAATTTCCGAGAAACTTCTTACTGAGAGGACTTCCTCGGAGAATGTTAAAAGGAAGAAAGCTGTTAAAAAATCATTCAGCATGGGTTGGGATAAGGGCTAGAATAAGTGTTTGGCTGCTATGTCATCACAAATGGAATACGCCAGCCTGAAATACTTTAGGGACGAATGGGTGGCAACTCTACAAGAACTGAAGGTTGCTGAAGATTCTGACTTATTTCAGCAGCACACTTATGGTCCTCCTCCCTCTTCTGGAGAAGAAGAAGAGGACGAAGCTTCCTCCGAAGAATCTTCTATGATAATCGGAGATCATGACCTTTCTGTTCCAGTTATTCAATCACGCTCCGAGAAACCCCAACCAACCATTACTCCTATCGAGCAGCTTTCTTTGACCTCCGAGCAACCAACCTCTTGGTCCAAGCCTCCTGAGGAAGTTTTAGGAAGCAAGGAGAAGGTGTAGAGTTTTTTGGATCTTTCTTTTTCTTTTTTGTTAAATGTAATTTTGGACTGTACTTCTCTTTATAATGAAATAAAAATTTGAACTTTAGGTTGTTTTTCTTAAAATTTTCTTTTACTTGCTCTTTCTATATTCTCATTAATTCTTTCTATCTCTTCTCTTTACTAGTTTATGGATAGGATGGAGCTCTTGTCAGCTCACAATACTAAATTGATGAAAAAATGCAATGACTACTTCAAGGCTGGCCATGCAGACCTAAACGAGGCTCAAATTGTTGACATCCTTGGTCCAAATTCTTCTGAACAAGCAGTCGAAGCATATTAATATTTGAAATGCCTGCTTGATCGAGATGTTGACTATAATGTGGCATATTATGAGATAATTGAGGACCTTCAAGGAACTCCAACAACAATATAAGGAATCTTCTGCCCTTTTGCATCAGGGGTATGAGAAAAAATATCAGCAACTAAATGCTGGTAAAGGATATGATAAGTTCATCGTTGCTTACGAGAAAAAGAGAAAATTTGAAGGGTTGAGGTCGAGGAGCCTAGGTAAATCACAAAACTGTTGGAGCGGGAAAATAATGTTTTATGAGGAGAGATATCTCATCTGAAATCTGTAGCATCTACTTCTGGAGCCTTAGTCCCTGTCAACGACGAAGGTTTCTCTTTCTTGGATGTCAAAAATGCCAATTTGAGAGATAAATTGGAAACCTTAAAGAGGACTGGGCCCTCTACTTCTGCTCGTGGACGAGCAAGAGCTTCTCGGGGACGAGCAAGGGCTACTCGGGTTAATATTAAAGAAGCTAGAATGCAGGGAGCCTTGGAGAATAAAGCAATCTAGTTATTGGCGAAGAATCAGGCTTTGTTAGAGATGTCCAAGAAGATCCTGAACCTTGACGAGCAACTTTCCATACAAAGTTCTGCCTTAGAGAATAAAGAACTTTTAGTGACGAACCTCCATGAGCAACTGGAGAGGTTAACTTACCAGTTTCACAAATATCCCAGAGAGTTTTGGATGGCTGGATATATAGAAGCCCTTTATCATCTCGATGATCGAATCCAGAATTCAAATAATGAGGGTTACAAGCAAGGATGGTTGAATGCACTGGGGGTGTTAAAGTTCGAGCAGGGCCATTATCTATGGGATTACTATGACCCTGCATTGCTCGAGTTGCCCGTGCCACCTTTTAAACATGATATAGGCTAGATTCCTGCTCGGGTAATTCCTCAGTGCTTAATCTCCAAGTACCTCGGTGACTACAGTCTTCATTCTAATTTTGAGATATCTCGCCCGGAGCACTTGCTTAATCGGCCATCTGTGATGAACGTCAGGATGCTTTGAGATCTGAACTTCATAAATTCCCCTTATGACTTAGATGATACTCCTGCTGGAGTTGAACCTATTTCAAAGGCAGAGGGAAAGAAACCAGTAGAATAGGATTTTTATGTAATAATTTTTTCTTTTTTCAGCATATGTAATCCTTCTCGATTTTGCATGAAAAGTTTAGGTCTTTTTTCATTTTCTTCTAAGTATTTTGCAGAATGTTTTTGCTTGTTGGTTGGTAAGTATATATATGTTTATGACATACTTATCTTATTGTAGTGATTTTTTAATACTAAGCAATAGAACATCTTACATTCCATGGTATTGCTTAATTTAAACAATCGGAGTTGATTGTAACTGGCTTACTGATCAACCGGAGTTGGGGGATTTTTATTCCCGACCAATCAGAGTTGGTGGATTTTAATTCCCGACCAACCGGAGTTGGTGGATTTTTATTCTCGACCAACCGGAGTTGGTGGATTTTAATTCCCGACCAACCGGAGTTGGTGGATTTTTATTACCAACCAACTGGAGTTGGTGGATTTAAATTCCTGACTAACCGTAGTTGGTATATTTTATTCCCGACCAATCGAAGTTGGTGGATTTTAATTCCCGACCAACCGGAGTTGGTGGATTTTAATTCTCGACCAACCGGAGCTGGTGGATTTTTATTCCCAACCAACCGGAGTTGGTGGATTTTAATTCTCGACCAATCGGAGTTGGTAGATTTTACTCCCGACAAATCGGAGTTGGTGGATTTTAATTCCTCACCAACCGAAGTTGGTGGATCTTTTTAATCTGAACTTATCTGAACTTGATGCGTAGTGTGTAGCACTAGTACTCCGAAAAATTTCAACGAAAGGAGAGAATTGGGTAAAACCTCCAAAACTTTATCCATATTGAAGAAAACTGCATTACATAGGGATTTTAGCTACTGATAATATTTGCGCAGATGCTCTGCATTCCATGCATTCTTAAACTCTTCTCCTTCTAAGGTTTCAACCCTATATGTCCCCGGTCGAACAAGTTCTGTTACTCTGTAGGGTCGATGCCAGTTAGCTTCCCGTTTGTTGTGCTTTTAAATTACTTTCTTTAGCACATAGTCCCCTTCTTTCAAATCACACTTCTTTACTCTCTTGTTGTAGAACAGAGCTGTTCGTTGTTAGTATGCAGCATTCCTGATTGCAGCTTCTTCTCTAACTTCCTCGAGCATATCCAAGTCTAATCTTCTCATCAAGTCACTGATAGGAGAATTGAAATTCAGTATTCTATGCGTGGGCAAACCCAATTCAGCTAGTATGATAGCTTCACTTCCAAATGCTAGCATGTAAGGAGATTCTCCTATTGCTACTCGTGGTGTTGTACGATAAGCCCATAGCACAGAATGTAGCTCGTTAATCCAATTTGCCTTTGCATCGTCCAGTCATTTTTTCAAACCATTCAGCAGTGTTCTGTTTGTCACCTCAGTTTGTCCATTGCTCTGGGGATGGCCTGGTGCAGAGTGGGTTTTCAATATGTTTGATTGATGACAATACGCAGCAAACTCCCCATTGTCAAATTGGGTTCCATGATCAGTAATGAATGCATAGGGAAGAACATATCTACAAATGATATTCTTCCAAATAAATTGATACACCTTGTCATATGTCATATCAATAAGAGGCTCAGCTTCCACCCATTTAGTAAAGTAATCCACCGCGACCACGAGATATTTAAATCTTCCCCTGGTCGTTAGAAGTGGCCCGAACAAGTCTATTCCCCACATGGAAAATGGCTAAGGGGAAGTAATGGGTGTTAACAATGCTTGGGGAGTTCTTCGGATAGAAGAGAAGCGTTGAAATTTGTCATATTTTTTGGCATAGGCTATACAATCAGCCCTCATCGTTGGCCAATAATATCCCTGCGTCATTATTCCTTGCAAAAGCGTCCGACCTGCTACATGAGCTCCACAGGACCCTTATATATAAAATACCATTAGTCAATACATAACGAGCAACTTTAAACTTCAATTTCTTGGCTGTGAGTTTATTAGTTGCCAAATCCCCTTCTTCAATATATGCCCTGATGGGATCCATCCAAGATGGTCCTAAATCAAGGGTAATAAAATTTATCATCAGATCTTCGTCTATGCTCCGACTAGCCAAAACTTCTATTGGGATTGTTCTTCTTAGCTTAGTGTGTGTTGATGAAGCTAACCGAGCTAAGGCATCTTCTCTTACATTCTCCAATCTTGGTATTCTAATTAACTGCATTGTGATCAGGCTTGATACAATCTCCAGTGCTTTTGCATGATGCTTGATCATTAATTCTCCTTTGGCTGTATATACTCCCAGTATTTGATTTACGATCAATTATGAGTCACTAAATATGATAACTTTCTCAGCCTTCATGGTTTGTGCCAAACTAAGACCAACAATCATTGCTTCATATTCAGCTTCATTATTAGAAGCTTTAAATTAAAAGCACAGAGCATATTCCACATCGATCTCATCTGGACTATTTAAAACAATCCCTGCTCCACTGCCTGTAGTGTACAAAGAACCATCTACATACAAATTCCACACATGTATCTCATTATTAAACTCTTAGTCAGACAGAGTTCCTCAGTGGAATATTTGATGCTTCTTTATATCCTCCTCCAGCACTTCCTGCTGCTTGTCGACCATCTTCTCTTGCTCGTCTACCGACTTAGGCTGGTTGGAGTTTAAGTTTGATGATCCCATAATATCCACAGGCTGGTCAGTATTTAACTTCTGCTCTTTAGAGGTATCTGGATAGGTGAACTCTGCGATAAAATCTTCCACTGCTTGCCCTTTAAATAACGTCCTAGGCTCATTATTTATATCGTATTCACCCAATTCTACAGCCCAATACATCAATCTTCCAGATTTATCTGGTTTGTGCAGAGTTTGCCTTAATGGCATGTCTGTATACAAAATTATAGTAGGAGCTTGGAAGTATGGCCTCATTCTTCTACTTGCTTCGATCAATGCCAGTGCTAACTTTTCCAGCCTTGGGTATCTGATCTCTGCTCCTCATAAGGCCTTACTGGTGTAATAGATTGGTTTTTGCACTCCATCCTCCACTCTTATCAGCGCCGAGCTTACTGCATTTTCTGAGACTTCCAGATACAAGTATAGTTTTTCTCCCATCACTGGCATGGATAACAATGGAGGTGCTCCTAGGTATTTCTTTAATTCTTGAAAAGCCTTATCACATTCGTTGTTCCACTCAAAAGTCTTTCGGAGTGTTTTAAAGAATGGGAGGCATCAATCAGTTGCTCGTGACACAAATATGTTAAGTGCTTCAACTCGCCCTGTGAGGCTTTGTACTTCCTTCTTCGTCATCGGGGATCGTATCTCTAATAGAGCCTTGATATTTTTAGGGTTCTCCTCAATTCCTCGTTGATTTATGATATATCCGAGAAACATGCCTTCTCGTTCTTCGAATATGCACTTGGTGGGATTCAACTTCATTTGATATTCCTCTAGTTGGTCAAAGGTCTGGCCTAAGTCAAGTAGATGATCAGCAACTTTCTTTCTCTCCGTTAGCATATCGTCAACATAAACCTCCATGTTATGACCGATTCGCTTTGCAAACACCTTGTTCATCAATCGCTGATAGGTAGCACCTGCATTTTTAAGTCCAAAAGGCATAACATTATAACAATAAGTTCCCCTTGGGGTAATAAATTAGGTACTCTCCCTATCTTCAGGCTTCATTTTAATCTGGTTATAACTAGAATAAGCATCCATGAAACTTAATAGTTCGTGCCACGAGGTAGCATCCACTAGTTAATCAATTCGGGGCAAAGGAAAATGATCTTTTGGGCATGCCCTGTTAAGGTCACTAAAGTCTACACACATCCTCCACTTGTTATTTTTCTTCTTTACCATTACAACATTTGCTAGCCAGTCAAGATATTTAACATTCTAAATGAAAGAGGCCTTTTGCAGCTTCTCTACTTCCTCCTGTATAGCTTGATTTTTCTCAGGGCTGAACACTCTTCTTCGCTGCTTTACTGGCATGATTTCCTTGTTCACATTGAGCTCGTGACACAGGAAATTTAGATCTATTCCTGGCATGTCTTCATGTCTCCACATAAAAGTCTTCTTTCTTTACCATAGGAATGCTATCAATTCTTATTTTATTGATTCATCCAAGGATGCACCAATTTGAGTTATTCGTTCTGGATACTAGTCATCCAGAATGACATTCTCAGTAGCCTCCATTACCTGCCCTTTCACGAGTTAGGACTCGTCTCTAGGGTCTAATGTTTTAATCTCCGCATCTTCTATTTGGTATGTAGTAGTCTTTTTTCTAAATTCTTCATGATCTTACTGCTCGGCATATGAATAGTAGCATTCCTGAGCTACTTTCTGGTCACCTTTCACAACTCCCACCCCAAAATTGGTTGGTAATTTTAGATATTGATGCACAGTAGATGGTACTGCTTCAAATTTCTTTAGACCTACTCTTCCCATGATGATGTTGTAAGCTGATTGGATATTTTTATCCATTATAAAAAAGCGTACCCTTTTTGTTTGACAAGCAGGGTATGCACCGATAAGCATATCCAACTTGATCATCCCAAGTGGAAAAACCTTCTCGCTAGTAAAACCAAGGAGGGGCCTATGATATGGCTCCAACTGGGCTGGCTTTAGATTTAAACTGTCAAAGTACAGATAGAACATGATATCTGCCGAGCTACCATTATGCACTAGTACTCGTGAAATCACCACTTCCCTCATTCTCATCTTGATCACCAATGGATCATCATGAGGATATAGTACACCTGCCAAGTCATTCTTAGAGAAACCAATGACCAGCTTATCATTATTCACCATCCTCGGGCGATCATCTTCAGCCAGATTAATCAGCTGAATATATGAGAAAGCCCGAGCCTCATTGAGGTAGGCTTTTCTCTCAGCAGTCATATCTCCGCCTCCTGCATCTCCACCTCTAATGACATTACATTCAAATGATCCAAAATTAATAGAAAATACCTCACGTTCTGGCTATTTTGGTCTTTTGAGGAGATCGGGGTCGTCTTGGTCATCATCCGAATCCTCTTCGACTTATTTTCTTATCTTCTTTTACTCGACGAGGAGATCTAGACCTATGACTTGCTCGGTCGTTGCTCTTTCCATCATTTCGACGATCAACATACTTGGCGAACTTTCCTATTCTGATGAGTGCTTCAATTTCATTCTGAAGAGCTATGAAATTTTTGGTTGTGTGACCATGGTCTTTATGGAACTCACAATATTTGGTTTTATTCCTCTTGTCAGGATCTGTCTTCATTTTCTCTGGCCAGCTTAGCTCCTCGTTGTTCTTGATTTCTTCCAGAACGTGGTTTATGTCTACTTTCAAAGGAGTATAATTTCCAAATTTCTTTAACAGTTTCAATATTGGCTTTGCTTTTGACTGCTTGTTACCACCATTGTTCTTGTGCTCTTTCTTTTCAGCCTTATCAACCTCCACCTTGGTCTCTTTGGTATCCATATTCTTCTTCGTAGCCATAGCCTCCTCGGCGTTCATAATCTTCGCTTCCTTTGCCATTAGTTCTGCCATGGTTCTAGGAGGATCTTTGGCTAGAGTTTAGTATAATTTATCTGGCAATAGTCCGCTCATCAGAGCAGTAATTGTTGTCTTTTCCTCGTAATCAATTACTTCGAGCTTATCGTTATTGAAACGAGTTATGTAATCCATGGTGCTCTCACCTGCTTTTTGTCTAACACTTAACAAGTGTGCTACTCATTTAACTATTTTTGCTCCGAAACAAAAATTTCCAATAAAGATCTCGACCAGTTGAAAGAAAGTTAAAATCTTCTCCCGAGGAAGATTATTGTACCATATTTGAGCAGATCCGGCAAGAGTTACCAAAAATGCCCTGTATCTCATCTCATCTGGCACGACATAGATATCGACAACAGCTTGGTATTGTTCTATATGAAAGACAGGGTCAGTTTTTCCATCATATTTAGGAGTCACAACAGGTTCTTTGAACTTTGATGATGTGGGAAAATGTACAATTGCCCGAATAAAATGTGTCCCTTGGACAAAAGTTCTTTGTAGAGGATTCTTGGCCTTAGCCATTTCCCCTATTCTATCCTCCAACCTTTGAATATAGCCTTTCCATGCATCATTTCCCTCCTCGGGCCTGTTGGTTCGAGCAACTGATCGTGTTGAATTTGCTTCCTGGGATCTTTCATTACGAGCAGTTGGTCGTGATTGGGCAGAACCCTCCCTTAGATAGTATGGTCGTTGAAAGTTCCTCGATATAATCCTAGGAGGACTTATATTCCTCCTAGGGCCCAAACGATCAAAAGGATAGGCCCTTCTTAATCTCTCCAATGCACTAATCCTTTCTGGAGAGAGAGTGAAGTTTTTTTGAGTATCTGTAGCTTGTACTGATGAAGTTCGACCAGGTTGATAATAAAAATCATTAGATCTCTCAGTGCGATATGAATCAGTACGTCTGGATCAAGATTCCTCTGGGATTAACGTTCGCCTAGTACGCGAAGAAGGTAAACGGGTATTTCTTTGAACGCTTCGTTGTCCTGAATGAGTATATACTCCACCTTGGACAGTTTGTATGAGTTGTCGCATAGTTTCTTGCATGACTGCCTGGCCTTGGGCTAGATTAGCCATTATGCCAGCCAGATCTTGAACATTTGGGGGAGAAAATGGATTTGGGGGATTTTCAGCATTTCGATTGCTGGATTCGGGATTATCAGCCATTGATGATGAATTATTTTGGTAAAAAACGATAATTACAGTCGATTCCCACATAGGGCGCCAATCTGTTGATGTAAAAAACTATATTTGATCTAATTACTTAATCACACATAAAAATGAATAAGTATCTATATAAGGCAAAATATTTTTAAAGTGGTTCAGCCTTGTAAAAATGGCCTACATCCACTGTTTTTGTTATTGCTGACTGTTTGCAGAATTATCAATAATGGGTTTACCAAGAAAGTCCGAGTCCCCCGCTAATGAAGAGGTTACAATGTATTTATAGCCCTGAGGCTGTACAAATGAAAGGACAATGCACTGTTACCCAGTAGACATGTACATCTGTACTATATTAATGAGCATTTAATACGCAATTATATCCTGGATTCTCTTGATTTGGATACGATGTACACTTGTGTAGCTCAGACCGTTTAAGCTGCTCGAACCGCCTAAGCTTCTCGTCATGCTTGAGTTGCTCATCACACTTAAGCTTCTCGGAGAGCTTGAGTTGCTCGGTACTCATTAGTTGCCCGGTGGTCTTAATTTCTGGAGTATTCGTATTTACCATGTAAATAGACACGTGTCTTCATGTGATTGGTCCATGTTAGTTGAAAATATGTTACTAAAGCCGTTTATTAAAAATAAACTATTTAAGTAACTCCGAGTTGTTTTTTGAAGAAACTCTTTTCTTAAAAATCAAACCTTTTGAACACAAGATGTGTTTAATAAAACAGTATGTACAAGATCTATTCATGATTTGACTAACAGTTTTATAAAATAATTTAAACAAACTTTAAACTTAGCACAACCATGAATGAGATGAGGAAATGTAGAAAGATTAAGTTCACGATTTTTTACGTTGTAAAACTTCACCAACTGAGGAAACATCCACGACTCCCTCTACGGAGTAAAATAAAAAAAATCCACTAAAACAAATTTACCAGTTACAAACTATATAACTAACATGCATACAACTCAGACCTATATAAGTTTAGGAATGTACCCTCTGGTGTCCTTATAACTTCTCTGCAATTCTGGTTGTAGATGTTGTTCTCCCAGTTTTTTAACTTCTGATTTGTTCCAGCACTTTACGTCGACTCTTATTCACAAGATCTTATTACCAACACTTTTCGTGTTGTAGGGTGAAAGTGTTTCTGGGGGTACTCTCTAACACATGCATGCACACACTCACACTTATTAAGTACAAACAGTCCTAGCAAATTACATATAAGGCTATATGTAGTGATTTTTCTTTTTCTCTCTTCTCAAAAACTTTGAACCTTTTTGACCTTTAAATCAATCCCAGAATCCACGGATATCTTGCTTAGAAGACAGTCAAGATCTTAATCAATCTCAGAATTTTGAAAATATTTCGAGATTGAAAACCTCCAAGTGTGATTCCAAACTAGGTCAAAGGTTTAGTTTTAAGAGAACTAGAAATATAAAACATCTATTGTTGATTTAAAGCTAAAAACGATTTTCAGAAAAGAATCAACAATATATTTCTCAAGATGAGAAATAAACCATGTAAATCTAAGTGTGATGTAACATGCAGAACATAGATCTGAAATTTCTGTGAAGAAGAAAATAGATCTAAGTTAAAAGTTTAAGTTGGAAACAAGATCTATCGAACAAGAGGTTACAGGAACACAAATATCTCTCAAAAACTCAAGAACACTCAGGGTAGTGTTTTGGATATGTAGGAGTTTTAGAGAAGTGTTTGGTTTGAAAGAGGATTGATGAAAAGGGGTTAGGGCTAGGGTTTTTAACTCTCTCTCTCTTTCTGTTTTCTCTTCTCTCTCATCTCTCTTTCTTCTCTCTCTTTTTTTTTCTCTCAGGAATGAACTAGCCAAAAGTCTTAGACGATTGAGAGGATGGTCCCTTTTATAGGATGAAGAGAAGGATCGAGAAGCAGGTTCAAAAATAAGGGTCAGGATTGAGTCAAGCTGGGTTGACTTAAATCCAAGGGCTCAAAGCATGCGGTGATTAAAATTCACCTGATTGGTTCAGGAGGGATACATAGGGATTACCGAAGAAAGCATGCAGGTCGTTGATAAGGTTTGATCCAATGGTTGTAAGCATATGCGTTTATATACTCAGTAAAGAAACACAAAATGCACCAATCAGCAAGTAACATGTGTTGAACAGTAAGGCGATATAGAACGCACGTCTAAAAGTAATTACAACCACACCCTGAATTCTCTGCCGCTTTTGGTTTCTACCCAAACCAACTTTAAGCCAATAAACCCTTTAAACCATAATTAGAGATTGAACCCACAAACTTTTAAAACCAAGTTTTAATTAATAAAACCTTTATTAAAAAATGTTTATAAAATCCCAAAAAAATATTTAAAAAACAAATTTAGGGATTTAAACATACTCAACATATGTGCACACATAAATATGCAATATGACATGTATATGATGCATTTTACTGTGTGCAAGTGTTGGTAATTTGGTCTTGATCACTACAAGAAAAATGAATGAAATTGCATTCCAATCTCTGAGGTTCTTTGGTTTCTAGGATAGACATGATTTTCTCTTAATTTCCAAACTAGATGAATTCTTATACAATATAGACTCAAGTGAGTCAAGAGTATAAGGCTTCAATCTCCCCCTTTGGAAATATGAGTCAAAATCTCCTTTGAGTCAACTAGGACTCGTAGGGCGACGAAAAGATAAGAAAAACCTATTCTTATAAAGATTCTATCTACCCAAATCCTAGAAAGAAAAAGTACATAACTCAACTATTTACAATTGAGTACTCTATTACATCAGTTGAGAAAAACTGTACAAAAACCTGCAATGAATCACTAAGAACAAGCAGTTTATCATATATACAAATATTCATAATGACTCAAATTTCTCCCCCATTTTGTCTCAAATGGACAAAGGGAAAAACATGGATAAACAACAAAGGTATTACTCCGCACAAACCATACCAATAGATTTCCGCAAAGAAATGAATCTATTATAATCTAGAGGTTTGGTAAACATATCTGCGAGTTGTAAATCAGTAGGAAGATAATTGATTTCTAATTCCTTAGTTTCAACCAATTCACGTATAAAGTGGGGTCTTATTTTTATGTGCTTTGTTCGCGAGTGTTGAACAAGGTTTTTAGAAATATTAATCGCACTTTGATTATCACAATAGAGATGCAATTGATTTTCTTGAATACCACAATCACTTAGCATTTGTTTAGGCCACAGTAATTGAGCACAACAGCTGCCAGCGGCTATGTATTCACATTCAGCTGTCGAGAGTGATGTGCAGTTTTGTTTCTTACTACTCCATCCTACAAAGTTATTACCTATATAATAACATGCTCCTGATGTGCTTTTACTATCATCAGTACACCCAGCCCAGTCAGCATTAGTGTACCCAATTATAGTGCTTGGTGTGTCATTAGTGTACCAAATTCCTAGATTCAGAGTGCCTTTTACATATTTAATGATACGTTTTACAGAATTCAAATGGCTCTCTTTAGGATTATTTTGATAACGAGCACATACACACACATCATACATAATATTTGGACGCGAGGCAGTAAGATATAGTAAGGTTCCTATCATACTATGATATAGAGTAGGATCTACAGATTTTCCATTTTCATCTTTAGAAAGTTTTAGCGTAGTACTCATGGGAGTTCTAGCATCTTTAGCACTCTCTAGGCTAAATTTCATTACTATCTCTAAAGAGTACATAGATTGCTATACAAATAATCCTTCTGAATTTTGTTTGACTTGCAGGCCTAAGAAGAATTGTAACTCCCCTATAAGGGACATTTGAAATTCCTTATGCATAGTTTCAGAGAAGGATTTTACTTCTAAGGGAGAAGTTGATCCAAAGATAATATCGTCAACATAAACTTGATCAATAATGATGTGTTTGTCAAAATGTTTGACAAAAAAGGTTTCATCATTTCCACCTCTTTTGAAACCTTTATCTAAGAGGAAACTGGAAAGACGCTCATACCAAGCTCTAGGTGCTTGTTTAAGGCCATACAAAGCCTTTTTAAGATGAAATACGTGATTTGGATATTGAGGGTCATCAATGAACGCTTTAGGTTGTTCTATATAGGTCTATTCAGTCAATATTCCATTAAGGAATGCAGATTTGACATGCATTTGGTAAAGTGTAAAATGCAAGTGGCAAGCTATAGCAAAGAACAGACGAACAGAATCTAAACGAGTAACAGGTGCAAAAGTCTCGTTAAAATCTATTCCTTCAATTTGAGAGTATCCTTGAGCAACTAATCTATCTTTATTTCTAATTATTATCCCATTTTCATCAGTCTTATTTTGAAAAATCCAACGTGTGCCAATAACCTTTTTATGATCAGGATGAGGAATAAGATACCGAACATCATGAATGATAAATTGAAGAAGTTCTTCCTGCATAGTAGAAATCTAGTGAGAGTCATTCAATGCCTCATTTACATTCTTTGGTTCCACAAGGGAAACAAAGCATGCATAATGTGCATAATTTCTTAGTTAGGATCTTGTAAACACTGGCTCACTAGGGTTACCAACTACGTTATTTATGGGATGATCTTTAGAAACGCAGTTAGGTACTTCAGGAATCTCGATTGGTAATTAATTATCTATTTCAGAAGAGTCATTTTCTAAAATGTTTGTAGACTCTTCCTCAATAGTTGATTCACCAGTCTTGTTCTCTACAGTAGTGTCACTTACAATGACATTTATGGATTCCATCAAGGTTTTAGTGCGAAGATTATACACTCGATAAGCTCTATTATTAGGCGAGTGTCGTAGAAATATAGCTTTATCTCCCTTACTCTCAAATTTGGATAAGTGCTCCCTATCTTTGCATACATAACAAGTATCGCCAAAGGTTCTAAGGTACTAAAGATTGGGCTTTTTATTATACCAAAGTTCGTATGGAGTTTGTTTCGAATTCTTTCTAAGATAGACCCTATTTATGATGTGACATGCAGTACGAATAGATTCTATCCAAAAGTATTTAGGTTAATTCTTGGCATGTAACATAACACGTGCCATCTCTTGATGGGTACGATTCTTTCTCTCGTCAATTCCATTTTGTTAAGGAGTCTTAGGAGCACTGAATTCGTGTTTGTAACCATTATAGTCACAGTATTCAATAATAGCAGTGTCTTTGAATTCACCACCTCTATCACTACGAATTCTATTTAGTTGAGTGTCCTTTTCATTTTCAATCCGAATAAGAATTTTTAGGAAAGTTTGAAAAGTGTCGGACTTTTGTTTAAAAAAGTCTATCCAAGTAAATCTAGTGAAGTCATCAACCATAACTAGAATATAACTGTGTCCACGGAGACTAATAGTTTGGGAGGGACCCATTAGGTCCATATGGATGAGCTCCAAGGGATTAGAGGTAAGAATATCATTAACTTTCTTATTAGGTGCCTTAACAATTTTACCTTTCTGACAAGAACCACAGACAATGTTGCGTATGGGTTTGATTTTAGGAACTCCTCTAACTATTTCCAGACAGGTCAGTCTACTAAGATTATCGTAATTTATATGACCCATTCTGTTATGCCATAACTCGTTGTCATCCATTCTGGCAACATTACAGATTTCAGACTTATTCATGACAGTATAACAATTGTTAGGAGTCCAGAATCCTGTAATTATGCATTCACCTTTTTCATTTAAAATTTTGCAATTGTTCTTTGAAAAGGTAACAGTATGATCTGAGTCACAAAATTGCGAGATACTAAGTAGTTTTTCCTTAAGACCTTTAAGTAGAAGAACATCTTCAAGAATAGGAAATCCATCTTCTTGGAGAGTACCTTTGCCTATGATCTGAGATGATACTCCATCACTAAAAATGACTTTTCCACCAGCAAAGATGGTTTTATTTAAGAGTTTTGTATCATCACCAGTCATGTGCTTAGAACATCCAGAGTCTAAATACCAACCAAATGATGTGTGTTCAGCTTTTAAAGTAGTAACAACTATGTTACACTTCATCTGAGGTAATAGATCATCTTTTCTAACCCAAATTGCTCTAGTTTTCATTTTGTGCCTATTAGCACTCAATTGATAAAATTTACGAGCATTAGATTTTTGTTGAAAAATGTTTTGCGCATGATTTTGAATTTTATGAAAGACTTGAGCATTTGGTTTAGGAAGATTTTTAGGCATCCCTCTAGGAAATGTTATTTTAGGTTTGGTCTTTCTCTTCCTATAATTAGAGTTTTTGTTTGGTTGTCTAGGAAGTACATAATTGTTACGACTCCTCCTAGAATAGTTAAAATTCTGATAGATATGAGGATTATAGACAGGTTTAACAAGTCTCCTAGCATAACAACCATCAAAAGAGTGACCATATAAGTCACAGTAATAGCAGTAAAGATTGCTCAAAATTGGGGTCTCCTTAGGAAAGTCTCTAAACAAAGGTTTTGAAGAATTTTGAGGTTGAACTCTATTCCTAGGTAGTACAGGTTTGAATGTAGATTCACTCTTTATAATAAAGGGGCATACGTATTTAGCCTTAGGTGAACTTTCATGTTTAGAGCAACTTGATTCCCCAATGTTAAAATTTTGATGTTTTGAATCAAACTCAATTTTTAGGGTATGAAAATCTGGGCATGTTTCAATAGGTCTTTTACCTCCTAACACAAACTTTATAGGTTCAAAAGATTTTGTTTGTGTCTTCGAATTGGGGCAAAACCCTATTCCAGTTTGATCATCAGAATTGGTTTTAGATTCAGCAACAAATTCATCAAAACAGTTAGAATTATTTTCAAATTTTGTAAATTTTTTGAAAACAGTTGCTGTCTTTTCTTTGGTTTGTTCCAATTCTAACAATGTCCCTTTGTATTTTTTCTCCAGAGTTCCATTTATTTCAGTCAAACTTTTGAGTTTTTCATCAAACACTTTAATTTCACTTTCATGAGTTAAACATTGGGTGGTATACTCTTCAGCATTCAGTTTGACCATCAGGCTTAGATCTTCCAACTTTTTGGTAAGATCTTTCACAATTTTTTCTAGTCTAGCGCTTTTCTTGAGAGTTTTAGCATAAAGTGTGTGAATGTCTAGGAGGTCTTCATTGTCCGAGTCACTAAGTGTAGTGTGTGAAGTGACCCCTAAGGCTTCATTCTTTGAACTCACACACTGATTGACATCGTCATTATCGCTTTCCCTTTGACTCACACACCCCGAAGAAGAGATAGCAATATTCTCAGTAATCAAAGCATCTAAACCAGTAACAGCAATATTCGAACCATCAGACATAGAATTATTTAATTCATCCTCACTAACAAGCATAGGCATATCATCATTATATATAATCTTGGCAAAGAAATACATGCAAGGATAAAAAACACCAAATGACTCAAGTTCCTCATTTTCAGAGTCACTTAAATCATCCTATGTTTTGCAAATGTTGGCTCTAGTGTGTTTGTTTTGAGCTTTCAAGTTAACGCTACAGTCTTGTGCAATGTGCCCTAGTTTACCACATCTATAACATTCAGTCTTCTTAAGGTCTTTGTTAGGTCTAATGTGAGAGTCCTTGTTATTTTTGTCATGGCTTTTCTCATGAGGTCTATGATTAGAGGGAGTTGGATAATTTGACTTGCCTTGTTTATTTGCCATTTTGTTTCTAAACCTAATGATTTTCTTAAACTATTTTGACATTAAGGCAATCTGATTGTCCAAACTCTCTATATCGCATTCCTCATCAGAGTCATCATTGAAAGTATTAAACTCGGGCTTAATCAATTTAGAAGAGAAGCTTAGATTGGAACTAGTCTGTTTCCTATGGGACTGGGTCAATTGTTTCTTAAATTCCAGTTCCATTTCCACAGTTCTTAATTTACTACTGAGTAGTTCAGGAGTGAGATTAATATCACACATTTCCTCAATAGCATATCTTTTGTTATCAAATTTATGTGGTAATGATCTCAGAATTTAAGATACAATTTCTTGTCTATCATAAGTTATCCCATTAGCATACAGTTTGGTCACAATATCAGTTACGTTCATATAGAAGTCATCAAATGACTCAGTCTCAGACATAATTAGGGAATTATACTGTTGAATGAGCATTTGAGTTTTAGCAGCCTTAGCTCTAGTGTCACCTTCATGAGCAGTAACCAAAGTGTCCCAAGCTTCCTTAAAAGTGGTACACGATGAGATTCTTTTGAACTCATGTTCATTTATGGACATAAATATGGCATTCTTTCCTTTGTTATTATTTCGATAAATTTGTTTCTCTTCTTGAGTGAACTCACTTAATGCTTTCTTAACCCTCTCATTACTTCCTTCAGTGGCTGGTTTTGTAGGAAAAGTGTGACCATTTTCAACAATGTCCCAGACATCATCTCCCAGAGTTCCTTGAATGAAATCAATCATTCTTACTTTCCAGTAAGCAAAATTGGTTCCATCAAAGATAGGAGGTCTGGTCAAGTTACCAAATATTTCGTTTTTCTCGTCCATATTTGATTTTCAGAAAATAATTTCAGAAACACAGGATCTCTTTAAAAGAAGTTTACCAAGCTCTGATTCCAATTGAAAATATCTTACTAAAGCCGTTTATTAAAAATAAACTATTTAAGTAACTCCGAGCTGTTTTTTGAAGAAACTCTTTTCTTAAAAATCAAACCTATTGAACACAAGATGTGTTTAATAAAACAGTATGTATGAGATCTATTCAAGATTTGATTAACAGGTTTATAAAACAGTTTAAACAAACTTTAAACTCAGCACAACCAAGAATGAGATGAGTAGATGTAGAAAGATTAAGTTCACGATTTTTTACGTGGTAAAACCTCACCAACTGAGGAAACATCCACGACTCCCTCTACGGAGTAAAATAAAAAAAAATCCACTAAAACAAATTTACCAGTTACAAACTATATAACTAACATGCATACAACTCAGACCTATATAAGTTTAGGAATGTACCCTCCGGTGTCCTTATAACTTCTCTACAGTTCTGATTATAGATGTTGTTCTCCCAGTTTGTTAACTTCTGATTTGTGCCAGCACTTTACGTCGACTCTTGTTCAGAAGATCTTATTACCAACACTTTTCATGTTGTAGGGTGAAAGTGTTTATGTAGGTGCTCTCTAACACATGCATGCACACACTCATACTTATTAAGTACAAACCGTCCTAGCAAATTACATATAAGGCTATATGCAGTGATTTTTCTTTTTCTCTCTTCTCAGAAAACTTTGAACCTTTTTGACCTTTAAATCAATCCCAGAATCCATGGATATCTTCCTTAGAAGACAATCAAGATCTTAATCAATCTCAGAATTTTGAAAAGATTTTCGAGATTGAAAACCTCTAAGTGTGATTCCAACCTAGGTCAAATGTTTAGTTTTAAGAGAACTAGAAACAGAAAACATTTATTGTTGATTTAAAGCTAAAAATGATTTTCAGAAAAGAATCAACAATATATTTCTCAAGATGAGAAATAAACCATGTAAATATAAGTGTGATGTAACATCCAAAACATAGATATGAAATTTCTATGAAGAAGAAAATAGATCTAAGTAAACAATTTAAGTTAGATATGAGAGCTAACGAATAAGAGGTTACAACAACACAAATATCTCTCAAAAACTCAAGAACACTCAGGGTAGTGTTTTGGATATGTTGGAGTTTTAGAGAAGTGTTTGGTTTGAAAGAGGATTGACGAACAGGGGTTAGGGTTATGGTTTTTAACTCTCTATCTCTTTATGTTTTCTCTTCTCTCTCTTCTCTCTTTCTTCTCTCTTTTTTTTTTCTCTCTGGAATGAACTGGCCAAAAGTCTTAGACGATTGAGAGGATGGTCCCTTTTATAGGACAAACAGAAGGATCGAGAAGCAGGTTCAAAAACAAGGGTCAGGATTGAGTCAAGATGGATTGACTTAAATCCAAGGGCTCACGGGATGCGGTGATTGATTGGTTCAGGAGGGATACACAGGGATTACCAAAGAAAGCATGCAGGTTGTTGATAAGGTTTGATCCAACGGTTGTAAGAATACGCGTTTATATACTCAGTAAAGAAATAAAAAATGCACCAATCAGCAACTAACAGGTGTTGATCAGTAAGGCGATATAAAACGCGCGTCTAAAAGTAATTACAACCACACCCTGAATTCTCTACCGCTTTTGGTTTCTACCCAAACCAACTTTAAGCCAATAAACCCTTTAAACCATAATTAGAGATTGAACCCACAAACTTTTAAAACTAAGTTTTAATTAATAAAACCTTTATTCACAAATGTTTATAAAATCCCAAAAAAAATATTTAAATTTTTTTTTAGGGATTTAAAGATACTCAACATACGTGCACACATAAATATGCAATATGACATGTATATGATGCATTCTACTGTGTGTAAGTGTTGGTAATTTGGTCCTGATCACTACAAGATAAATGAATGAAATAGCAATCCAATCTCTGAGGTTCTTTGGTTTCTAGGATAGACATAATTTTGTCTTAATTTCCAAACTAGATGAACTCTTATACTATATAGACTCAAATGAGTCAATAGTATAAGGGCTTCATCAGCAGACTAAATTTGGTATCAGCAATAATGTTTTATGGTTGTTAGCCAGAGAGATTATTATTATAGTTGACTTTATTTCATTTGAATTTCATTACTTTTTAGGGTTGACATTTCATTATCCAAGTTTTGCAATGGTGATGGATATTTATTATAGTGACTTTATTTCATTTGAATTGTTTTTATGTCTTATATTTCTGTCACATGCTAAGAATGATTTTTAATTTTAATGCCCAAAATAATTTGGCACTATAGCTTGATCAGCCTCAATGGAAAAATATGCAGTGTTTTACAATTGGTATCAGAGCATGGTTTTAGGTCCTTAGGGTTTTGAGTCCATTACTACTTTGACATTTCTGATATTTGATTGCGTTTATTAATTTGTACGTCCCAGACTTTGGGTCTAGCATATGTTCTAGTCTTGTCTTTTTAGAGATAACGAGTTGTACGAAAAAATTTCCACATTGAGTATATTTGTTGTATTGGCTATTTTTTCAGATGAAATTTTTTAATTCGTTAGCTGTCATATCCTATTAGTTGTTGAACAATTGGATATACTGAAATTCATTTCAAATCAAAGTTTTCATCCGATCTCTCATATTTCCAAAGGTATATGACCCATTTTTATCATATTGAAGGGGTTCATTATAATGGCTTCCTTTTATGTAAAAATTTCTTTATGCCTTGATTTTAATTTTTTGAAAATTCTAAGATCTTTTTAACGAGGTTTGACACCTAATTCAAATAAGAATTCTCATGAGATTTGTTTACACTATATTAGATCTCGTTAAATATCCTCATTAATTGGTTGTTCGAATGAGATTTATATATGTCGTTGAAATGACTTCTAACGAGATTATAATGAAGTCATTTTTGGTCTGCCCTAACATCTCTTTGGAAGGTTCTTTCTTTCTCGTTCAAATGATATTTGAATATGTCGTTTGAATGAGCCTTTGCCTCGTTTGAAGGCTCGACACGATTTTCAAAATGTCAATTTTTTTACGCAGTTTTCTCAAGTAACCTCCATGCCACACTACTCAGTTTTATTCTCATATATAAGGGGTTGTGAAAAATTGATTGGGAACCTTTTTTGAGACTTTAAAGAAGCCATAACATTCTGTCAAAACTCCCTACAACTTTTATATGATCTTTGTTGATCTTTTTTACTAGATTTAAATCCAAAAATTCATCATTCATCCTTATCATTACTTTGTACGGTGGACTCTGTACGGTTGGAGATGGTGGAGGCTTTCAGTGGATATTGGGACACGAAGGTGTTGTGACATATGTTGGAATTACACCGAGCTATGGATGGAGGTGTTAAAGATGATATCAATAGTTCTTTTAGAGACACTTTTTTAAGTCTTATGTTTCTTGCTATAAAACCATATATGTAGAGGAATTTGTCTCGATCTGGACGTTCGATGTTATTCCACTTTGGGTTTTACTTGTACATCAGCGCATTGTGGTTGTGTGCTTTCTTTTTACGATTTTAATTCTTGTGTGCTCACATAGGGTCAAGTAAAAAAGATTAAAATGGGACAGAAACAAGATTGCCTTCTTTTGTTCTTTAGATTATATTTCATGGATTAATATCTAATCACTATAATTGAGAAATTTCAAATTGGTATGAAAGCAAGTTTCTAAAAGTTATTTGGATTAATCCTGGAGGTTATATGGAAGGTTATTCATCAAATATACCCTCTATGGTTGATGGAACTATTTACACTTATTGGAAAACACGTATGACATCTTCTTTAAAATCAATTGATGAATATATTTGGCTTGAGGTTGAAAAATGGTGGTCCCCTAAGGGAAGCTACTATTTTAAAACGTGTTGAGGAATGGAGTGAAGAAGAGTTGAAATTATGCTAATTTAATTCTAAATGTTTAAATGATTCATTCAGTGTCGTTACTCCTAAGGAGTTTCATCATATCATGACATGTGAAACTTCAAAGGAGTCATGAGACAATATTCATGTTACTCACAAGCAAATGAGTGCAGTTAAAGCGTCCAAACTTCAAAATATTACCAATCATTTTTAAACTACCACCATGAAGGAAAGTGAAACTTTTAATGAGTTTTATGCCTTCATTTCTGATATAGTTAACCCATGATGATACTGGAAACAACACCGCCGGTATAATGTGTTGATAAGATCAAACTAGCAATAACAATGGCAGCACAAAAGTAAATATCTAGTAGAGGGAGGTGAGGAAAAGAGGAGAAACACTCATATACAAGTGGTTCAGCCAATATAGCCTACGACCATTGTGAGCGTGTGAGTAATTTCAGTAGATGAAGGAAATAATGGACATAGATACAATCTCTCAAGCTTTCTCTCTCTATTGTATAAACTAACAAATTTTTAGCTAGAGTTGCAATTATCGATCCTTTTCCAAGGTAGGAGAAGACATGTATTTATAGTGCTTGGGGGGTGTAGTGTACCCTCCAAGCATGCCATGGGCATGTGTGAGTTGAATACACTAATTATAAGTGGACACCTGGTTGCGCCACATGTAAGGAATGATAACCAAAGATTCCCTCACGTGAGGGGAATGATTTGGTTATAACGTATTTGATCACGTGCTCCAAGCCTTCAATATGCTTGTGTATGCTTCGACCTGTAATATCACTTGTTACAACCTTGGCCTGGAAGACTATGAGGTTGTAGGAGTTCGATAGTCGCTTTGTCCCATTGATCATCAGTACGACTTCAGCTTGGAGGACTGGCCGAGGTTAGTCATGAGGTAGGGTTTAACGTCGGATGGGGCAGAGTATGACGTTGGCACTGGCTAGATCTCTTAAGACGTTATTGCCCTCGGCTACTGTTCAGCCGAGGTTGGTCAATGAGGGGCCGACCTTGTAGAATACGACCTTTTTTATGGCTATTATGAGCTTCTTGTCAACCCGACTATGAGACACGCCGAGGTTAATGACCCTAAGTACGAGGTTACACTTATGGCATATCAATCACCCCTAGCCCCGAGTATTCTATGTGAGTGGGTGTGTAAGGGGTACAAAATTCAGGCTGATGAAGGGACATTTTGATATCTTGGGGTTTAGAGTGGTGCTTTTGACACATGTCATTTACTGAAGTAGCTAGCGTTATGTCCAAATATGACAGTTTGGCGGCATCTTTTGAGTTCCCTATGGTAATGATGGGGATGTTGGAAATTGCACCCCATCATTGAGAAGGTTTAAAACACTTCTCTTTCCTCATTTTCTCTTTCTTTACCCTTCAACTTTCGTGCCTATAGTTTGCTACAACTGTAATTTTTCTCTCAGGCTCTCGATTGTCGTTATGAGATTAGAGGTTTTATTTTCTTTTTTTATCTTCCTCTCTCACTCGCGAACAGTCAGGTGTTTCTTTCAACCTCCTTTTCCATTTCTGATCAATACTTTTACAGTTTTAGTTTTTCGGTGACTTTTTTCCATTTTTGGCGAGGATTTATTCCACTGTTAAGTGGTTTTAGGGTTAATATTGTAGTGGTTAGGTAGTATTGGAGTTGTACCTGGTTACTCCGAGGTTGTTTCAGTCACACCCCCCCTTTAGGTTTTTCGGTGACCTTCCAGTCATCTTCTCCAGTGAACTATCTTAGGGTGTTATTGGTGTTATTCGGGGGAACCCTTTGGATTCCTTGTTTGATCTTTAACTTGAGTAACACAAATTATTTTCCTGTTTTCCCTGTTTTAGTTTCAACTCATTAAGTGTAGTGTCGTCATCTGAATGCTCAGACCATTATACCAACTTATAGAAGAGTTACCATCTCTGTGTGAGAAGACCTTTGAAAAGATAAGGCACATAGAGTTAGCCTAGGAGGAGGCTCATAGGGCTAAGGACTTTCCCCTCAGACCAATTTTTCCTCCACCCTTGAAGATTATATACCCTGAGTAAGCCGAGCCTGTTGAGCCCTCACAAGTTCCTGAGGATCTTGTACCAATGTCTGAGTCATCTTCCTCAGGCCCTATGTTCACCTCTAAGGCTATCGAGTCCAAAGACTTTTTTCAAGAGGCTATGGATTTTCTCCCAAGGTAAGTGTAGTCTCTGAGAAAGCCGAAGGGTCTGATCGTTTCTCATCCCATTAAAAGGCTAGCACCTCTCATAAGTTTTCATCCGTTGAGACCCTAGCGCCCAGTGTGGAAATTCCTCCTATTATCTATACCATTCCTCTATCGGCTGCTACTAATATTGAGTTTGCTAAGAGGTTTCCTATTAGTGCCCCTTCTGAGGCTCATCCTCAGGCAGTTAATGAAAATGATGATGATGAAGGGAGTGAACTTGACACTTCCAAGGTTGATGGTCCTGAGTCTTCTGTCATAGAATATGACCTTCTTGTTTTCAGACATCTGTATGCAATTACTTCATCTGTTACCTTAAGGAAACCATTGAACGATGAGATGGATTTTGACAACCGAGAGAGAGAACTTTGTGTCTACAAGAAGATGTTCAAACTCAACTTACATCTCCCAATTCACCCCACTATCCAGTCTGGTCTTTCTTATATCAACCTCTCCCCTTCTTAGCTTTTCCCCAATGCCTGGAGGGTCTTAGTTGGGGCCATCATACTCTAGAAGTTGGTTCATCAAACCGATCTTCCAGTTAGTGTATTCTTAGCTTGTTACATACCCCCATCCACTAAAAATCACCCTGAATACTATCACTTTGTAGCCAACAAGTCTGAGAAGAAGATGTGTCTAGTGACTCACACATCAAAGCATAATTGGAAGCCCCGATTCTTCATTGCCTCAGGGCCTTGGAAGTTTGCTCCTCGTGAGGCCTATTGAAAATCTGTTCCAAGGAGACCTCTGAGGTGGGACAAGGTCTCTTTCTTGGCCAAAACAGACCTTGGGTTGAGCCAAGATAATCATAAAAATGTTGAGGAACTTCGTATTCAGGGCGAAGATGGTCACCTCGTCAAATACGAGCATCTGATGACCCCTTACTATCTATCTCAGAAGGGTCTTAAAAGTGGCCCTTTGATCGAGCTTCGTAAGCATTTTAGGAAAAATAATTTTACAACAAGTCCAGTCTCGTGAATTTCGTGTGTCTCATCAGTTCACACTGACGTTTTCTTTTTGTGAAAAAGCTAGAAGGAGTTTTTAAAGACCTCTTGAATATGTCTGCCCCCAGCATCATGAAAGTACTAGAGAAGCATGGTGGCAAGATTGTGCCACCCTCTCCCCATATAAAAAAAGGAAAATCTCCTGCTGAGACATCAAAGAAGAGGAGGGCACCTACAGACCCTTCCCGTACAAGGTCCAGCAAAGCTCAAAATATTGAGTGTGGTATAACAATCTCCTCAGACGATGCCTTATCAGCTCGGCTTGCTCAGCTGAAAATCGGTGACTGCCTCATTGGAAGTAGTGCCCAGGCTTATGATGCCCTCGGCCACGCAATGATCGAGGATGATAAGAACTTTCTTCACTCGATTGATGACCCTCTACTAGCAGAGGTTATTGTTTACAGGGAAGTTTAGGTACTTATTTGCAATTATCTCAAGTGTTATCTCCGCTCTTATCATTTCATTATTGCTAATATGTCTAATTCTTATTTTTCAAAGTGCTCTCTATCATCATCGCCTGGCTAACTATACTCTGATGAGGCTGCCTCTGATCCAGAAGGGCATGGATGCTGAAAATCTTAAGGAGAGTCTGAATAAGAAGATTAAAGATTTGGATAACAGTCTGAAGGAGAAGTGTAATGAGATCTCTTAAATGAAAGCTGATCACGCCAATTCTCTCAAGGTAAAAAACGATGGCCTTTAGTCCAAAATTGATGCTGCCGTTAAGGCTGCCATGGAGGATGCTTCAGAGACAATCATCAGGGAGTATCAAACATCTGATGAATTTGTTAGCTTCAGCCTTGAATACCTAGAGGGTGGAATCAAGGCATCTAACAGATGGGCTTTCATGAAGTAAGAAAGTTTTGGAAGTTTGTCGGTCGAGGACTTTATTAGCCTCGGCTTTGTAAATGCCCAAGGACCTGTAAAAAGTTAAAGAGGGTGGACCCGCAGAGACGATCCAACTTGAGGTGACTGAGACTGAGGATGTTGGACATCAGGGTGAAGAGGGTGAAGTTACTAACTAAGTCCAAGATCAAAATAACCATGTTGCTGGTGGGTCGGCTGAAGCCTTGGTGTCTGAGCATTGCCTCTTCACGCCTGAATTTTTGTGAAGCTTTTTAATAGTTGTAATTTTGATGAACTTTTGCCTATAATTCTAGTTTCTTGATACTCTGGATTGTAATTCCGAACCCTCTAATATGGTATGATCATAAGTATCTTGGTTTTTTTATTCTATTGCTTCGTATGATGTTTTATTATTCTATAATTGTGATACTCCACATTTACAAGTTTTTCCACACTAGATAATGATGTTAAAGGTCTGAGGTCACCAAACTATGATGTTTTAACCATATATTTTCACCAAGCTAATGATTATTAAGGCCTGAGGTCACCAAATTATGGTGTTTTACCCTCATATTTTGACCATATAATGATGTTTAAGGTCCGAGGTCACTAGATTATGGTGTTTTACCTTTTAGACTTTCACTAAATAATGATGATTAAAATCTGAGGTCACCAAATCATGGTGTTTTACCTTCATAGTTTCACCAAGCTAATGATGTTTAAGGTCTGAGATAACAAAATTATGGTGTTTTACCCTCATATTTTCACCAAGCTAATGATGTTTAAGGCTCGAGGTCACCAAATTATGGTGTTTCACCCTCATATTTTCACCATATTAATGATGCTAAAAGGTATGAGGTCACCATGTTAATGATGTTTCACCTCATAATTCACGAAATTAATGATTTTAAAAGGTCTGGGGTTACCAAGTTAATGATATTCCACCTCATATTTTCACCATATTAATGATGTTAAAAGGTCTGAGGTCACCAAGTTAATGATGTTTCACCTCACAATTCACCAAATTAATGATGTTAAAAGGTCTAAGGTCACTAAGTTAATGATGTTCCATCTCATATTTTCACCATAATAATGATGTTTAAAACACACATTGTAACAAAAGTATTAGCACAACATTTTTATCTTTTCGTTAACATCATTTGTATGAATTGATACATGTATTACGAAAAGATAAGAACAATTGCAACATCATAAGTAATATTTCTTTCAGTGATTGGTATTCCAAGGGTTGGAGAAAGGTTCTCCTTCAAGGTTTTCTAGCCGATAGGTACCTTGGACAACCTCATCAATGACCCTATAGGGACCATGCTAGATGGGATTAAGCTTATTGGTTTTCTTTCCACGCCTTCTTGAGGACTAGGTCTCTCAGAGCTATTGGTCTTGACTTTACTCTTTAATTGTATAACATCACAGTTTTCTGCTGATATACTTCCCGTCTTATCTCTACATCCCCTCTTCTCTCTTAAATCAAATAAAGATCAAGTGTTCTTTTTTCCTCATTCCTCTATGGGTCAAATGTTTGAACTCTATGAGTAGGAAGCCCTATCTCGGTGGGGATGACAGCCTCTAAGACATGGCCTAACATGAATGGTGTTTTCCCTTTGGGTGTCCTCACTGTCATCCTATAAGCCCAAAGCATGGCATACACCTCTTCCATCCACCTTCCCTTCGACTTTTCCAACTTTTTTATCCTATCGATTATTGTTCGATTTGTGACCTCAGTTTGACCATTTTCTTGGGGTCGTCCAGGGGAAGAAAAGAACTGTTTGATCCCCACTCTTTCACAATACTTATCCAGGGAAATATTCTTAAATTGGGTTCCATTGTCTGAGATGAGGGTATTTGGAAGGCCATACCTGCATATGATGTTCTTCCAGATGAACTGAAAGGTCTTTTGCTCAGTGATTGTGATCATTGGCTCGCCTCTACCCATTTGGAGAAATAATCAATAGCCACTATTAAGAACCGATAGTTATTTACAACTCTTAGCAAGGGTCCTACCAAATTAATGCCACATACTAGAAATGGCCAAGGGGAGTTGATTAAAGTCAGATGTTGGTGAGGCTGATGAGGTATGGTGGAGAATCTTTGCCACTTATCGCACTTCTTCACATACACAGTTGCGTCTTTGGCCAAGGTCGGCCACCAGTACCCCTGAGTGATTATTCTCTTAGCCAGCGGCCTCCCTCCTATGTGACTTGAACAAGAACCTTAATGCACATCGTGCAAGACGTTTAGAACCTCTGAAGGGTGGACACACCTGAGGAGAGGGAGCAGGAACCCCTTTTTGTACAAGACATATCCTATAATTGAGAACTTAGAAGATCTGGACCTCAACTTTCTCCTTTCTAACTTTGACTCTAGCAACTCTCCCTCTCCAATATATTTAATAAGATGTTCCATCCATTAGGTTCCCATATTCTGATTTAGGCAAGGTCTAGTAACCTCTTCCTCTTCGATGGTCATCTTGAGTAGATTATCAACTGGAACTGTTCTCCTTATGTATGTCCTTATTGATGAGGCCAACCTCGCGAGTGCATCAGCTCGGCTATTGTCTAGATGAGGTATCATCTTCATCTTTATTTTCTTGAAGCTTTCTAGCATCGATCTCACCCTCTTCACATATCTGGCCATTCTTTCATCTTTGGATTCATATACTCCCAGGATTTGGTTCACGACTAGCCTTAAGTCACTATGGACTAGGAGTTGGACGACATTGAGGTATTTTTCCAAGGAAAGACCTAGTATTAATGCCTAGTACTCTGACTCATTGTTGGAAGCTTTGAAGTTGAACCTCAACGCATATTCAATATTGATACCATTCGGCCCTAATACTATCAGTCCGGCTCCACTTCCGCTTTCACAAGACAATCCATCAAAGAACAGGTTCCAAATAGTTGAATTTGAAGAGAAGTTTCCCTCTAATAGGCCCCCCTACTTGAATAGGTATCTTTCTTCCTCATTCTCAACTGCTCTCTATTTGGCGATACCTATCTCGGACTCGTCTGATGTTCGGCTGAGGTTTATCTATTCTATCTCATATGAAGCCTCTTGATTAGTCTCTACTTCGGTATCATCCCACGTAAACTCATCCATAAAATCTATGAGTGCTTATCCCTTAATGGGAACCCTGGGTTGATAAACAATGTCATATTCCCCCAACTCAATTTCCCAGGTCATTAGCCTTCCTGGCTTCTCAGGCTTATGGAGGACCTGTCTAAGTGGGGAATCAATGAGGATGACCATGGAGTGGGCTTGGAAGTATGGCTTCATTTTTTTAGAAGCATACATCAAAGCAAAGGATAACTTGTCAATATGAGAATACTTTTACTTAGATCCTTGGAGTGCTTTGCTATTGAAGTACACTGGTCTCTGCACTCCATCCTCTTCTCTTACTATTGTAGCACTAATGGCTTACTCTGAGACAATTAAATATACGAATAACTTCTCTCCCTGAATTGACCGATATAAGAGTAAAGGGGAACCGAGGTAGGACTTAGGCTCTTTGAAAGCTTTGTCAAATTCCTAATTGCATTCGAAGGATTTTATAAGAACTTTGGAAAAAGGAAGACCTTTATCTGTAGCTCTTGAGATGAAACTATTAAGTGCCGCAATTCATCCAGTTAGCCTCTGAACGTCTTTGATAGTTTTGGGTGTCTTCATTTCCAGCAAAGCCTTGATCTTCTCAGGGTTAGCCTCTATCCCCCTTTGGTTGATGATGAATACAAGAAACATTCCTTCTCCCACATCGAAGACATATTTGGAGGGGTTGAGCTTCATTTTGTATTTATCCATGGTGTCAAAAGTTCTTTCAAGGTCGGCCACATGTGTGTCATCCTTCAGACTCTTCGTTAGTATGTCATCCATATAAACTTACATGGAATTATCTATCTGATCTTCGTAAATCTTATTTATAAGATGTTGGTATGTATCCCCTACGTTCTTTAGGCCAAAGGGCATGACCTTGTAACAATAGGTCCCCTTTTTTGTAATGAAGTTTGTCTTCTATGAGTCAGCCGAGTTCATAAAGATCTGATTATACCTTGAGTATGCGTCCATGAAGCTCATGAGTTCATGTCCAACTGTGGCATCCACCATCTGATCTATACGAGGTAAGGTAAAACTATCCTTTGGGAAAGACTTGTTTAAGTCGATGAAGTCTGCACACATTCTCCATTTCCCATTACTCTTAGGTACTATGACAACATTAGATAACCACTCACGGTATATTACTTCTATTATAAACTTAACTTCTTTAAGATTTTAAAATTCCTCTCTGATGACTTCATGCTTCTCTCTTGAGTATATTCTTCTTCTCTGCCTATTGGTCTTGGAATATTCTACAATAGTGAGTTTATGGCATATAATCTCAGGATCAATAACTGGCATGTCTGCATGGCTCTAGGCAAAAACACTTTGTCTCTTCCTTAAAATCTTCACTAATTCCTTCTTGATCTCAGGCTTTAGGGCTTTTCAAATTTGGATGGTTTTTTCGGCTCGTCCTCATTAAGTACGATGAATTCTCCCTCGTCCGTGGCCTCTCCCTTTTTTATCTTTGTTTCATCTCTATGATCAAGTGTGTCAATGTTGTATAGGGTTGTTTCCTTCTTATGAGACTTTCTCTCTTATGCAGAGTTGAAGTAGCATTCGTGTGCTGATGTTTGGTCACGTTGCACTTCCCCTACTCCATAATGAGTCGGGAATTTTATTACTTGGTGAACCGTTGAAGGAACGACCTAAATTCCTTACGAGCTACTCGTCCTATGATAAGGTTGTAGGATGAGAAGACGTTTTCATCCATCATAAAGAAATTAATTTTTCTAGTCAACCTCTTAAGTCATTCATCACCCATTCTCACATCCATTTCATACATACCCAATGGATGAACCTTTTCACCGATGAAGCCAATGAAGGGATAATGATAAGGGACAATCCTAGCTCTTCTTAGGCTCGAGATCTTAAAATAGGGACAAAATATAGCGTCTGCAGAACTAACCCCCATCAATAAAGATCCTTTGAACTTCACACTCATGCACCCTTGTGATGATGACTAAAGGGTCATCGTGGGGAGATAAGTTACCTTTGAAATCAAGTGTTGAGAAGCCGACTATGAGGGTGTCCATATATAGATTCTTTTTTTTCTCACGTTTACCATTTGTAGATGCCAAGTTCATAATCTCGGCTTTAGTCACATCTTTGGCCTCTGCCACATGAGCCTTGCGACCAGCTACCTCTGAGCCACCCCCTTCTAGTCCTCCACAGATAGTATTCACACCGAAAAGAGATCATACCAACCCTATTTATTGCGATATTATTGTCTTGTGGTCGGAGGTCAGGGTCATCTTCATAATCATCTGAGACATCAACTCTTGTGGCTGGGGCATCTTCCTGGCATTTATCATTTCATTTCTGTATAGGTTCGTCTCTTCCCCCCTTAGAAACTCTACCATCCACGTACTTTTTGAGCTTTTTGGACTTTAACATTTTCGCAATCTCGTCCTTCAAAGCGAAACACTTATCAGTTAGATGGTCATGATCTTGATGGAACTCGCACCATAGATTCTTATTTCTCTTATGTGGAGGAGCCTTTAGCTTCTTCGGCCATCTCATAGGTCTATCATTCTTTTTTTTTGAGGATGTGTTTGCAACTCACAGTTAAAGGAGTGCAGTGTGCAAACTTATCGTCAGCAATCCTCTTTTTTCCATCCTTTTTCCTTTGAAATTTTCCACTGCTACTTCCATTCTCATTCTCATATTTTGCAGCCATTGCTTATTCTCCGTTCATGACCTTGCTAGTTGTTGCTAAAAGCTCGGCCATAGACTTAGGATAGTCTTCAGCAAGCTTCCAAAGTAGCTTTCCCTTCTGCAAACCCCCAATGATAGTTGTTATGGCTATGATCTCTTCATAATCTTCTACCTCTAACTTTTCCTTGTTGAACCTTGCGATGCTGTCTCTGAGGCTTTTATTCTTCCCTTGCTTTATATAAAGTATGTGTGTTGTCTTATTATGAGGTCTTAGCCTAAAATAGAAGTTTTTAATAAATTGCTCGGCCAAACCTTTAAAATTCTCAATTGAATTTTTAGGAAGAGAAGTGAACCAGGTATGTGCAACCCCAATTAGTGATCTTAAGAAAGCTTGGTACCTCATCTCATCATAGATTTAATAAATGTATGCTACAGATTGACACATTTCAATATGATGGACTGGGATGGTACTTCCATCGTAATTGGGAGACATCACTGGAGCTTTAAATTTGGTAGTGGTTAGGAGGTTGACAATCCTTTTTATAAATTATGAACCCTCTGAGTACCCCTTTGTAACACGTCTCGACTTTTTATGAGATCCCCTATCTTCTCCTTTAGCCTTTGAATAGAGTAATTCCATGGTTTGACAATGTCGTCTTAGCCAAAGTTATCCCCATCCACTTTCGATGGGTGCACTAAGGGTTCCTCAGCTTTCGCACAATATCGGCTGTTGACCTCTTCCTGACCACAGTCTCGGCCATGTGGGGATCGATCATGGTGAGTCAGATCATCACCACCATCTCTTTGCGTTCCAGCTATGATTCTTGACCTGGACAGCCTCTCCCTCAGATCATTAATTGGTCTGAGCCTTTCGAAGGCTGACCCTCTACTCAAGCAATCAAAAGCTTATCCTCTTTATCGTGTATCATTATCTCATCTTTCACACTGACCTCAGCTCCGCTGTACAGGACGTACAGTGTTGTTTGAGACCTTATATAGCTCCTAACAGTCTATCGGAGCATCTTTTGCCTCAATGTCATCGTACATATCCTCAAGGCAAGAGTTTCCTTACCTCCCCAGGCGTAAACGCCTAGAGTCAGCAACATCCCTCCTCTACTAAGGAGTAGGTGGGTCCTTTCACAGCACTTGGGGTGGTACCCTGGCCTCATATTATGGCTGAGAAACTGTCGGAGTAATCATCTCCAGTGAGACCCTAGGTGGTCTCATTATTATGTTCTGGATTAGCTGGCTAAATTGATCATGCATTGCTTACGGAGTTGCAGCTACGGACTTCAAGGCTGCTGCCACCTCAGCCATATCGAACTGGGGTGGTGCCTTTATGGAACTGGGTCCTCCAACACCATAGGGTGGAGCTGGTAAGTCTGGTGCCATGGAATAGACTATAGATCTTATAAATTAAAACACTAGAAAAGCTTTATTCCTTTTAGGATCTCTTTCAATGGTGAAATAGCTCCACGTGAAGGAGGAGGTCTGGTTCATCACCAGAGTCTCTGATGAGGTTAAGAAGCAAAAAAGGAAGAGATAAATCCTCTCGTTTCCATAGACGGTGCCAAAGTGATGATCCTGGAAACAACACCACCGATATATGGTGTTAATAAGTTCAAACTAGCAATAAAAATGACAGCACAAAAGTAAATATCTAGTAGAGGGAGGTGAGGAGACGAGGAGAAACACTAGTATATAAGTGGTTTAGCCAATATAGCCTACATCTACTGTGAGTGTGTGAGTAATTTCACTAGATTGAGGCACTAATGTCCATATATATAATCTTTCAAGCTTTCTCTCTCTACCGTGTAAACCAACAGAGTTTTAGCTAGGGTTGCAATTATCGATCCTTTTCCAAGGTAGGAGAAGACATGTATTTATAGTGCTTGAGGGTGTAGTGTACCCCCCAAGCATGCCATGGGAATGTGTGAGTTGAATACACTAATCATAAGTGGACACCTGGGTGTTCCACATGTAAGGAATGATGACCAAATATTCCTCACGTGAAGGGAATGATTTCGTTATAACTGATTTTCTCACGTGCTCCAAGCCTTCCATATGCTTGCATAAGCTCAGACCTATAATATCACTCGTTCCAACCACGGACGGGCCAACTATAAGATTATAGGAGTTCGATAGTTGCTTTATCTCGTTGATCACTGGTACGACCTCGGCTTGGAGGACTGGTTGAGGTTAGGCATGATGTAGGGTGTACTGTCGACTGGGGCTAGGTATGACATTGTCACTGGCTAGATCTCTTAAGACGCTCTTGGCCTCGGCTGTTGTTCAGCTGAGGTTGGTCAGTGAAGGGCCGACCTTGCAGAATACGAACTTTCTTAATGGATGTTGTGAGCTTTTTGTTAACCCGACTGTGAGACAGGCCGAGGTTTATGACCCGGAGTACTAGGGTACACTTATGGAATATCAACCCATGTTTCATCTTAGGTGAGAAGATTCCTGAAAAATATGTAGTAAAAAATATTCTTAGATCTCTCTCTAGTCGTTTCAATTCTAAATTCAATGTCCTTAATTATTTAGGAGTGTTAAACTCCTTAAAAATCGAAAATCTTGTAGGTGATCTCCAAAGATATGAGTTTGAGATGTTTCCTAAAGACAAAAGAAAGAAATATAATCGAGTTGCTATAAAAGATAAAAAGGAGGAACTGTCTAAATTCGATGAGTCTGATATAGATCCTAATGATATGGCCTTATTTGCTAAAATATTCAAAAAAATTCTCTTGTTTAAAAAGAAAATTTTAAAATTTTAGAAAAACAAAAACAAGGCTAGTTGAAGTTCTAATAATCGGGATCAAAAGAAATATAAAGTGAAGATTCTAAAAGAGATAACTTTAAAAAAGATGATTTAGAAAGATCTTTTGAGTGTGAGAACGAGGTCATAATCATATTAGTGTCCCATTAAGATAAAGAGATAGGGCAAAGACAAAGTTATCTATAATTCAACTCTTAACGATAATGATAATAATTTTGAAGACTCTAATAACTCTATTCCATTTGGGAACAACTTCACCGTTTTCATGACTTATCATGATTGATAATCATGTACGACCCATAATAATGTTGACGTTCCCACGCATGAAAACCTTAAAGTTGTATCTAATCACTCCCAAGGATGTGATTCTATTAGTAGTGATAGGGGTGTTGATTAAGGTAATTTACATTCTTCTTATTCTGAGTTATAGGCCGAGTCCGTGTAAATTTAGAAAAATAATAAAAAGTTAAATTTTAAGGTGTTGGCATTAAAAAAGGAGTTTAAAGGTCTAAAGGGGAAGGAGGCCTTAGTTGGTCAACTCGAGGCGATTAAGATTTCTTTTTCTGAAAAAATTACTTTGGTGGGTAGAGAAAAGGATGATTTTATTGACTCTCTAGCTCGTGTTAGTAAAGATCTTCATAAATCATTAGAGATGCAAAACATAATTGAAACAAAAATTCTCAAACTTGAGAAATGTCTTTAGGCCTCTCGGTAAGTCAAAGTCACTCTTGAGGACAATTCTCAGAGAATGGGAAATTATTTCTCTGACCGATCCTAGATAACAAGAAGAATGATTATCAGGATAGAATAGGTATAGGATATGAAGAAGGTGATTTATCCAACACTTTAGCTAAGTTTGTTACCTAAACGAACACTTCAAAAATTATCCCACCTAAGAGAAATCTACGTAAGAAACCTATTAAGGTGACTCAAAAATAATCTTATGTGTGTACTTTTTGCATCAAAAGGGGTCATCTTAGAGACTTATAATACAATCATAGGAAGAATTGTTATCGCCATACTCTTGTGCCACACTATAGCCAATTTGCTGGCTTAAAAACGTAGGTTGAGTATCTAGTCAATACATCCAAAGGTTTAGTGGAAGAGTTTCTAAGGTTTTCTATGCCCCAGGAAATTATTCTAACCAAAAGACTAGAAACAACAACAACAAGAACAATAAGAACATAACTCGCACTTGGGTTGCAAAAGATAAGGCCAAGATGGCATTAGCTATCCATGTTGTGATTAAGGCTCAAAACACCTCTCAATGGTATTTTGATAGTGGGTTCTCCAGACATATGACAGGTGATAGATATCTTTTTACCACTCTTGAGGATGAAAAGGATGGTAAGGTCACCTTTTGCGATGGGAGTAAATCTTGGATTATGAGAAAAGGCACCATCAATGTTTTTGGTCTTCTAAAACTATAAAATGTGCCTTATGTTGATGGACATAAAGCTAATTTATAAGCATTAGACAATTATGCGACGAAAACCAAGAAATTAAGTTTAGCCAACCGGAGTGTAGTGTTTATGATAAATCGAGTAAGACTATAATACAAAGTGTGAGGACTAGTTATAATTATTATGGTATCATTCCAAAGTCTTCATTTGTTTGCAATAATTTTAGGGTTTCCACTGCCGACCTTTGGCATCAATGACTAGGTCATGTTAATTTTAAAGATCTCGAGCGTCTAGTGAATAAACACCTGGTTCATGGCTTGCCATCATTAGAAAAACCAACCTCTTTGGTTTGCGTTCCTTACCAACATGGAAATCAAATCAAGCGTCCTCATAAGTGGTTTAAGTCTATTACAACCTTTCATGTCTTAGAATTGATTCACATGGACATTATGGATCCCACTCGTATCGAGAGCATATGAGGGAAAAGGTACATCCTCGTGACTGTGGACAACTTTTCAAGATATTCAATTATTGGGTTTCTTAGGGAAAAGTCCAATACTATTGAGTTTTTTACTATTAATTACCGAGTCTTACAAAATCAACATAGTGCCTCCGTAAACTTCTTTTGTAGTGATAATGTCATTCATTTAAGGAGACCGATGTGAATGACTTTTGTGATGGAGTTGGCATTAAGTATGAGTTTTTTTCCATTCATACACCTCAATAAAGTGGCATAATTGACAGAAATAATCGACCCATCAAAAAAATGGTAAGGTCCATGCTTCTTGGTAGGTAAGCGACTCAAAACTTTTGGGATGAAGCGGTAAGTACAGCTTGTCACATGGTGTATAGGGTATACTTACTTCTTCATACAAATAAGACTATATGAATTATGGACAGGTAAGAAACACAACCTAGCTTATTTTTGAGTCTTTGGGAGTCCATACTACATCTTTCAAGATAGAGAGATTCTATTGAAGTTTGATGTGATGAAGGTATATATCTAGGGTATTCATTGAACAATAGAGATTATAGGGTTTACAACTTTACTAGCTCTAAAGTAATGGAATAAATAAATGTTGCTATAAAAATGATGCTCCGACTACATTTGTTGATGTTAATGATGACCCCTCTTGTGAGAGGGATTATCCCCCGGTGTTGATCACATTGCTCCTCACAATGATTCGGTGGACCCCTCACTTATGAAAGGGGATCCATCGCCTTGGGTTCGTAAAAGTCATGACCCCACCAATATTATTGGGAATCCCAACTTATGTGTAAAGACTAGAGTACAACTTGAAAATGAGGTTAGATATCTTTGTTATACCTCTAAAAGAAAACCCAAAAATGTCAAAAAAAAAAAAAAGATGAACATTGGATAAATGCAATGCAAAAAAAGTTACTTCAATTCCAAAAGAATGAGGTTTAGGAGTTAGTTCCATGGCCTAGTGATACTAACGTCATTGGTACCAAGTGGATTTACAAAATTAAAATGGGTGCAAAAGGTATCATTATTCGAAATAAAACTAGGTTAGTTATCTGAGGGTATACCCAATTAGAGGGTGTCAATTTAATGAGTTGTTTTCTCTTATTACAAGGCTAGAGTCCGTTCTGCTTTTGCTAGCCATTGCATGTTATCTAAAATTTAAGATTTATCAAATGGATATAAAGAGTGCATTCCTTGAAAACCCTAAGCACCCAAACTACGTCTTTTACTTGAAGAAAGCCTTGTATGATTTAAAACAAGCACCATGTGCTTGGTATGAGAGACTTACTTCCTATTTACTTGCTCGTGGCTTCACGAGAGGGGCAATAGACATGGAATTATTTGTTCGTCAGGATGAGAGTGATATTTAGGTTGCCCAAGTCTATATTGATTGCATAGTTTTTGGGTCCACATGTGATCAACATACTCATCTCTTAGTAGGAGAAATGCAAAGTGATTTTGAGATAAGTATGGTCAGCAAGCTTACTTACTTCCTGGGTCTTAAAGTGTGTCAACTCAATGGTGGGATATTTTTATCCCAATCTAAGTATATGAAATATCTTGTAAAGAAATTTAATTTAGTCACCGCTAAGCATGCACACACACCCATGAGTTCATTCGTAAATCTTAGAAAAGACTCTGAGGGAAATGATGTAGAACACACTCTTTTTAAGAGCATGATATGTAGTTTACTCTACTTAACCTCTAGTCATCCAGATATTTCCTTTATTATAAGAGTTTACATACGTTATCAGGCCACCCTGAAAGAGTAAAACTTTCTTGCGGTTAAACATATTATGAAATATGTTAGTGGGACCCAATTTTTTGAGATTGGGTACTCTTTCGACACCACTAATTGTCTATCAGAATATTCAGATGTCGATTGGGAAGGAGATGTTGATGGATATAAGAGGACGTAGGGTAGGTGTTTTTATTTTGGGAGTTCTCTTATCTCATGGATTAGATAAAAGAAAAAATTCCATTTCTTTATCCATGGCAGAGGTCGAATAGATAACCGCCGGAAGTTATTATACGCAACTCATTTGGATAAAGAAAATATTGGAGGATTACAAAATTTCTCAAGGCACGATGACTATTTATTATGACAATAAGATTTCAATTGACATCTCTCTAAATCCCACCCAACATTCGAGAACAAAGGACATTAGGATTCGTGAGCACTTTATCCACGAATTAGTTGAAGAGAAAATCGTTTCCTCATGATTTGTCGGCACTAAACGTCAATTGGTCGACATCTTTACCGAACCTCTAGATTCCCTTAGGGTTGAGGATCTTATGAAATCCATTGGGGTTTGTTCCAGTGATTGAGTTCGGAGTCCAAAACGATTTTAGGGCATTCTTTATGTTTTATCTTTGTCCTTGTGAACTAGACTATCTTTTTGCACATATTTTTACTAAAAATCCAAAAATATTTTCGCTCTCATTTATAGTATAGAATTTTAAAGAAAATAATTTTTTATTTTTGTCTTTTTGGGATATGTTTTGAGATATTAAAGACACACTATCGTTCCATACTCATGTGGCTTACGATGGGCATCTAATCTTGATTTTGTCTCACTTTTGCTTTTTATTCATTGTTATGATGCTTAGATGCTCGTTTATGATATCTACTTATATGTTGGCCTCATACCATCACTTTTTATGCACACACCCCTCATGAATTCTTTAGGATGTTAATCTCGTTTTGCGTATGCTAGGTTGAGTAAGGTGTTGCCCTATCAATTTTTTGTTTGTCCTATTAAATTTTTCACTTAATGTTAAATGCGATAGAAAAAAATACTGTGCATGTAAGAACCATTGCCCATTTTTATGGATTATGTAAATTGTGTGAGCAATGAAAAGTAGATACGAAAAGAGCAGACTCTTTTGTATTAAAAAAACTATTAAAAAGATCCTAAAATATTATACGACATCGAAAAATAGAATTGCCAAAGCCAAATTTATTTTTGTTTCTCATTGATGTAGAAACAATATACATGTTCTTATTTGACTTGTGTGAGGTTAAAAATTATTATTTAGGGAGATATAAGTCGAAGATCAATGGATTTGTACAATAAGTCAAAATATTGTTTTTTAGGTGATGCTCTAGTCCATAGAATCATCGAACTCCTCGGAACTTTTATCAAGGTGAATTAACTTCTTTATAATCCCATTTATCGACACAAGGATGGTTTGACTGCTTGACTATTAGAAATATCATTTGTCATCTTGCAATTTTACGTTTTCTTAGGCGTATGCTCCTACTTGGGCTGTTCATATCCATTTATTCCATTACCATGTTCTCAGTATTTTAGACATTCCCTAAAACACTTTTAATGAAATGTAATTTTTTTTAATTTTTAGTCTTATTTCATTTATTATTTTCCTCTATTTTTATTATTACTTTTTCCATTTAAATAGGCTCATTCGAATAAGACCTATATACATTCGAATGACTGACTTTTTAAATGGGCGGTTGGTGTTTTTTTATTTTTTGCACGTTTCATTTTTTTCTCTACTTGATCAAACCTAGCCATTTCAGTTCCCTCCATTTTTCTCTCTCTCTCTCTAAAACCCTAGCTCCTCCACTTCTCAACCCATCTCTTCACACATCCCTCCTCTCGTCCATAACCAAAATCTCCGTTCTTTCTCCCATCATCCATTAGTATTCATCCATTTATCTTCTCTTAGAAGTAGTTTGGGTGTTTGGTCTTCTTCTAGTGAGTTACTCTCTCATCTCAACTTCTATTTCATTTTATTCATTTCATTTGTGATGGGTTCATCTAAATCATTCAAAATTTCTTTTTGAGTTGTATTTATCTGTCAATCCAAACCCATCTAAAATGAAAACTGAAATATTTTTGGGACTGTTCATATATAATTTTTTTTTAAAAAGAACATCAAAACTATTTTATTATTTTTTCTTGTTTGCTCTTATTAAATGAAATATCATATTTTTATGGCATACCTTTTAACTCTAAAAAAAATTTATGTGAAATTTTTGTGAAATGTCATTTAATTTTTGTTAATTTATTTAGGACTTAATATATATATATATATATATATATATATATATATATATATATATATATATTCTTCTTGTGTTTTGATGGAGATTGGGATTGTTTGTTGTTGTTGGTTTGGGGTGTTGTGGTGGTTCGACTTGTGTATTTAGGTAGGGTGTAGATTCTAAATAGTATTCTATTTTCAATCCTTTTACCCCATTATCTGTCTAGATAGCATGTGGTAGGTGATCTTGACGTGTTGAGGAGCCTAAAGAGGATCACACCTCGAACAACAACTCAATGTCCCCCAACCTACGACTTCATTGGAGGACTCACTAAAATTACACCCTCTTCCACACCCTTGGTTGCCCCACTAGGTCTATAGTTAGGGAAAAGATAGTGAATCTAGTTTCTCTCTAGGGGACCATTGATTTTCCTTGGGTAGCTCATCGTGGGTGGGACCCTATTTTTAACCTTCGAGATATTATATCTTCCCCGACCTAATCTGAGATTTCTTCTTTGGTATGTTATGTAATACCCCATATTTTTGGCTATATTTATTTTTGGGATTAATTAATTAAATGAGAATTAATTGGAAATTAATCCGGATAAAATACTAGCGAGATCTGAGTTGGTATTTGACTATATTGAGTATATACGATGTTATATGAATATTGAATTATGAAATTTGTCGTGAGATTGATATACGGCAATCTGGTCATTTTATTGGGACGCGTGTGACAGTTGCGTCGGGATATAATTATTTTAATTATAAAAGTGATTTTAAATTCTATTAACCGTATGGTCATTTTGAGTGCGCCAACACGTCTGGAAGGGTCGAGATAGTCAGAAAACACTAGCCGGGGGTGTAGTTTAGGTCCCGGGGTATTTTTAGGCCATACCGGCAATATAAAGGGTATTTTGGTAATTTCGTATTTTAGGAATTAAAAATGACGAAAATTAGAGAAGTAAATCTGATGTGGGTTTGACCCACTAAGCCACTAACCAACCCATGTTAACCCAATAGGTTACGTAGGTTATTAGAATAAGGTTCTATTACTTTCCATAAGAAAACCCTAGCCACCATAGCCATTGGAGAAAAAGCTTAGAGAGGGAGAGAAGGAGAAGGAATTCTGCAGAAAATATTTACAAAATCAACACCAAATTCAGAGACAATCGAGGCAAGTGATTTAATTTCTTTTAATTCATAGAATGTTTCCTCCATGTTAGATAATTTGAAGATTTACAATTGTTCTTGGAAGATAAAAGAAAACCCATGTTGTTTGGACTTAGAACTTGAATATTGAGGACAAATTGCATGTAGAATCATATAGAGATGATTATTCTGGTATTAATATATGTTGGATGTAAGAAAAATGGATTTAGAATGGACTAATTGAGGACTTAAAAGTTTAGGGTTCATGTCCTTGAAAAATTGGGGGAAAAGTGTAGAGATTTATAAATTGATTGATGTTAGGATGAATTAATCCTTTAAAACGTGTTTGGATGTGACTATAATAGGTTTAGGAGTGATTAGAGACCTTAAAACAATCTTTGGGACTAATTTTAGAGGAGGTTTGAGGAGTAGAAATGGTGAAAAACGAGATTGGGAAAAATCTGGGCCGAAATTGGTTCCTCGTTAGAAGACCTTCCCAGGTCGTTCGAACGAGCTTCTAACGAGTTGACCAGTCGCTTCTAACGAAAGGGAACTTCATTCGATAACTTTGTTCGATAACTTCGTTCGAACGATATCTCGTTAGAAGGTACAGTTCGTTCGAACGAACTAGAATCTCATTCGAACAACCTCGTTCGAACGAGACTTCTAACGAGTTGACAGTTTAGGCCTTTTTGGCCTGTTTTGATTTTGGGAGTCCCGTAAACTTGTCCGAGGATAGAGATAACATCCCTTGATGATATATTGATAGATTTGGGACGTTTGGGTTATTATGAGGAGTAAATTATATACGAGTGATCTAAATAATGGTTGATATGGGATTGAGACGTGAGTGTTTACCACGACGTGAGAATAAATTATGGCGCGTGTAATTATGGACCGGGATTATATAAGTGGTATATATATTAAGATTGGTACAAGAATTCGATAAGTGCTACAATTAAATTACAGGATTACTAAGATGTGTGCTTACTTAGTATTGGTATATGAATTGTGTGTATGACATACCTACCATACTTGCTATCACGAGAGGTTTGCGTTCGCTTAGGGCCCTCTAATCCTTGTGTTGCCCGGATTTAGACTGGTTACCTCGATGAACATAGGTCAGAGAAGGACTTATTGGGATGTTAATAAGTCTGCTGATCGTGGGAGCGCAGGTATGTGCGTAACCCATGTGATGTGACTGTGTTCGCCTCCACTATATGTGATTTGTGTTATCTGAACTATTCCTGAGAGATTCAGAATATGTGATCCTTATGTACGTGATGTACCGGGATGGATAGCAGAGTATGTGTGCACCGCAGCTTAGCCTCGGGGTGCTTATATTGTATATTTATGTTGTGGAAAATATACACTTTATAATGGGAATTTTCATATGGCAATGGGTGTATAAATATGGAAAAATATAAATGGGATAATCTATACTGAGTTGTATTACTTTTGTGAGAACCTAAATGTACGCTAAGCCCCTGTTTAATTGAGATCGTTTTAATGTTAATTGGGAACCGAGTAATAAGGGAAAAACCTATGACAGTCTAGCTAGATATGATGTCACTTAGCTAGTGGTTTGAGTCGTTTTAGATGGGTACTTACGTTAGGAGTGCACATTTAGACGAGAGGTGAGAATATCATGTGAGTGCACGTCCTAACATGTATTTTACATTTAATGTTTTAAATGTTTTAAAGCACTTGCAGGTTTTTAAAATATCTCCACATTCGGTCTCTGACCCGTTTTCTTTCAAATCTATTTTTCTTGTAAAAACATTTTAGGTGCCCAGCCATAAGGACACCATGCATAGGATACTCATTCAGGTGACGAGCTGTAGCTGCTTGTGGAAGCTACAGGGATTTGCTTGTAGATGCTTCTATCATTTGTATTCCAGATTCATTATCTATCAGTTGTAGGGCATGTTTCCCATTTCTATTAGAGACATCTTTCCATTTCAGTTTTTCAGACTTTGGCATGTATTGATTTAGTATTCAGTATTTCGTTACTTAATTCAGTTGTGGGATTTGTAGTGAGGAGTTGTCCTCCAGACTTTATCTACATTATGTGATGGTTATTCTATTTACTTCAGTATGGTGAATGGTGTTATTATTCTTCATTACACTTGTTGCATGTTAATCAGACTTTAATTAAAATTTGGTAACTTACTTTTTAAATACTAGGTGGTTAGTAATAAAAAAAATGTTTTCGACAGTGATGCTATTAGCTGAGACAACTTGGCATTTTGAATTAATTCAATAAAGGAGTATCTACCCGGTATTTAATTAGTCGGGGTGTCACAGGTGGTATCAGCGCATCAGGTTCTAGTGTCCTTTAGGATCTGTACGGCTATTATGTTTCCGCTAAGTTTCTTTGAAATAGAGCCCTATATTTTAGGACTGTTGTACTCTTTTTGTGTATGCTTCGTTCTTCAGCTATTTTAAGTTTATAAACAGCGAACTTATAAACTTTGTTCTTATTTCAGATGCCTCCACGATGTGCACGACGAGTTCCCAGGGATGCAACGCCCGAACCCCAGCTCGCTCCAGTTCAGGGCATGATGAACGCCGCTGAGGTTGCAGCTATAGTAGCCCAAGCGGTAAATGCCGCAATTATCGTAGTCCAGCAGGCACCACCTCAGGCGCCGGTTGCCGCGCCAGTACAGGCAAATGCATTCCCGTCTGCTTGGGAACGTGTACATGACTCTTTTCAGAAAGCGCATCCGCCAGAGTTTGCAGGTAGCTCAGATGTGGTAGTCTCGAGCCAGTGGAGGAAGGATATGCAGAGGCACTTAAGGATGTATGAGTGCACGGACGTTCAGAAGTAGGTGCTAGCTACTTTTAAGCTAGTTCGATCGGCACTGTAGTGGTGGGAGTCTATATTACCACCGTAGAGGAGAGGGATACTCTCACTATTCAGGACTTCTAGGTGCGGTTTGACCGCAAGTACTTTTCGTCGGCTGTTCACACATAAATGAGGAGGAAATTGATGAGTCTGAGGCAAGAGGGTAAGACCGTGGCCAAGTATGAGGCCGAGTTCACAAATCTGTTTAATATCGTTCCGGATGAGATACCAATAGAGAAGAAGAAGATTGTGAAATTCACCGACGGGTTGACATGGAGGATCCGTCAGCATCTGTTAGGGAACCTTTCGTTGGCCACGTATTCTGATGTGGTTAACGCTGCTTTGTTACACTTCCAGGACCACCGCTTTCATATGACTGAGGGCAAGAGGTCGGGAGAGTCTAGCCATCAGGGCAGGACAGGAGGGCATGGTGCCGGTGGGGCACAATCTATTCAGGGGCAGAGACAGGGTGAGCAGGGTTCTCAGCAGGGGGATCAGAAGAGGTTCCGATCAGGGAACTACAGACAGGGACATGGAGTCTTTTTGTCAGGGCCATCAGGGTCCAAACGGCCATCAGGGCCAATAGGGGCAGAATGGGCAGCAGTTTCAGCAGGGCCAGCAGGGCCAAGGGAGGAACGGTAACGGCCACCAGGGCCGGGGACCGCAGGGGCAGAGAGGAGGGAACTTCCCAGGGAAGTATTTTGTTTGTGGCAAGACTGGCCATAAACGATAGGATTCTCCTGATAGGGGCAGGGCCCCACAGCAGCAGCAGCAGGGTACTCGCCAGGAGCCGCAGAGGCCTATGTTTCCCGCCGCTCTCCCCGCACCGCCACAGATGGCAGCATTGCCACCCATTCCAGCAGTCCCAGTTCAGTAGGGGCAGCTACAGTATGGACGTGTCTATAACGTCCACCAGGCAGCAGTTCCATAGGCACCGCCTGCGATTGAGGGTACGTTTCCTATCCATGGCACTATGGATCGGGTATTATTTGATACGGGTGCTACACATTATTTTATAGCTACACATTTCGCGAAAGCCTTAGGATTGTTAGCTACGGCAGAGAGCACAGTGACGTGTGTCGACTCACCATTGGGGAGTGGGTCACTTATATTCTTTATATGCCGGGGAGTGGGGGTAGAGATTGGTGGTTTGGTATTACCTGCAGACATGTTGGTATTGGATATGCGTGTTCACGATGTGATTATCGGTATGGATTGGCTCGTAGCTTATAGGTCCATGATTGATTGCTTCAGCGGGAGCATTGTTTTTGCCATTCCGGGGCAAGAGATGTTCGTAGTGGCGATGCCTCGCCCAGAGGGAGGATTGACCGCTCATCTGTATTACATAGAGGAGGATACCTCTAAGGAGTTTGTGATTCCTTTAGATTCGATCCCGATTGTCAGGGAGTATTCGGATGTGTTTCAGGAGATACCAGGCCTACCCCCCAGTCGAGAGATAGACTTTGTTATAGACCTATTACCAGATACGAGGCCTATAGCATGCGCACCGTACCGTATGGCTCCGACAGAGATGCGAGAGCTACGAGATCAGATAGAGCAGCTGTTAGGTCAGGGCTTTATTCGTAGGAGTACCTCACCTTGGGGCGCTCCAGTTTTGTTTGTGAAGAAGAGGGACGGTTCACTGAGATTGTGTGTGGACTACCGAGAGTTGAATAAGGTCACGATACGGAATAAGTATCCGTTGCCTCGAATCGATGACTTATTCGACCAGTTGAGAGGAGCTTCTTTCTTCTCAAATATTGATTTGAGATCGGGATACCATCAGTTGCGTATCCGGGAGGAGGATGTCTTGAAGACTGCGTTCTTATTGAGATATGGTTCTTACGAGTTTCGGGTTATGCCTTTTGGTTTGACCAATGCCCCAGCTGTGTTTATGGACTTGGTGAACAGAGTGTTCAGGGATTTCCTAGATCAGTTTGTCATTGTCTTCATTGATGATATTCTGGTTTACTCCCAGACAGAGGAGGAGCACGCCGAGTATTTGAGGCAGGTTTTGCAGACACTTTGTCAGAACGAGTTGTATGCAAAATATGAGAAATGCGGGTTTTGGCTGAAGAAGGTCCAATTTTTAGGACACATTATTTCCGACCGGGGGATATCTGTTGATCCGGGGAAGGTATCCGCGGTGAGGGAGTGGGGACAGCCCACGACACCAACGTAGATTCGTAGTTTCTTGGGTCTAGCAGGATACGACAGCAGGTTCATTCGGGGATTTTCGAAGATAGAGGGTCCTTTGACACATCTGACTCGTAAGGGTGTGCCATTCATCTGGAGCGATGCCTGTCAGTTGGCATTTGATGAGTTAAAGGAAAAATTGACCTCAGCACCTGTGTTAGCATTGTCGAGACCGGGAGTTGAGTATTTGGTTTACACCGATGCGTCTTTGCAAAGGCTTGGAGGCGTATTGCAGCAGGAGAGACAGGCCATAGCTTATGCTTCCCGTAAGCTTAAGCCTCACGAGAAGAATTACCCCACGCATGATTTGGAGTTGGCAGCAGTGGTATTTGCCTTACGGATTTGGAGGCACTATCTTTTGGGGGAGAAATTCCAACTGTTCACGGACCACAAGTCCCTACAATACCTGTTCACGCAGAAAGAGTTGAATATGCGGCAGCGTAGGTGGCTTGAGTTTGTGAAAGACTACCAGTTCGATATCCAGAATCACCCAGATAAGGCTAACGTGGTAGCAGACGCATTGATTCGTAGGCCAGTAGATGAGGTGGTAGAGGTGTGGAAGGCAAAGTGGAAGGAGTTGGGACACCAGGATGCAGTGGCCCGATCTTTCATGTCTGTGATGACCGTTACACCATAGATTGTCGCGAAGGTAGTACGGGCACAGGCTAATGACTCGTTCTGTCAGGAGCAGATAGTTCGATTACTAGCAGAGGGAGCCGAGTCCTATACCGTCAGCTCAGACGGGGTATTACGCTTCAATGGGAGATTGGTAGTTCTGGAAGGGGAGAAATTGCGACACGAGGTGATGGCAGAGTCGCACGGCTCACGGTTCGCGGTACATCCCGGAGGGGACAAAATGTACCAAAATATGAGACGCCAGTATTGGTGAAGCGGTATGAAGAAAGATATCGCTGAGTTTGTTTCGAGATGCGCCACTTATCAGCTTTTAAAAGTGGATCATCAGAGACCGGCAGGACTGCTACTGCCGTTGGAGGTCCCGGTGTGGATGTGGGAGAGCATATCCATGGACTTTATCACGGGGTTGCCTACGTCGCAGAGGGATCACGACTCCGTTTGGGTAATTGTGGACAGGTTGTCCAAAGTCGCTCACTTTTTACCCGTAAGGACTGACTACACTACGGGAAAGTATGCCCAGCTCTTCATTTCAGAGGTTGTGAGACTTCATGGTGTACCCCTAAATATCGTGTCTAACAGAGACAAGATATTTGTTTCGAGGTTTTGGGAGAGTTTCCAGGAGGCCATGGGCACGGAATTGCGATTGAGTACGGCTTATCATCCGCAGACCGATGGGCAGACAGAGCGCACAAATCAGATATTGGAGGACATGCTACGCATGTGCATTATTGACTTTGGGGGTGGATGGGAGCAGTATCTTCCACTGGTAGAGTTTGCTTACAACAACTCCTATCAGTTCACTATTGGCATGGCTCCGTTCGAGGCGTTGTACGGTAGGCCTTGTCATTCCCCAGCATGTTGGTTAGAGGTAGGGGATAACAAACTACTTGGTCTGGAAGTGATTCAGGATACTTCGGCAAGGATTGAGTTGATTCGGAGTCGCATTCGGGTAGCTCAAGACAGGCAGAAGAGTTATGCTGATGCGAAGAGATTTTTCAGGGAATTCCAAGTGGGGGACCATGTTTTGCTCAGAGTATCTCCTATGAAAGGGATTATGCATTTCGGGAAGAAGGGGAAGTTGGCACCGAGGTATGTGGGGTCGTTTCCTATTATCGAGCGGATCGGACCGGTTGCGTATAGACTTGGATTACCGGAGCATTTTGCATCGAATTCACGATGTGTTCCATATTTCCTCGCTAAGGTAATACCTTAGAGATAATTTGGCTCATTCTCACATTGCTGTGGAGGACATCGATCTCCAGCCGGATAGCTCCTACGAGGAGGGGCCGATTGTTATTCTGGACCAAAGTGAGAGGAAGCTGCGGTCAAAGATAGTTCCGTTAGTGCGTGTTCAGTGGCGACATCAAAATGTCGAGGAGTCCACATGGGAGCGCGAGGATGAGATGCGCGAACGTTATCCAGAGTTATTTTTAGCAGGTACTTTCTAGTTTCGAATTTCGGGACTAAATTCAGTTATTAGGGGGAAGTATGTAATACCCCGTATTTTTGGCTATATTTATTTTTGAGATTAATTAATTAAATGAGAATTAATTGGAAATTAATCCGGATAAAATACTAGCGAGATGTGAGTTGGTATTTGACAATATTGAGTATATACGATGTTATATGAATATTGAATTATGAAATTTGTCGTGAGATTGATATACGACAATCTGGTCATTTTATTGGGACGCGTGTGATAGTCGCGTCGGGATATAATTATTTTAATTATAAAAGTGATTTTAAATTCTATTAACCGTATGGTCGTTTTGAGTGTGCCAACACGTCCGGAAGGGTCGAGATAGTCAGAAAACACTATCCAGGGGTATAGTTTGGGTCCCGGGGTATTTTTAGGCCATACCGGCAATATAAAGGGTATTTTGGTAATTTCGTATTTTAGGAATTAAAAATGACGAAAATTAGAGAAGTAAATCTGATGTGGGTTTGACCCACTAAGCCACTAACCAACCCATGTCAACCCAATAGGTTACGTACGTTATTGGAATAAGCTTCTATTACTTTCCATAAGAAAACCCTAGCCACCATAGCCATTGGAGAAAAAGCTTAGAGAGGGAGAGAAGGAGAAGGAATTCTGCAGAAAATATTTACAAAATCAACACCAAATTCAGAGACAATCGAGGCAAGTGATTTAATTTCTTTTAATTCATAGAATGTTTCCTCCATGTTAGATAATTTGAAGATTTACAATTGTTCTTGGAAGATAAAAGAAAACCCATGTTGTTTGGACTTAGAACTTGAATATTGAGGACAAATTGCATGTAGAATCATATAGAGATGATTATTCTGGTATTAATACATGTTGGATGTAAGAAAAACGGATTTAGAATGGACTAATTGAGGACTTAAAAGTTTAGGGTTCATGTTCTTGAAAAATTGGGGGGAAAGTGTAGAGATTTGTAAATTGATTGATGTTAGGATGAATTAATCCTTTAAAACGTGTTTGGATGTGACTATAATAGGTTTAGGAGTGATTAGAGACCTTAAAACAATCGTTGGGACTAATTTTTGAGGAGATTTGAGGAGTAGAAATGGTGAAAAACGAGATTAGGAAAAATCTGGGCCGAAACTGGTTCCTCGTTAGAAGACCTTCCCAGGTCGTTCGAACGAGCTCGTTCGAACGAGCTCGTTCGAACGAGCTTCTAACGAGTTGACCTGTCGCTTCTAACGAAAGTGAACTTCGTTCGAACGATATCTCGTTAGAAGGTACAGTTCGTTCGAACGAACTGGAATCTCGTTCGAACAGCCTCGTTCGAACGAGACTTCTAACGAGTTGACAGTTTAGGCCTTTTTGGCCTATTTTGATTTTGGGAGTCCCGTAAACTTGTCCGAGGATAGAGATAACATCCCTTGATGATATATTGATAGATTTGGGACGTTTGGGTTATTATGAGGAGTAAATTATATACGAGTGATCTAAATAATGGTTGATATGGGATTGAGACGTGAGTGTTTACCACGACGTGAGAATAAATTATGGGGCGTGTAATTATGGACCGGGATTATATAAGTTGTATATATATTAAGATTGGTACGAGAATTCGATAAGTACTACAATTAAATTACAGGATTACTAAGATGTGTGCTTACTTAGTATTGGTATATGAATTGTGTGTATGACATACCTACCATACTTGCTATCACGGGAGGTTTGCGATCTCTTAGGGCCCTCTAATCCTTGTGTTGCCCGGATTTAGACTGGTTACCTCGATGAACATAGGTCAGAGAAGGACTTACTGGGATGTTAATAAGTCTACTGATCGTGGGAGCGTAGGTATGTGCGTGACCCATGTGAAGTGACTGTGTTCGCCTCCACTATTTGTGATTTGTGTTATCTGAACTATTCCTGAGAGATTTGGAATATGTGATCCTTATGTACGTGATGTACCGGGATGGATAGCAGAGTATGTGTGCACCGCAGCTTAGCCTCGGGGTGCTTATATTGTATATTTATGTTGTGGAAAATATACACTTTATAATGGGAATTTTCATATGGCAATGGGTGTATAAATATGGAAAAATATAAATGGGATAATCTATACTGAGTTGTATTACTTTTGTGAGAACCTGAATGTATGCTAAGCCCCTATTTAATTGAGATCGTTTTAATGTTAATTGGGAACCGAGTAATAAGGGAAAAACCTATGACAGTCTAGCTAGATATGATGTCACTTAGCTAGTGGTTTGAGTCGTTTTAGATGGGTACTTACGTTAGGAGTGCACAGTTAGACGAGATGTGAGAATATCATGTGAGTGGACGTCCTAACATGTATTTTACATTTAATGTTTTAAATGTTTTAAAGCACTTGTAGGTTTTTAAAATATCTCCACATTCGGGCTCTAACCCGTTTGCTTTCAAATCTATTTTTCTTGTAAAACCATTTTAGGTGCCCAGCCACAAGGACACCATGCATAGGATACTCATTCAGGTGACGAGCTGTAGCTGTTTGTGGAAGCTACAGGGATTTGCTTGTAGACGCTTCTATCATTTGGATTCCAGATTCATTATCTATCAGTTGTAGGGCATGTTGCCCATTTCTATTAGAGACATCTTTCCATTTCAGTTTTTCAGACTTTGGCATGTATTGATTTAGTATTCAGTATTTCGTTACTTAATTCAGTTATGGGATTTGTAGTGAGGAGTTGTCCTCCAGACTTTATCTAAATTATGTGATGGTTATTCTATTTACTTCAGTATGGTGAATGGTGTTATTATTCTTCATTACACTTGTTGCATGTTAATCAGACTTTAATTAAAATTTGGCAACTTACTTTTTAAATACTAGGTGGTTAGTAATAAAAAAAAATGTTTTCGACAGTGATGCTATTAGCTGAGCCAACTTGGCAGTTTGAATTAATTTAATAAAGGAGCAGCTACCCGGTATTTAATTAGTCGGGGTGTCACATGTTAATGTTTGATTATGGTCTCATTTCTAGTGTCAGTGGTGAGGATGTCATCATTACCACTGACTTTATTTCCTTCTTAGCCAGTTTGCCACAAGAACCCAATCCAACCTACCCTTGGTCCAACATCCAATCCCCCAGCCTTGATGATATCTATAACGTCATATTTGAGCTCATAAATAAATACACCTCAATCCTCTACCACCATAACATAAAAATTTATTTCAGGATACTTAATTGGATTGTTTGTGCATGTCTCATTCCACATGCAAACCATACTCAAATCACACCTGATAACGTGCATCTGATGTATGCTATTAGCATTGGGGGCTCCATTGACCTACTCGATCATATTTTTTGAGTTCTCCTATTTGTTTGGGCATCCCCTTCTACCCCTATCAGACAGGCCCTGCCATTTTTCTCCTTAGTCACCCGACGTTGTATCAATGTCCACTGTATACTCCTTCACATGACCTGATATCAATCCACCTACACTTTGTCCATTATTTGGGCTTAGAGTCATCTCCACTCTCCTCATCTAAGTCCACTTGTCCCATTCTGAATCATCCCACTTAGCTTCCACCTCTACTCATACCCACTCCAGGCCTTTATCCTCTCATCATCGACCACTAGTCGAGTCGAAGGAGCTTAGGTTCATGTACTTATAGATGGAGCAGATGGACGAGGAATGACATTAGGACTGGGATGTTATACAAGACTTCTTTGCATTCATGCAGAGGGAAATGGAGTGTGTCGAAAAGTCATAGGCTCGTAGAAAGGAGTTTCGGCCCCCACAAGGATTCTTTATTGATACAGAGGTTTGAGGAGCTTCATCATGAGGAGATGTGTCACGAATCAGGTCCTTCTAGTACTGGACCTTCATTTGGCGATGGTGCTACTGATGATCCGAACTAGCGTCTTGGTGATTTTATATTCATTTATTTATTTGTACTTGTGTGAGAGAGAGATTTTAGAGTTTATACATTTATTTCTCTCATTTGTACTTAAATATTGGATACTCGTTATTTTTAGCATTTTACATTTCTTGCATTTTCTTGAGATATTTCTCGCAGTTCGCTTGTACTTTTGATAATTGGTTATTTGTTATTTATTCCCTTGTTTCCATTTGTCTCTATTCTTGTTGTGGTGGATGTTTATATATTATCTTGTGCTTTCTGGATTTTATACTCATGCTGGCGTGTCAGTTTATGGTATTATGCTTAATGTTTCACATCACTAACATTGCATGTATGTATTCAATCCCTTTATCTTTTCTGGGCAAGAAAGGGGAGAATATTGTTAGGGGGAAAGCTCTTAATTTGATACTTCATTGAATATTTATTATTATTTCCACACATGCATCAATATATTTGTTAATTAATTTGTTTAGGAGATATTGTCTTATTTTTGGAACATGCTTGCAAACATGCTTCTTGGTTGTTAGGTAGTCTAGTGTCATTTTTCTTTTAGGTTTGGGCATGGTAATTAAGATTGACTTGACAACTTGGATTAACAAATTCATAGTCTTTTTTATTTTTTATGTTTTGTCCCCCGAATAGCCAAATAGATAAAGTTGTAAGGACAACTTTCCCCATTGAGTTAATTTGTAGTATTGGCTATTTCCATTGGACAAAACATTTAGATTGGTTAGGTGCATATCTCATTAGTTTTTGAGGAATTGGAGCTACCGAAATTTCATTTCACATCAAAGTTATGATCTGATTGCTCACATTTTCCTAAGATAGATGACCTATTTTATCGTGTTGGAGCGATCATTGTAATGGCTTCCTTTTATGAAAAAATCTCTCAGTGCCTTGATTTTAATTTTTTGAAAATTCTAAGGTCGTTCTAACGTGGTTTGAGACCTCGTTCGACCGACGTCATTCAAATGGGAATTCCCACGATATTTGTTTTACCCATACTAAGATCTCATTAAATATCATCGTTAGTTTCTTAATCGAATGAGATTTATATATTTCATTCAAATAACTTCAAACTAAGTCCTTTTTGGTTTGCACTTACATCTCGTTGGAAGGATAGTTCTTTCTCGTTCAAATGATATTTGTATATATTATTCAAACGAGCCTCTGCCTCATTCAAATGAAGCGCACATTTTTCAAAACGTCAGTTTTTTCATACAGTTTTCTCAAGTAACCTCCATGCCCCACTACTCAATTTTATTCTCAAAACTGATTGGGAACCTTTTTTTGTGACTCTATATAAGCCTTAACATTTTTTCAAAACTCTCTCCAACTTTTATGTGACATTTCTTAATCATTTTCAATAACTTTAAACCCATAAATTCATTATTCATCCTTATCATTACTTTGTGCGGTGAACTCCACACAGTTGGAAACGATGAAGGCTTTAGGTGGATACCGAGACACGAAGGCGTTGTGAAATGTGTATGAACTACACTAAGCTACGGATGAAGGTTTTGAAGATGAGATCATCATATCTTATAGAGTCGAGTTTGTAAGTCCTCTGCGTCTTCCTGTAAAACCATATCTGTAGTGGAATTTGTGTAGGCTTGGTTGTCCGAGGCTTTTCCCATTTGGGTTTTCCTCGTACATCGGCGCATCATGGTTATGTGTTTTCTCTTTACAATTTTAATTTTTTCATGATAATGTAGGATCTTGTAAACAAGATTAAAATTGGAAAGTAACAATATCTCAACCCTAGTTTTCGTAGTTCATTTTGTTGCGTGTTTGTGCTTTTGAGTATATTTCATGGAACCTAAGACATATAACCTAGTGATTTCAGGAGTTTATGTTGTGGCTGTTTTGGGTATTAAGGTTAGAAATGGTGACCTTGAGGTGAGGAATCATAGGTATTGAGATTAGATATGAGATTTACATTGGTTATTTGAGGATTTAAAATTTGTGCTAGGAATTTTGAGAAAGAAGCTAGGCATGGTTAGTGGGGTAGATTATTATGCTCCTTAATATTGTTTATGCCTTATATATGTAGTTTTGATATGTGTAGTTATGTTTTACTTGTGGGGTATGTGCACGTGGGATCAGGTGTATGGACACTCCAGTCGTGGCATACTATGGGTAGGAATATATGAGGCTTTGTTAATTGTGCTTATTTACACTATGGAATTCATGCTTTATCGAATTTTGAGGATGAAATTCCTATGCTAGTGGCGAAGATTGTAATACCCCATGTCTTTAATAATAAATTTAATTAATTAAAATTAGTTAATTAATTAAATAAATTATTTTGTTGGAATATGAATAAAATTACAAAGATTTGATTTAAATTTAATTGGGTGATTTGGGGGGAACTGAATGGTTTTCTAGTGCATTTAATTAATAATTTATTAACTTGGCAATTTTCTTTTCACCTAAGGGTTAAAAAAGTAATTTTATAATTTATTGAACCGATTGTTTTGGGTTTTAAAATTAAATTTGGGAATATTTGTATATTTCATTCAATATTTGGGGCTTTTATGTAATTATCGAGTAAAATTATATTTTCGTAAGTTTTTTTGGTGCATTTGAGTTTTTAGTTTTAACTTCGATTCTAAGAAAATAATTTGGTTTGGTCTTACACTGTATAAGTTATGAGATTTTAAAGTTGTTCAAAACTATTTTGGATTTCTTTTTTTAATGTTCCTTAGCATTGGTACACGTGCACGTTGATAAAAAATTGGATTGTTGTGTGGACACCTCGATTTGCAATCTAGGTTCTGGGATGCTTCATCCTATTCCCCATATACCCTGGGCACGAACCTTAGAAGAAACCTCGAGAGAAAACTTAACTTTGAGTACCTACACTAAAGTTTAGGGTATCATAAACACCAAAGACCTAAGTATATAGATCCAAAACGTAAAAAAATAACCCCCCCCGCAAAAAAAAATACATAATCCATTAAAAACCAAAAAAAGGACCTCTAGTGGCTTTAGCCGATCGTCCAAAGGTCTCTAAAGCAATAGATGATCATCCAAAGCCATCTGACACCGAATCTTATCCATATCTCCTTTCATTTGTTGATAAAAAAAGAAAGGATATAAACTAATGGCCGATTGACCAAATCCACCCCTAGAACACCTATAAATAAAGGTGCCCACTAACCTTAAAAAGAGAGCCAAAATCCAAAGTTGATTCGTTTTTCCAACTTTCTCAATCTTGAGCACCCGAGATACTCGATATCGTTTATGAAAATTCCCAAAGGAACATGAAAAGCTCGTACTTCTGCGGAGTTGACCCAAAAAAGAGGTTTGTACTCCCGAAAAGTCGCCTTTGAGAAATAAATATAGTCAAACCCATAAAAAATTTCCATATAAGTCAACATTTCTATCCGAAACTCTGCCTTATTGAAAGGCACCAAAACAAGGGGCCTTTTCCCAAAGCAAAAAATCGACTTTCGTCGCGAGGGTAAAGAACATTTGGCCAACTTTCGGGGAAACAACAAAAATTTATACATTGTTATAAATTGTGCATACTCATGTACCTTCTATAACCCAACCCCCGTTTAGGGGACTGAGTATGCAATTTATATATTTATTTAAGCCTAGTTTTTAACCTAGCACCTCCAGTTGTGTCACAAATTGACATACTCATATGCTAAATTATAAAAATCAAATGCCATGATTCTAAAATACAAACATGAAAGATACATTTCAAAACACATTCTCAGTATAGTGGCATTCAAATGCTTTCTACGTGAAACTTTGTAGGCCAAACTCTAAAATCTAACTGCATTCACCAGTTCTTCGAGCAAACAAATCTCGTTTCTGCAAGACAACCCGTATATGTGTTTTAATTTCAATAATTTTCAAACATCTGCATTTGATAAACGTATTATTTTAAAACATAAATATATCAATCCAATGCAATGGAAATGCTATATTAAGGACTATCTTACATAAATACCGCATTGTTGCACCTTGTATATTCAATATATTGTTCCCTACACCTGTAAATATATCCCGTTTCGAGTGAATTAGGTTGGCTTTAATCTTGGATCTCTCCTTGATTACGTAGGCTCTATATCGAGCTAAACTCTTGAAGCCCAAGCCTCATATTATGTATATCAGAGTACTATTTCCTAGATATGCTTCCATATATAATCTTACACCCTTATATATTATCCAACCCCTACTGAACTATGTAGGCTTTGATCCTAAGTCCCATTGGGTACGTAGGCACAACATCGAGTCCTTCTTGTAAGATTAAACCCTAAAAATATATTCATCCATTTGTAATCTTTATCCATTTCAAACAATATGAGACAATCTCAATAGGGGATCTCATAAATATACATGTACAAATGTTCAAACGCATATATTAACTCTATAACCAAACTATATAGACTTTTATACTAATTCCTCTTCGGTACGTAGGCCCAATTCTGAGTCCTTCTTGTGACCTATAGCCTCGATAATATGTCTCATGAAAATGAAAAATAAATGTGCTCTGCAAGGATTGTCACAAACACAATTCTATTTTTGTATTTTTTTAATATAACCCAATTAAACCTTTTCTTGTGAAAAATCGATTTATCAAATTTTATTTTTTTAACTTGAACATCAATCTAGGTGATGAAACAGATTAAATAGACGAATCATGAAATCAACCACTACAAATAAGGAAAAATCTCTTTCCAAGGAAAAACCTATTTTTTAAAACTTTAGAGAGTTTTACAAGACTATCGACTTACAGACTACTTGGCATCGCTGAAAAGTATAATGTGTAGTGTCTTTAAAACTTTTAAAGGAAATGCCTCAGTCCAAAGTTGTCCACATGTTGCGGTCCACCCTCGGTATCCACCGATTCATTCTTTAACCTTCCTATTCCATGATCCCTAAGGTCACAAGGTTCACATAGAGAATCCTTTCCATAAATATTTATGCAAAGATACAAAACTTTCTAGGGTTTGAAAAGGATTCACAAAGCAATTTCGGGATGTAGAGTTTGAATCAATTTTTTTATGGGTAAGACAAAAAGTGAAAATTTTTACTACATATATGCAGGAAACGTTTTGACAAAATTCTTATGAAATTTGAAGTCAAAATGGGTATTTATAAACGCGACACAAATTTCAAGGTGGGGTCTCGTTCGAACGAAAGTGAAACTCGTTCGAATGAGAATAGCATCTTGTTAGAACGAAAATCATGTTTGATCGAATGAAACATGTATCTCGTTAGAACAAGTATCTAACGAGCTTCAAATGAATTCAAATAATACATCCTCGTTGGATCTTTTAACGACAGTGTAAATTCGTTCGAATGAGAGATGAATCTCATTTGAACAAGGTTAATTTTTTTTAAAAGCTTTAAAAATATTAGCCTTATTTTTCAATAAAAAATAAACATCCTAAATCACTTTATAAATAATTTTAAACTACTAAAAGTCTTTATTCCTTCTTGAGATATAGAGGTGTCTTGAACTTGGAGATGTTGGTGTTCGGTTCGACGATAGTGCTAGTCGATTTGTAACGGGATACGCCCAATATGCCAAAGTGCAAATAAAACAAATAAAAAGGCCTAAGATAAAATATTTTCCCTTACAAATATCCCCCTTTATCTATCTAGTGCAAAACTAGATGAAACCCCAATTATAAAAAATACCCCTCTATGACAAATATCCTGGTATAAGGAAACATTGTCTTTAATCTCCATTTGTTCTTCTCTTGGGAAAATATGTCTTCATGCGGTGTAATGTGTTCATCCTTTAGATACCTACACACATGAAGAAATGAATATACCCCGTGATGGAACAAGTTTTAAATAGAATACAAAATAAATAAATAAAACTCATAATGGATCTCCCCTATAAATCAAACTCATCATACAATCTCCTCCATAATATGTTCTCCCCCTTTTGTCAGAAATAGACAAAGGAGTAGAATCTAAACATGAAGTATAAGGCATTACGTAGAAGAAGTAATATTTCATCACAAAGATATATAAACAATGAACACGCAATGATAGTCTCAAAGGCAAAATTCACCAACTATTTTTGAAAATTTTCAAAATTTTTCAAGTATAATTGATACAAATACAACACGATACTCATGCACAAATATTCCAAACTATGATCAAGCATATGATAAACATGGAATACATGTAAATCTCAATGAGTAAAAAATGATACCACATATAATATATGCAATATATACCAAAGAAAATGCGGCACACGTATATAGGTATAAATGTTCACAAAACTCGAAACAAAACACATAAGCTTTACGCATTAGCATAGTATCGATGTGTTTAAACATGTGGGATGAAATGAATGGCCATGAACTAAATACAATTGAATTATGACCCAAGCACTCAAATATGTTCAAGAATTTTTAATTGACAACAAAACTTTATCAAACTAATCTTTGCCTCAAGTGACAAATAAAGTGAACTTAATGAACAAACACGAACAATTAACACAAGCTTAGAATATGGATGATTCTACAAATTAATAGAGAAATGACAAAATAAACATAACTATGATTCATTTTACAAATCCGTTGATCTTTTAATGATCAAACACTACACTAAGTTAGCCCCGTTTTAGCAATTTTTCTATTTTTATTGCCTTTGATCTTATTATTAGAATCTTACCAACGATGGCTTTCATGCAAATGGTATTTTCTCCTTCCACATGCATTTCCTATGCAAACGCATGTTTTTAACTAATTAAACATATTCTCATAGGTAACGGTTATTATATGCACAAATCCTCCACAGTCACAAAAACATGTAGACAACAAAATTGATGGGAGAACATCTCACAAAGTTCAAATACACATGTGAAGTTAACATTTATAAAGCTCATGCATGTGTGTGCGAAGGCATATTCAAAGTCGAATCCATTAAGAAAATCATGTTAGAAACAAATCCATGTAAACATGACTAAGAACAATCAAAGTATCTACAATCATAATAAGATGTCCTAAAAACATGAAAATTACGAAATGAATTGGATTCAAACACACCAATATGCCATACCAAATGTGTAAAAGTAACATACACAAAAACCAAAAATCTTTTTGTATTTTTCAAAATAATTATCAAAATATAATATTTTTGAATATTTCAATATGACTGAATAAAAGAAAAATATAATAGAAAAGATACACCTGCCATAACACTAGCAAATATATATCATAACGCACAACTAGAGTATGACAAACTAAATCATGCAAGTGGTCAGTGGTCATCCCAACTAGCGCGGCGTTCGTTTCGGGGTGGAAGGAGGAGGATCCCTCGAGGAAGAACTATGTCGCGGTCTCACACCCTTCTCTTCAAAACGGGGCTTCAGCGGTCGCCGGTGTGGTGTGAATGTAAAGAGATAGATTATCCAGCCTATTTTGAACAAAACAAGCAAAAGAACATATTGCCACTTCAAGAGAGCGACATTAAGGACAAACGGATGCATACGAAACTAATATATCGGAGGTTCGGGGGCTAAGTTACAGAATGGGAAGGTGTTTGGAACACATCTCGCCCTTTCGATCTCTCATGGGAATATGTTAATATTTTCATTTATCCCCGTGAAGTGTGTGCATGTGTTTATATAATGGAGATTGGAATCATTCGACGCATACCCTGGAAAAGATAGGGTGAGGTCATCCACAGGAATATTCAGAAAATGATAATAAATGTAGAAGATAAAATATGAGCGTTCATCGCGATATTTATCGATACTAGGAAACGATAATATATGTGGGAGGAGACGCGAATAAGCATGCTATATGTATATGTATGATAATTATGGAAATGATGGATTTTGAGAAATTTGAAAAATAAGAGAAATTAAAAAATTTGACTCGAGTCTTGGATTTTAATCCGGGATATCTATGTAGCCTAGAAAGGCATCAAAGTCCACGTAGTTTGAATGTAGAATAGGGGTGGGGTTTATTTCATAGATTCGAACGAAATTTTATTAGGTGTGTGCGTGTAGAAAATGTATTTTTGGTTTTGAAAAAGTGTGGTGGATAATTCCGTTCGGAATTTATGGGTGTAGCCCTCTTTATTTGTTTTTTTTTAAAGAAAATAAAGTATGTGAAATATACTAATAAAAGCATAGATGTGAATGTGTATGAACTAAAGTGAATTTAGATTATGAATCTAATGTAGTTTATGGGAAAATAAGAGGTTTTAAAAGAGGGGGAGAAGGAAATGGACCTTCCTTTGAGCTTGATCTCGGATCTTGGATGAACTCCTTTGAATGTTGATGGATGTTGATGAGAGAGAAGGATATTTTCCAAATTGGGTGTGAAATGGATGGGTATTTAGGCTTGAATGTAACTTCTTTTATGGAACTTCGCTTGCTTTGAGATAATGTTACTGTGATCACTGATGCTGATGGTTTTTTTTGCTGTTTGCTGGGCATGAGGTCATGTTGCCCTATTTATAGGGAAAAAGGGGGTGATGATTGGCCTACCCCAGGGGGTGCCTATCGGTAGGTCACCCTTAACACTATACTGATAGTTAGGGTTCAGGAACTACGAATTAGCAGTCCCATGTAGACTTTTCTAAAAAAATGATCGTAGCGCACAAATCGTTGATTCGAATCGTGCATGGAGTATACCGTTAGAAAGGTATTTCAGAGGCCTCAGAGAGTTTTTTGGACCACTCCTGGGTTCATGCGTTGACTTTGGTTCAAATGTGGCTCGAAACCGCATGTCGGTCTTTTGGACGGGAATTCCTCAGACGCAAATGGATTGTTCGTCCGTATATTAAGTCAGAATCACGCATGGGGAAGACCATTGGAAAGGTTAGGAGATGTACTTTGACATTCCAAAGAGTTTTTCTTGGTTAAAAAAGTTGACCTTGGTCAACCGGGAAGCACCGGTGACCTCTCAAAGTAAAATGGATCGTCTGTCTGTACCGTAGGTCAAAATTGCACATGAGCCGGATCATTAGAAAAGTTATTCAGCGCCCTTCGAATATTCATTCAGTATTATTTGAGCTGAAGAATTGACTTTGGTCAAACGGAGTCCGAGAGTGCCTGGGGGCCTCCAGATTGATTTTTGGGGGAAAACTGATCGTTCGTCCGAACGATTATGCTATTTTGTGCATGGGGTGGACCTTTGGAAATGGGTTTTAGTGATCTTTGAAGATTCACATAGATTTTTATCTAAAGGTTGAGTTGATTGAGGTCAATTCGCATCTAGGGAGCGCTCGATGGCCTCTGAATTAATTTTTGGTAGTGTCATGGTCCGTTCATCCGAACTGTTATGCTAATTAGTGCATGCATGGGGTGGACCGTTGGAAAGGGTATTTGGATCCTTTCAAAGATTCAAAGAGATTTTTCTTTGATGAAAGAGTTCATCGGAGTCAAATGGGGCTCGGGGGCATCCAATAGCCTCTAGATTGGTACTTGGAGTGCGACCTAGGTTTGCGGTGGAAAAGAAAAGCGCTAGGAGTCTAAGGAGAGACTTAAGGGGTCCTAGAATGTGGTGTCTATAGAGCCCCTCAACAGGTGAGCTTGGAACAAGTGATGGTCTTTGAATAGACATCACATGATGGAGGGAGGTCAGTTCTGTTTAATTTAAGGGATATGGATGACAAATTCAAAGTGTCGAGATCAATTTTGACCTAAAAGAGGTGACGAACCTTGATCGTGGTCAATTCTGACCTAAAAATGGTGACGATCGAGGACCGATGTCAATTTTAACCTAACTAAGGTAACGATCTAAGATCGAGGTCAATTCTGACCTAAGAGAGGTTAAGATCGAGGATCGAGGTTAATTTTTAACTAACTAAGGTGACGATCCAAGACCGAGGTCAATTATTACCTAAGAGAGGTGATAACCGAGGATCGAGGTCAATTCTAACCTAAAAGAGGTGATGACTGAGGTCAATTCTGACCTAACTAAGGTAGCGATCCAATACTGAGGTCAATTTTGACCTAAAAGAGGTGATGATCGACGACCGAGGTTAATTCTAACCTAACTAAGGTGATGATCCAAGACCGAGGTCAATTCTGACCTAACTATAATGACAATCTAAGATCAAGGTCAATTCAAACCTAATAGAGGTGACAACAAAGGACTGAGGTCAATTATTATCTAACCGAGGTGACGATCCAAGACCGAGGTCCATTCTGACCTAAGATAGGTGACGACCATGGATCGAGGTCAATTTTGACCTAACTATGGTGACAATCTAAGATCGAGGTCAATTCTTACCTAACTAAGGTGACGGTCTAAGATAGAGGTCAATTTTGACCTAAGAGAGGTGCGACTAAGTAAAGAGGTAAATTTTGACCTAACTAATGTGAAGATCCAAGACCAAGGTAAATTCAAACCTAAAAGAGGTAACGATCGGGGATCTAGGTCAATTTTGACCTAACTAAGGTGACGATCTAAGACTGAAGTTAATTCTGACCTAAGAGAGGGGACGGCCGAGGTGCGAGGTCAATTCTGACCTAACAAAGGTGACGATTCAAGATCGAGGTCAATTATGAATTAAGAGAGATAACGATCGAGGATGGAGGTCCATTCCGACCTTGCTAAGGTGATCATCTAACATCGAGGTCAATTCAAATCTAAGAGAGGTGACGACAAGGATCACATTCAATTCTGACCTAACTAAGGTGACGATCCAAAACTGAGGTAATTCTAACCAAAGACGGGTGATGACCGAGGATTGAGGTCAATGCTGACCTAACTAAGGTGACGATCTAAGATCAAGGTCAATTATAACCTAAGAGAGGTGACGATTGATGCCTAGGTCAATTCTGACCTAACTAGGGTGACGATCCAATAATGAGGTCAATTCTAACCTAAGAGAGGTGACGATCAAGGACTGAGGTAAATTTTAACCTAACTGAGGTGACGATCCAAGATCGAGGTCAATTCTCACCTAAGAGGGGTGACGACCGAGGACCGAGATCAATTTTAACCTAACTAACATGAGGATCCAAGACTAGGGTCAATTCGGACCTAAGAGAGGTGATGATCGAGGACCAAAGTCAATTCTTACCTAAATAAGGCGACGATCCAATACCGAGTTCAATTATGACTTAAGAGAGGTAACGATCAAGGACTGGGTTCAATTATGACTTAAGAGAGGTAACGATCAAGGACTGGGGTCACTTCTGACCTAACTGAGGTGATGATCAAAGACTAAGGTCAATTCTGACCGAAAAGAGGTGGCGACGAGGACCGAGGTCAATTCTAACCTAACTAAGGTGACGATCCAATATCGAGGTCAATTCTAATGTAAGAGAGGTGATGACCTAGGATCGAGATAAATTCTAACCTAACTAAGGTGACGATCTAAGACTGAGGTCAATTCTGACCTAAGAGAGGTGACGACCGAGGACCGAGGTCATTTCTAACCTAACTAAGGTGACGATCCAAGCCTGAGGTCAATTCTCACTTGAAAGAGGTGTACTTTCCTTCAAGAAATTTAGGGACTCCACTAGGGACAAATATTGGAATTTAGTTTCCACTAGGGAATGGTGAATGATCTGAAGATTTTGGTAGTTGGGGAAATTTGGAGTGTCTTTTGGAGATGTTTTTGGGGAGAATGATTCTCTAGAATTCCGCTGGGAGTGTAAAAAAAATGTTTTCCTTGGTGAGGAAGTTGCTAGAATGGATTTGGCAATTTTAGGAATATTTTGGGAATTGTTTGGGATTTTCTTGTATTTTTTTCGGATTTTTTGTAAAAAAATTTAAAGGGTGTACTAATCAGCATGGATGCAGGTGTGTCAATTGGCATTGGCATGAACTTTTGATGTTCCTCGATCAGGTGAAAGGCTCAGTATAGATCGGTGGATGGAGGGGCTGCCGATCGAGATGGCCCTTAGCCTCCTATAAAAAAAGGGTTGGTTCTCCTCATTTTGCACGCTTTCTGACTTCTTGTCTTCTGCTATAAAACTACGCAAATCATCCTAGCATCCAAAATGGATGACTTCTCAAGCAGTGCGACCCATATATAATGGATTAACGTCGATAACTGGGTAGGGTTGGAGTGGAGGGCTAGGGTGCTCCTCGCATTGACTCGTTTGAGCCGGTGGCAGATGATTACACTCTTTTGCGCAAGCCTTCACATCATTGTTATTCAAGGGTGGTGAACCCATGTGGCTATGTAAGTATTGCATGACTCTTGGTATTCCTTTCTTCTTTTCTTGACGAGATTGTTTTCTTTCTTGAATATGACATGGACTTTCTTCATTTCTTGATAGCCTGATGTCTCCATGTCGACTATTCGTGCCAGTGGTATGATAGGGCTTAATAATTTTTAGGAGAATCTTCCTGCAGTGGTACACTGGATGGTGTCCTCTATGAGTTTTGGGAGGCTAGCGTTGACTTTAAATGAGACGCCCCGCTCCACTGGGGCTCTATGTGCCCTGGGAGAGAAGTGGTGGGACACTAACTACACCTTCCATTTTGACTTCAGGGATATGACAGTGACTCCCATTGATGTGCAGTAGCTTCTAGGGTTGGATTGTGAGGGTGCCCAAATTGAGGTGGACAGGATGCTGAGGGTGACACCGGAGACGGTGATGGCAGCTCTAGGTGATGTGGAGAGGGTGGTTTCTGGAGATTCCCACTGCTTGTCTTCTTCAAGAGAGATTTTGTTGAGTAGGGTTGATGAGAACGATGGCAAGTAGGTGCGTTAGATGTCCCGCTTGTTTATTTTGCCGGTGTTAGGGGTTTTTCTGGTGGCGACGAGCGGTGACATCATCCACTTGTGTTTTTCCCTTTTTTGAGGGTGTTTTCGAACATCCACTTCTATGATTGGGGGAACCTGACTTTGACGACCCTTTCCTATTCTTTGGATGCATTCAGTTGGTGCTACTAGTTGACTTTTACTAGGGCCATGTATCTTCTGTAGGTATTCCTTATTTTACGCATTTTCCTTTATGCATTCATATTTTCAATTCATGAATTTCTTTTTTATTTCTTGAATGTTGATCCTTGTCCTTTGCAGACGTGGTTCTATGAGGTGATTGGGTTGAACACCCAACTGATTTCTTTGAAGTATGATTCTCTGGGGGGCTTCTATCGAATGTTCCGGTGGCGGAGGTCCAATCAACAGTCAAAGAAGAACATTTCTCTAGAGGTAGTGTGTCAGGTCTTGAATGTCCTGGCGAGTGAGCGGGTAAGTTTTCATTTGTTGTTTAGAGACTGTTCTTTTTCTTTTGATGCCATTTTATTGATACTAATCCTTCGCTTTTGTCGGGATTTTTCATGTGAACTTTTATCCCTGGGGGATGACTATTCAGCACACTGGGGTGACTAGGAACATGCCCAAATGCGATTCCTACTGGTGTATGAGTTTAACTACTCTTGGTATCTTGGGGAGAGGGTAGTCCGGAAGATTGTGGAGGATGAGGTTATAGTTCCACTGAAGAGGCCTCCTATGTTCATGAGGCGTGTGTAGGAGATGTCTGATGATGCCCATATGGCTGCAAAGATAGGAGAGATATAATCCCTATATACTGACATAACAGTGATGTACGTTTATCTAGAATTTTTCTCGAGTTGGTTGATGCCACCTAGCATTTATGATGTGATGACTCTCCCTAGGAAGGGCTCGAGTCGATAGGTGGGGTCCTCTAATATCACAGGAAGTGCGACTACGTCAACATCGACAGTGACGATGTTGGGGTCTTCTTTTGTGAAGCTAAATTCCCCTAGCTACAACCTTTGATGAGGTGATGGGGGATCAATGCATCTGCATCATCGCCCTCATATGATGGACCCGACGGAGTTGGGTCTGACAGAGGAGGTCCTTTGACCCGCGCTATGTTCTTTTTGATTTCCTTGATTTCTTTCTTTTCTTTCTTGCTTGACTGTTTTGATCTTTTATATTCTTCCTCGCAGCATATTAGTGTTTTGACCACCCGAATGAAGGGCATCAGGGACTAGATATCTTGGGCGACTGTTCATTTTCATGAAGCAATTCTGGTGCCTTCTTACATGGTGTCGTCTTCCTCATTCGGGGAAGGGTCGAGCTCTGGAAGTGGGGACATGTCATGTCGCCACAGGGGGAAGAGGGTGCGTTGTAGGGATGGGGAATCTTAGAGAGAGAGAGAGAGATAAATTGGGTTCGGGCTAAGTCCCGTTATTTTTTCTATTTTTCCTCCAAAATATCAATGTAACACAACGAAATATATGCAAATGAAGAATGAAAACTTTTTCTTTTTTGTTAATTTTCTCTGTTTAGTGATTAATGCACATGCTCTTTTTAATTTTCTTATGAGACCGTATAAAAATTTCGAAGATTGATTTGAGGATGATTTTTTAAAAATGAGATTAGTAAAAGCATAGGTATATAGGGAATTCAGAATTTCCTTAAGATAAAAATTATTTTTATTACTTTTTTTACAAAAGAGGAAAAAGGTAATTTTTCCAAAATAGGGGGTTATCGATCGGCATGACCCATGTCATGCTTATCAGAGTAATAGTCGAGTCCAATCAATCCAAGGCTTTGATTTCACTTTCTTCAATTACTTTTTACTTAGTGAGGCAAGTTTTATTATGATTTCTGTCGGGTTCCTTGTTTCTACTTGAGAGTTTTCAAGTATAAAAGGGGGTGTGGACGGGGCTTTCCTCCTCACACTTTCACTTTCTCCATTTTTCACTTGCTCATTATCTCTTAGTCTTGCAATATGCCTCTCCCTAGTAGCATGGATTTCTCTAACTACCTTGAAGCCTTAGAAGCAATGTGTTCTTACAATATTGATTATGATGCCTTTCACATGCAGCGAGTCTTTTTGTGGTGTAACCATCCTATTGAGTGGAAAATGCTGATGGAGGTTGTCGAGTTTTGGTATCTCGAGGACCATGTCTTCAGCTTCGGGTTGGATAAGATTTGTCCTACCTACGAGGAATTTCCAGCCATGCTGGGGATAAATACCAGCGTTGTTATGGCTTTGCCTTATTTTTCCTGTTCTCCTAGGGAATTTCTTGCTAGACTTCTTCTCATTTTGCCTTCTGCGGCCAGTCCATTAGCTACGGGGGGAATGATTTCCCTCCTAGCGGTGTTGCAGTCCGTGCATTTGCAGGATGTGGGTGATGCTAGATATGCGAGGGTCGTTATCCTAGACCTTGTTTAAAAAGTTTTGTTGGGGACTGGGGAGTTGCTGGTGGACCGCCAACTGGCTGTTATTATTTCTTAGATGTCATACTGTCGCAATCCTGTGGAGGTTATATTGGTGAAGACCTTGAATGGCCTGGATTCCCGGAAGGAGGGTCGTTTTGATTTTCCAGGGGGTAGCCCCGTGATGTTGTTTATGTGGCTGTCCGAGAGGTTTCGTATGGCGGTCCCACCTGAGTATCCTTTGTCGGCGAAGCCAAATTTCTTCTAGCACCATTTCATTAGCATAGGCATGGACATTGAGAGTTGAGGGAACTAGTTTATGGAGTATGGCACTCGAGGATTACGCTGGTCTGTGCCTTTGTAGGGGGAGCGGTTGCCCATTCTGGAACTCGAGGAGTACCAATATGTCCGGTTAGTAGACCTCAGGCAGACCTCTTTCTACTTTTCTGGCTGTTGCTGCGCCAATTTGGTTGGGAACAAATCATGCCACTTCAGACACCGAACTTCTTTCCCGTGGAGGACTGATAAGCACCCAAAACTGTACATTTTATACCCCGAATAGATGTATTTTAGTTGCTAATTCTCGATAATTTGGGTCTTATGTGCTTTACTGTCTATTTTGTAGGTCGAACGCACGTTGTAGTGTTCAAACGCGTATTTCAAGGAAAATGTGCGGATTGTGGGACTAATTACCAATCCTGTAACCCTAGCCTGCCCTAACCTAGCCTAAACTTTGTCCCGATCTGTGTGTGTTTAATTTATTCCCTTTCGTTTATTTTTATTTTTTAGATTTTTAGTTGAGTCGTTTATGTTTTTAGGGTTTATTTTAACTTTATTTTGAATTTTCTAAGATTCATTTCCTATATTTATATTTGTTATTTTATTTTGATTTTGATTTTTTATTTTATTTTATTTGGATTATTTTTTTTAGGAATTCAATTATTTTTTAGTTTTAATTGGAATTACATTTCTGTAGGCCTTTCATTTTTATGTTTTAGGAATTTATTTTTTTACTTTTATTAGTTTGTTTTTTTAGGACTTGAGTTTGTATTTTATTTTTAATTTTTAGGATTTAATTTTTAGTTTTATTAGTTTTAGTTAGATATTATTTTTAGGTGTCCAAATAAAACACACACATAAACTCCCCTACACCTAAACCCACTCACACCCATCCAAAGTATACACCACACACACCGAAACTAAACCATTACCCACACCCATTTTACCATACACCCACACACACAAAACACATTCCCTACCCATCTTCAACCTCCCACCACTCTCTCTCATATCTTCATCCACCATTAACAACAAAACACCAACTCAACCCACTTATACCTCCAAACCGACCTTCCAGTCCCCTCCGGTGCGACCTCCTCGGCAGCCCAATAACCCACCTGACCCGAACCAACCTCCTACATTGAGACCATCCTTACCCGCGTCCTAGCCAACGCACCCTCCATCTCTTCAGTAGGCTGGTGACTCTCCTGAAAACCCACCTAAATTCGTGTACAAACCCGTAATCAAACTCTAAACCGGACACCCCCATATCCGTCCAACTCCCAAGCTCCGATCCAACCCTTTCACCCGAGCCCCTGCTCCGGACATTACCCAAAACCCTATGCCTCAACCCCTCTCCAGCGAAACTCACCTGACCCGGTGCTGACCTTCTGTAGATGTCTCTATACCCATCGGAAATCCAACCCAAAATCCATTCGACCCAGCCACATCACCATTCGAGAACCCGTGCCCAACCCGAAACCAAAGTCCCAAAACCGTATTGCCCATTTTCAAGCCAAACCTATTTGTCTCCGAACCAAAATCGATTTTTCCCACCTGCTAACAAACACAAGACCAACTCACTTATCCCATGTGTCTTTTATCCCTTTTACCCAAAATACCCCCAACTAACCACTTAACCCCTAATACCCAAAAACACCCTTGTACCAAATCTGATTTTATCCCAACCACCACACTTCCCACATGACCTCACCTCTTACCCATGCACATGTGTGCATAATTCCCTAGATACCCTCACCCAAATACCTTCCATATCCCGTACACCCTTGTCCTCCCATTTTTACCCCCATGCTCCATACCTACTATTTAAAGAATGGAAGACTCAATTTGAAAGGGAGCTTTAGAATAGGAATTAGGAAGAGAATTATAGAGAGAGAGAGAGAGAGAGAGATAGGTTAGATTAGAAAATAAATTAGGAAATTATTTTTGTAAATAGTTTTTATTTTTCTTTTTAGAGATTATTGAGTGATAAATTGTGAGTAATTCAATTGAGTATTATAATGAATTGATTATTGTTGGATTCTCAATTTGGATAGATAGTGCTTGATTTCAAGGAAATAAGAGTTCAATTTCACTTCAAGAGATTGGGTTTGATTGTTCTCTTCTCTTCTCATTTATTTTATGTCTTTGGTTATTAATTTATCAAATCTCATACCATGTTAGGCTAAATCCCCTTTCATGGGGTGGGGTGAACCCTTATTTGATGTTATTTTAATTTAATTAGTTTGATTACTTGAAAATTCCCTTTGATATTAATTTTTATCCCTCAGCCTTAAACTTACGCCTAGAGAGAGGGTAAATGATTTTCGAGAGAAAATCGAAATTTTAGTTATGATACCCTTTTAGATTCGAACTAGAGATAGGGGTTTCTTAAGTGGGGTATTATTACTTGAATTTCAACTTTAAATTTATTTTCTAAGATTTTTGTAAATTTTAATTGATCGATCCTAGCGGGTGATTAATTAAAAGGAGTGTAGATCTATTTTCCTAGAGTTGTGGGGTGTTAAATTTAATATTCTAAAAGGTTACTATTAAAATTACATTTGCGATGAGAGTTGATTTGTAAGTTTGATATTAATTTAAGAGAATTCAATTAATTAGTTAGAATAGCTAAAATTTGTGGTGTAAACCCACTCCTTAATTGTTCTCACATTTATTTACCTCATTTATCTCATATTTTAGTCTTAGACTTTATTTTCCATTTTAGTTATTTTTTTTAGTTTGTAATTTGATCTTTCATTTTAGTTTAGTATTATTTCACCTCACCTCACCAACTTGTTTTAATATTTGAAAAAGCTAAAAAAAAAATAGAAAAAGCAAAAAACCCAAAAGAAAATAAAATTGAATTATAATTGAGTTTGTCTCTAGCTTACACCCTTGATGTGGATTGATACCCTTACTTACCTCTACACTTTAGATTGTTATATTTTGTAGATATTTTGAGGACTTTGATTAGAGGATCTTTTAAAGCAACGGTGAAAAAAATATATACACAAAAGTTCTTTCTATCAAATGGCGTCATTTCCATTCTTGGGAGCGGGAAGAACTTGGAGCGGATTTCAACTTGTAGTTCATTTTTCGCACTTTGTTATTTTTATTAGTACCATTTTTTTCATTATTTTAGAAGGCCTGTATTTAGGATTTTTTTATTCTTGGCTAGTATTGTGGTGCATAGAGACACCTTTATTTTATTTTTCATTTTAAAAATTATAATAATCGAAGACAAGCGTGATAGGGAAACCGGACAAGGTAGAGAGAGGGCGTCCAAAGGGGAGGATTTAGAAGCCTCTCTACCTTGGGTCGGTAGGACTCCTAGGGCCGACTGAGATTGGCGTGATCTCCCCCCAGTCAACTCAATTTTTTTGGCACGGCCTAAAAACTGTGGGAGGTACATTTCTTACACCCTCGCTCCTCTCCTGTTAGCGAGTCAATTCTTTTGTGTGTTTTGTGTGCTCTTACTTTATTTTATTCTCGCATTTATTTTTGAATGGTGTGATGAATTAAATTACTAAGACCTACACCCGGTCACTCATGAGAAGGGATTTCAACACCCGACTCACTTGCTTACCATTGTGTGCTACCCTAGCCATCACTAAATTTAAAATCAATCAACTAGCTATCCCAATAGGAGAAAATTTTGCAAAGGCGATCACTTAGATAAATTTCGTGATTTTTTATCGCCCGCGGATTTAATTAAAATTTTATTACCCCTTTCACTAAATTTAAAGATAAAAATTGGTTATATGCTAGTTAGGAAATTTTCTTAACTTATGTGTGTGTCCAATTCATTTTTCGGTGGTCGGTTTTAGTTGGTTCGTCCAAATTCAGAGAGTCCATATTTTTCCCCACCTTTTCATTTCTATAAAAAAAAATCCAAAAATATTTTCTTCCATTATTTTTAGAAAATCTAAAAATATTTTCTTTCCTTTTGAAAAAATAAAAAAAAACTCCAAAAAAAATATATATTTCTATCCACATGGCCGAAGAACGTCCTTTACGAGACTACTTTGGTCATTTTCCATTGACACGCGACATGTGTGAGAATAATCCCGAGGTGTCTCTTTATGATATTTTTAATGGTTTCACATCTCTCACGGGTGCCCTTGATACTCTTGACCCATCCACACATGCACCTCATATTCCATCAGCCTCGGTGTCAAGTGTCGGTGTGTCTCATCCTTTGTTGTGCACCCAATATTATTATGCCGATCACATGTCCCATGACTGCCCTTACATTCCATATCCATCTGAACCCACCATGGAACATGTGCATCCATATGACACTGTTCCGGAACCTACCTGGGCTTATTATACCAATATACCTAACTACGAGTTGTGTGATTACCCCAGTTATTCGTGGAGTCCTGATCACCCTTCACGCAATACTATTCCCATCCCGATGTTGTGGACCCTCACACGTTCCCACGGTCGTCATGGCAACCTTGTGCACCCATTCCTGATCAGTTAACTCACTCTACACCCACTGAATATCAACCATTTGTACATCACAAAAGTGATCCTTTCGTGTATGATGAACTTGGCCCCACCCCCCACACTTCCTTTGAGTATTATCCATATATTCATGATCATAGCGAGTTGTGTCCACCTCAACCATCGCCACCACCATCCTCATCCGCTCTCGAAAGCCTCTTGCAAAAGTTCAAACTTGAGAAAAATGAAGCCACTCAACTTCAAAATGAAGCTCTCCAAAGGCTGGAATAGTGTTTAATTGAATTTGAGTGTGCACGAGAGTCGGACTTCACCCTAAGTCAATCCATTATTTCGCCCACGCGGAGTGATGATGCGTCGTCTTGTGCCACTGACTATGAGTGTGACCAACCCTATCCTCTCAAGAATCTCGAAGTTGAGACCATTCCATGGTCCGAGTCCCAAGTCGATAATTGTGTTGACTTACCTTTTATTAGTGAGACTGATTTTCTCCCGTCAAATCCAAAGGAACCCACACTTGAGGTTCCCACTCCCCCTGAATCCAAAATAATATGAGTCTACACCTATCGAGCTTCACCCTTATGTTCTCGAGGAATCAATTTATCCTAGGTTATCTCCGGCTACGAGTGTTCACCATTTTCTCGAGATAGAATTCGTGATAGTTCCTAACTATCTGTATATGGATCATGTTACACCATGCTTGGCTCTTCTTGAGCCCATTATTTCTAGTGCTTCCTCTATCTCCAATCTTGGTTCCTCATTTGAACCAACCACCCCATTCATTGATGATATTCTTGTGGAGAAGTTTACCACTCTATCTTTAGATACAACACTCCCTTGTGAGTATTGATTTACTCCTCCCAATAAGTGTGTGTCTCCCACGCTTGAGTTGGATCATCTTCCTCCACCATTTATTCCAACCGACCCACCCATTGTACCTTCCACCCCCCCACCTGGTTTGGATCTTGATTTTACACATTTCAAGTTTCCATATACATTTTCAGATCCTCACCTAAAACCATCCCCCACCCATGAGAGTATTTGTGGTGATACTCTCCACTTCCGTGACATCGTGATTGTTACCCTATGCCCGCCACTCACTTTTGGTGTTTCTTTTTTCCATCAGCAGCTCTCTGGCATGTCACGGTGTGACCATTATCATCGCCCATTCATAGAACGGTAGCATGCTTTCTATGAGCCCCACCCATTCCACTTTCTACACCATTCCGCCTCCCTCACCAACTCGAGCACTATGCGTATAAGACCCTATTTGACCTCACCTTTAAGCTCAACAAAGCCCGCGATCAATGCTTATTCTCCCTAGCCTTTCTTATCCTTACCCTAATACCCACCGTCCCATGGTACACCGATGCTTTGCATCATGTGATACACTTTGCCATACAAGTTCATTGACCCCTTTAGTCCTGATCCAACAAGTCTGACGCTTCAGTCTTGTTTGGGGGTGATTCCTATCACCCAAAATTTTCTGTTGCCCTGCGCTTTCTTAGTTCCTATCTTTAGGCTGAGATTCCATCGGTCTGGCTAAAAACGTTAAACTTAGCGCTATCGGGAGGCATCCCATGATTTCTTGTACTAGTCTCATCCTGTTTGGGGGTGGTGTTTCACATCACCCTATGCTTTACCATGTTATGGACTTGTACACATTTTTTTTCTCACTTATTATTCAGGTTTATTTCCACACTACATCTATCCACTTCATGAGTGGTTGATTCTGGTAAACTCTTTCCTACTTTATGCTCTCAATTTTAAAAATCATTTTACTTAACATCGAGGATGATGTTAATTTTTGTTTGGGGTTGGGAAATTTTATCAAAATCGTGCCTCTTTTGATTTTTTTTTTATTTTTAAACCTAATTTTTAAAATTTCATGCAGTTTCCTTATCTCAATCATTGATGTGAATTATCAATCATCCATCTTTCAAATTCTAGGAATCAAGCTTGAATATATTTTTTTCCTAAATAGCTTATGTAATAAATAACAAGGCATGTTGCACCATGAATTTTTAGACTCAACAAAACAGTGCACTTATCAAGTCACTATGGTTTAGAGTTGAGGAGTACTATAATTCTAATGAGAACCTTAAGGATCACTAGTAGAGACTTTAGCTTGTGAGATTCGTGCCTTTCACCTTTCAGAGAGTTTTATGCAATCTTTGAGTCACAAGTTGATTCAACTTCGTTTGGATCCGCACTTAAATCGCTGCATTATCTCATTATTCTTTAAAAAAAAATTGGCTTAATCACTGAGAACGACATCACTTTCGAGTTGTAAGAAACGCGTGTGTAAACACCCCATTCTGTTACCCCCTAAAACTCTCCTTAGCTCCCTAACACCTCCTTTCATCATTACAAACCCAGGTCATACCCTGGGTACTGACCTAGAAGCCATCGGGCACCCCCAGGCTCCGTTTGACCAAAAGTCAAAGTCTTCAATTTGACTGAGACTGAATGAATCTTCGAAGATCACCGAAACCCCTTTCTAACGGTCCATCCCGTGCGTAATTCCGACTTAACATGTGGATGAATGACCCATTTCCCTCGAAACATAATCAGGAGGCCATCGGGCGCTCCCAGGATCGGCTTGACCTAGGTTAACTCTTCAGCTCGATCGAGACTGAAAGAATCTCTGAAGGGGACTGAATCCCCTTTCCAACGGTCTGTCCCGTGCGTAATTATGACTTACGGTTTGTACGAACGATCCATTTTACTCTGAAAGGTCACTAAATGCTTCCAGGGCTCGGTTGACCAAAATCAACACCCCAAACCAGATCAAACTCTTTGGAATGTCGAAGTACATATCCTAACCTTTCCAAGGGTCCGCCCTATGCGGGATTCGGACTTGCCATGAAGATGAACGATCCGTTTGCGTCCGAAGTTTCCCCGTCAAATGAATTGACGAATGCTTCCAAGCCATATTTGATCCAAAGTCAACTCTCGGACCAAGGACTTTCAAAGGGCTCTGAATTACCTTTCTAGCAGTCCACCCCGTGCGCGATTCTGATCAATAGTTTGCGTTCTGGGGACAATTTTCGAAAAGCCCTGAAAGACACTACTAAACGACAGGTCCCAGACCCTGCCTATCAGCAGCATGCCTAAACGCACCTGCCGAACGGCAAGAACATGGCTATGCTGATCGGCAATGCCATGGGCCTATAAAAATGAGGCCCTAACCTCACTTATAAGAGGATCCTAGATCTAATAGAAATCACTCTCAGCATATCCAGAAAACCTCTCTCGAAGTTAACGTGATTTCTACACCCAAATTCCTTTTAACCTTCACTTTCCATCATCCTTTTCATCAAACTTGCTGAATTCACTATCCTCCATCCTCATCCAAGTATAAGGGTTTCTCTCTAACATTCAATATCAATCTTAAGATCTTCAAGAAGGTCCAATTTCCTCAACTCTCTCCTTAAATTCTCATAAATTCGCAATATATTGCTTTATTACTTAGCACTCTTATTATCTCATCTCATACATCCAAATATACTTTTTATTTAGTATTATTGCACATCTCTTATTTTCACATAAATAAATAAAAACCCAAAAAACAAGAAAAAGAGGGTTTGCTCATAAATTCCAAACGGGAATTCTCATACTTTTCTCACACTTTTCTCATCACTAAAACACTTTTTCTACACACACACACACGCACACACACACACACACACACACACACACACACACACAAATAAGAGAATCCCATATTGGATTTATGGGATAAACCCCACCCCTCGTTTTGTATGCGAACTACGTGTACTTTGATGCCTCTATAGGCTACGTAGGCATTTCGGGGTAAAACCTGAAACTCGAGTCCTATTTTTTACTTTTCTCTCATCTTCTATTTTCTCTAAACTCCGTTCTCTTACACTATATATATGTATATTTGTTCTTAGGGGTGTATCGTGCCGTGTGCGTTATCGTTCCCTCATAATGATTAACCTAAGGATGATCGCCTAAATCCTAATTTCTAATACTTTTAAACCTTCCTACGGATGAGTTGCTTTACCTCTTCCATGGTATAAGCCGAAGATTCCTATCTCTAGTATATATACACATGCACACACATCACAGGGAAAATAAAAGGAAAATAACAAAAATCCATGAGAGACCAAAAGGGAGGAATGGGTGCCTAACACCTTCCCATTTCATAACTTAGCCTCCGGACCCTTCTCAAATCATTTTGGTTTCGTATGCACCTGTATGTATTTGGATGTTATCCTTCATGATGGCTTCCCCTTCTCTTTTGTTTATTTTGAGTAAAATAGACTCGAGACTCTAATCTCTTCACATCTTTCACCTCACCTCAAATAACGTCAGCCGAAGTTCTACCAAGAGGGATGCACGGGACCCAAGGATCCTCTATCATGCAGGCGAGGATCGGGGGTGGCCACAGTGGCGACTCTGCTGGGGGCTATTATCTGTTTATTTTGAGAGATAGACTCTATTAGATGGATTTTATGTTTTCTTATATTGTCTCCCTATTTTCATGTTCCCCATTTATTACTCATGTGTATCCCATGCTTATGTTTCTATTCACACACTTGTAGAAAATTCTCCATGTACACTTCGCACCACGTGCACCTAGGGTCACATATATCCACATGTTGCATGCCCCATCCATACTTGGTGTACCATTGGTACTTGCACTTTGCTCCCTATTTAGCATAATCAATAAATACATTCTCATAAGACACTAATAAGAGGATCATGCATGATTCACACGACATAACCAAAGAGCATTGCTATTGACCAAATTTTACCCAGTAACTGGAGGGTCACTTCGTAATGGGAGCTGGTCTGGCAAGTCGTAGTTAGCCTAAGCGATATGACTCTCACCTTCCATTGGCCAAGTACCTTCGACGTATATCGAATGGTTCCCTCGCATCGTACCGCTTGACCGAAGTCACGACGGGAGGTATATCACAGAGAATTCATTCATGTACGCCAAGTATATCGAATTCGCTCTCACACATACCTTCCCCACGAGGTATATAGTGAGGCAATTCATGTACACTCAGGTGTATCAAATGGCTTGTCCATACGTACTGATTGCCCGCAAGAGCAAGACGTATATCGTGGAAGTCACGCCAAATGGGAGAACCCATTACAATTCACCCAACCAACTGCATACCAACATATAGGTGTCAACCCTAGTACATACATGTTAGATTGCTGGTTTCAAGCCGAAACTCTGCCAAAATTTTGGGTCAGTTTGCCGCCCGAATTTTTGTGCTTTTTTAAAATGGAACCCTGTCTGTGAGCCTCGTCACAAGTCCAGCCATAGCTTTGCATATATTGCAAACCCAATTTTTCCAGGCTCAGGTCTCGTCCGGCATTTCATTTTGCATTTAGGAGAATTAATACAAGTGAAAACATAATAATTATAATAAGCACGCTGGGACCATCTCCAAAGGGGGAAATTCCCTTTTTCTTTATCCAAAATCTAAAAACATTTCTTTCCTTATCAAAAATAAAAAAACACTTCTCATATTTGTATCAAAAATCCAAAAACATGCTGTCTTTCCAACTCGAAAAAAAATGTCAAAAATATCTTCCCCCTTTTTTTCTAAAAAAAAAAAATCCCATTTTGTGCCTTCTCAGGTCGATCGCAAACCCTTGGCCTGACTCCCTATTGGCTTAGGTCTTCAGTCAAGTCACCCCGGAGTTCCTTTCGTTCCCCTATTACTCCTTCCGAGTCTGAAATCCATTCGCTTTCCATGGAGAACAGATATCAAGTACCCATTGTGTAGCAGGATCTAATGGCAGTTCTAGCTCAGCTTGTGTCCAAGATTGACAACCTCCAAATTGAGGTTTGAGAGATGCAACGAAACTAGGTTCCCATTCCTCAAGAGCCCGAGGCCCTATTTCCTCGCAGTATGGATCCACCCGAGCCTATCTTTGTTCCCGAAGAGTATCAGCACGCTCTACGTGCCCCTCCTGCTAATGGGCCGCCGCCTGCCTAGCTTGCGATGCCGAATCTTGCCCAACATGGGGCTAATTTGCCTATAGTCATTAACACAAAAGAAGAATAATTAAACAAAGTCAAAGAAGATCTCAAGATGCTCACCAAGAAGTTTTACCAAGTTTGAGTCTCAGGAAATTACATGGACTACACACACATGTATCCTTATCCTAAAGCAAGGTCACCTGAGAAGTTCAAGATGCTAAATATCGAGAAATTCGTAGGAAGTGGACCCCCGATTTTTCATCTCCAAAGTTATCACCATTCCATGACTCTACTAGGTGCTTCTGAAGAAGTGATGGCCCAATTATTTCAGCAAACCCTGAAGGATAGCGCCCTTCGATGTTTTTTATCTCTCGAAGAATCCATAATTTGTAGCTGGGAGGATGTATTCCAGGAATTCATGCCGTAGTACAAATATAATAAAGAGCTTGAGGTCACCCACCGTGATTTAGAGCTGCTCAAACAGAACACTGGAGAATCAGTCAGTAACTTCATCACCGGGTAGAGGGAAAAAGAAGCACCTATGACCAATCGGCCTTCTGAGGAAAAAAAGTCAGCATAGTGAAGAAGAACTTATTACCCCATGTTTGAGCAATGATGGGAGGAAAATACTATCCCCTTTTTTTAGCTCTCGGAGAAGCAGGAGTAGAAATCGAGGAAGGTCTTACAAAAACAGAAGTTGACCCAAAGAAGGGGTTCGGACAGTTCACCCACAGAAAATATGACAAGCCTGCTAGTGCCGCAATCTCAACCATCAATAATATCTCTCAACCAACCACATCATGGGCACCATAAAGCCTCCCTGTCCCAGTCCAAAAGGAATACACTGAGCTCCATGCTCCCCTCTCCAAAGTTTATCAAGCCCTGCTAAGCAGAAACCTTATTAAACCTTTGGATCCCCATCCACTCCCAAGAAACTTTAAGGCAGATGCCCATTGTTCCTTTCACTAAACTGTTGGCCATACCACTAACCAATGCTTTCACCTCAGAAACATGATCCAAGGTCTAATTGACCGGGGTACCATCGCCCCACCAGCCAATCCTAAGCCAAACCCTACTCACAACCCACTTCCAAACCATACTAATGCCATTTTCTTAGAAGAGAACCCAAAATTTGATCCCTCAACTCGAATCACACCCATATACATTCCTAAAGCTCTCCAAATTTTCCCATATTTCCTCCTACACCCTGCTAGCCTCACTGATTAGGCACTGCCACTCCTCACCAGAGCATGTATCATTGTCCGTACCCGTTCTGAAAATGGAGGTATGGAATTTTTAGAAGTGTTAAACTAACTCGTAGAGTTCGGTCTAAAATTGCCCTCACAGATGATCATTGATTGCCAAAGGTTTAGTACGCTGTTCTTGGAAGCACGAAAATGGGCTCAACAGTCAGATAGATGGTTAGTTCAACTGATGAAGTCAGCTTGGATGATGTCGTCCGTATCTTGGCAGAATTATTTTGGCAGACCAACAAGATTTGCAGTATGACTGAGTTACTTGATACTCTGAAGCTATAAGGGAGCCTTATCCCTTCACCCTTACACATCCCCACAGATTGGGAAGACCTGTATGAAGAGGCCGTTGAAGTTGTGGAATGCATCGACTTTACATGGAAAGATAGAATTCTTTCCATCGGATGGGGGGAAGAATTCAAAGATTCGAATAAAGAGAAAGCTTCAGAGAAAACTGGCCCAGTAGTCAACATGCATGGAATGATATCATTTGAAGAACTCCTCGGAGAAATAAAAAAGGTAGAAAAATAACCCAAGATCGACGAGGAAAGAGGGTTCATGCTCTTTCCTTCTTCAGTAAATCACATAACTAGATCAGGAAGGCATTACCAGATGCCAAACTCATTACCATCCAATGATAAGGGGAAGGGCGTGGAAAACCTTTCTATGCCAGAGATGACCCTCGAGGAGAGCAAGATCCTCAATTAACTAAAGAAAACTCAAGCTAGCATCACTCTATGGGGGCTTTTCATGTATTCTCAGCTACACAAAAATGCTTTGATCAAGTTGCTCATTAGACCCACAGTTCATCCTTCTACCACACGAGAAGAAGCGATAAATTTGGTTGGATCCTTGACCTCTACCCGAATGATATCCTTTTTCGAGGAGGAAATCCCTAAGATTGGGCTAAACCACAATCATGCACTCAACATCTCTGTCGAAGTTATGGGGAAGGTTGTACCATTCTCTCTTGTCAATAATGGATATGCCCTAAATGTCTGCCCAGTGAGAACCTTCAAATGTTTAGGACTGAAAGAAAGTGACCTCTCTCCAACTTTCGTCGCTGTGTGTGCCTACGATAATACCCGTCGAGAGGTGATGGAATCCATAAAGCTTTTAATAGGGGATGGCCCTATAAACCCAGTCATTGAATTCCAAGTAATTGACATTCCAGTCTGTTTCAACCTATTGCTAGGATAACCTTGGCTCCACAGTATCAAGGGCGTGTCTTCCTCACTCCATCAGAAATTGAAGTTCTTCACCAACAGATGGGTCATTACCATCTTGGGCGATGACGACAATACCGATGGTGAAAGTATAAGAAGTCCAATACTTAAGATACAACATGTGTTAATTGATATGCTCCTATCAGGATTTCGAGTTGAACCACTTCTACTCCCAGCAGGGGCTAATTTCAAAGAAAGGGTTTGTCCAGAATATGACCCTCTTGGCAACGTCAATGTGATTCAGATGTTCATAAACATTCACTTCATGCCCGGACTGGGGCTAGGACAAAGACAACAAGGAATACTAGAGCCGATTGAACTAAAGAAGCCTTTTCCTCCCTGTAGTTTAGGCTATCAACCATCAGAACAAGAGCTCAGAATGATCCACCAGTCTTAATCAAAGAGGATACTAGACCACGTCCAGACTATCCATGGTGACTCCTTGAATGTATGATTCATCAAAGAGGGTGAAGACTTCCCCTTGTCTGACTTTCCTGAACCATGGTATGACCATACAGACAAGAAGATAAAACCTGGAATGGAGATATTTTTCCAATACGGCTACCTATGGGTCGAATGTTCCCAACACCATGTACAACCTCTCATCAAAGATACCAAAGAGACTAAGGAAAGTGACTCTGAAGATTCCTTCAACTTACAGACATTGGGGCTAAAACTTTGCACGGTTCATTCAGGCACTACATCGTTGGATCCATCCCAACTGATTAAAGTTGCTAATACACCTCTCCTCAACTATCATACCGCGCCAGTTCTACCTGCTAAAATCTCCTCTAATCCTAATGTTTACCCTATTTCTTCTTCTGTTGTCTATCCTTGTTCAAATGCAATCGAGTCCTCTTTTGACGAGGTTCTCAATGTTGTTTTTCCTATCAATGAAATAAACGAAGATTTTGAGTATCTTGATGTGCCTTACATTAACTGTTTGGATTCTAATCAAACTTTTGATGATGATGATTTTGCAAATGAATAATTCTTAACTGATCTAAATAAGGTTAATAATAAACAACATAACTGCGTTCAAGTTAATGAAGATACTATTGTTATTAACCTCGGTTCTAGTAGCCAAATGCGCGAGATTAGGATAGGGGGATACCCTTGATGAGCATGAGCATGCACAACTCGAAGAATTGCTAAAGGAATTTGTTGATGTCTTTGCATGGTCCTACAATGATAACCCCTGCATTGATCTTGATAGCTCAGCATGAGATTCCTACTCTCTCACATTATATTCCGGTTAAATAAAAGTTGAGAAAGCTCCGCACCGAATGGTCACTCAAAGTCAAAGAAGAGGTGGTCAAACAATTGAACGTAGACTTCATTCATGTGATCAAATATCCCATTGGCTAACCAATATAGTGCCCATCCTGAAATCAGGAGGAAAAGGTCGAATGTGTGCAGACTATCGAGATTTGAACAAAGCCTCTCCAAAGGATGATTATTCGCTACCCAATATCGACATGATCGTGGACAACACAGCTAGTCATTCTCTCAAGTCATTCATCAACGGGTTTATCGGATACAACCAAATCAAAATGCACCCAGACCACCAAGAAAAAACCATATTCATCACCTCATGGGGAACCTTTTGCTACACCGTTATGCCATTTGGTCTCAAGAATGCTGGGGCTACCTACTAGAGGGCTGCCGCAACCATCCTGCATAATCTGATTCACAAAGAAGTTGAGGTCTATGTGGATGATATGATTATCAAATCCAAAACTAGAGAGGGTCATATTCCTGCTCTCGAAAAGTTCTTCGAGCGACTGTGACAGTATCGAATGAGACTCAATCCACAGAAATGCGTCTTTGGCATTATAAAGGGAAAACTCTTAGGGTTCATGGTCAATAAGAAGGGGATAGAAGCAGATCCTGCCAAGATGAAAGACATACTTGAGATTCCACCTCCCCGAACAGATAAAGAAGTCTGAGGTTTCCTCGAGAAATTACAATACATCAGAAGGTTCATCAGCTAGTTAACCTCCATCTGTGAACCTATCTTTAACCTCCTCCGAAAGGATTCAACTAAGGTTTGGAATGAGGCCTTTCAAGAATCCTTTGACTGAATCAAATAATATCTGACCCAAGCCCTGATACTTATGCCACCATAGCCTGTTCTCCCCTTGCTCCTATACCTAACCATAACCGACACTACAGCTGGGGCTTTGTTAGCCCAGTACCTTGAAGATTCCCGCAAAGAAAGATCCATATACTATGCCAGTCACAAATTGGCCGAGTATGAGGTTAACTACACCTCTTTGGAAAAGGCATGTGTCACACTTTTCTGGGTGACCCAAAAGTTATGACACTACATGCTCTCCTTCACCATCAAACTTGTATCCCAGTTAAACCCCATCAAATACCTTCTTGAGAAACCCTCCTTTTCTAGCCGAATGGCCAGATGGTTGATACTCCTAGCTGAGTTTGATATCATGTACGTCATGCAAAAATCCATGAAAGGAAGAGCCATCTCTGACTACCTCCCTAATTACCCCGTAGAAGAAGCTAATGTCTGGATCTTCGAATTTCGAGATGAAAATATCCTTTAAAATGCTGAAGACAACATTCAATGGAAAATGTTCTTTGATGGAGGTGCCAATAAGAAGGGACATGGCATTGGGATACTTATGTTAGTCCCAGATGACTCCCACACTCCCATCGCCATCAAGTTGGATTTTCCATGCACCAGTAACATGACTGAATACGAGGCATGCATAGTAGGCCTCAAGGTTGCTCTCGAGAAAGATATTCAATACCTAGATATCTACGGGGATTCTTCCCTCATCATCGGTCAAGTGCTCAGAAAATGAAGAGTCAAGGACGAGAAATTCCAACCCTTCCATGCCCACTTAGAAGAGTTAGCCTCCCAATTCCAAGATATCACCTTCCATTACCTACCCCGAGCAAAGAATAACCTTGTCAATGATCTCGTTACCTTAGCCTCTATGGTCGAAAGTCCCAAAGGAATCACAATGACCCCCTTCCTAGTTCAAAATCAAGACAAACTAACCCACTACCACCATATTGGGCTCGTCCCCACAGAAGATCCCGAATTAGCCAATTATTGGTACTATGATATCTGGTGCCTCCTCAAGCATGGTAGGTATCCTGAGGGTTCCAACAAGGAAGATCGATCAACTCTTCAAAGATTGGATGCCTAGTACATCATCTGTCACAAAGCACTGCTCAAACGAAACTTCGATAGAACTCATATGCACTGCATCGCATGGGCTGACATTAAAAAGATAATGCAGAAAATCCACAGCGGGGAATGTGGACCCCACATAAACGGTCATATTCTTACCAAGAAGATCATCCGAAAGGGATACTACTGGACCACTATGACCCAAGATTGCACCGCCTATGTCCAGAGATGCCCCAAATGCCAATAATTCTCCAACCTTAAGCGTTTGCCTCCATACGAATCATACAACATGACCTCTCCCTGGCCGTTCTCCACCTGGGGAATCGACATCATAGGGAAGGTTACACTGAAGGCTTCCAATGGCAATGAGTTCATCCTAGTTGCCATCGATTACATCACCAAATGGGTTAAAGCAGAGTCATACACAGTACTGAATGCTAAGAAAGTGGCCAAATTCATTAAGAAAAACATCATCTGTTGGTATAGGGTCCTGCACGAGCTAGTATCAGATAATAGGTTGCATTTCAAGGCAGAAGTCACAGAAGTGGTCAATGAGTATGGGACTCATAGACACAAATCTTCCCATTACCGACCTCAGACTAATGGTGTAGTTGAAGCCACCAATAAGAATCTCAAAGCCATTATCAGCAAGATGATCGAAAGCTATCGGGATTGGGTCGACTGGATCCTGTATGTCCTCTGGGGATACCAAAACTCAATTCGAACCTCAAATGGGGCTACCCCTTACTCTCTAGTTTACGGTATGGAAGTAGTCCTACCCGTGGAGATGTAAATACCCTCGCTACGCGTCATGATTGAAAGCAAGGTCAACGAAGAAGACTGGTGCCAAAATCGTCTTAATGAGCTGACCCTCCTAGACGAAAGGAGATTAAAAGCACTATACCACATACAAGGTTACCATCGCCGAATAGCGCATTCATTCAACAAGAGATTCAAGGACCGCGGTGTCCTAGAAGGGGACCTATCCCTCAAAAAAATCATAGAACCCATATGGGGACCCTATAGGGTTCAAACCCAATTAGAGCCAACCCTACATTGTAAAGCAGATCTTGTCCGGCGGTGCCACCATGCTCCTCGACGTGGATGGGGAAGAGATGTCCCATCCATTCAACCTGGACCATCTTAAGAAGTATTTACCCCTAGTCCAAAATCTTGGCGCGCCACGACTCTTCTCATATCCTTTCTATTATATAAATAAATAAATAAATAAATAAGAAAAAAAACTCTTCATTTCCCCCTTACCCAGAACTACGTGGGCCTGATTCTCTGCAAAAACCACTTTCAAACAAATTAAACCTTTTAAAAAACCCAGTGGTACGTAGGCAGCTCATACACCTTACATGAGCACGACCCATTTCTTTTTCAATATACTATTCTTTTCTTACCTTCGAGAACAATAGTCAATTCCAACATATATTTGAACAAAAGGATTATGTATGCCTTAGCGATTGGTATAGATAATTCAAACAACCCAAACTCATCAAAGGCACAACTAAATGATCAGAAACTTGTTTATTTCCTTAATAAGAAATTATAGTACAAATTACAGATAAAAAGGAACGGATAACTCCCTTCCCCCCACCTTCCTAGAAATCCATAATAAAATCCCCACATTTATCCCCCATTACACAATAAACTCTCCAGGAGTCCTACCCACAGCTACCAGAGGAGCCTGCTTCGTCATCATCATCTGCATCCAAGGGTCCCCAAGTTTCCCCTGCCTGAACAGAGTGTCGCAGACACTCCATGGACCGATAGGCTCGAACCAACTTCGAAAAGACCACAACACCTCCTTCCATGGTGTCAAAAGAAATAAACCTCTTATGTCCAGTATCCATTGTCAACAGCTTACTAACTACTTTCCTCCACAACCACTTCACATAATCCCCAGGGATAAGCCAAACTCTCCCAATAAACTGAGTGGAATGGGTCAACGGACATCGATTCTCTCACAGAGAGCCAAGCAGCAGAAGCAGCGCTCGATTAAATCCTCTATCGAAAAGAAATTTAGTGTTCGAGGTGGCACGACCTATGCCCAACCAAATTGGCATAGTAGTCGCCAAGGGAAATAGAAAGAGGTTTGTCTGAGACCAACCAGCCGCACATACGGGTATTCTCCTAACTCTAGAACAGGTAACAACTGTCCCCACCAAGGCACTGACCAGTACAAATTCTAAGCCCCATACTTCACAAACCAATTGTCCCTGCTCGCAATATTTAGGCTAACATAAAAAAACTGACACGAAAAGAAGTTGGGTACAATTGACAAAGGATATTCTGGAGGAGTCACCAGGCGGAGTCTTTCAGACCACCACATGAATAGCATCATGGGGCTACCTCGAAGGAAGTCAGAACGATCTTCTCTCCAGGCATCCAGACCATTCAGGGTCTCCGCCAATATCATCGCCACAGGATTGTGATAGTATGACATCCATGAAGTAATGGCTGTAAGTTGCGGATCCAACCGCAGTTCCCAAGTCACCAGCAATAATTTTGAAACCAAGCCTAGAGCAACGGCTCCAGCGTATCCAACATCACCATCTTCATGAAAATGCATGGACTGTAACACTGCCGGGAGGGAAATAATTACTCCAGTAACCAGTGATATAGCCATCAAATATGAAATTTGAAGAAGCCCAACCAGCAAACCCCTGGGAGAACGGGAAAATTCGGGTAAAGCCACAGCAACACTGGGATTTATACCCAGCATGACAGAAATTTCCTCCTAGTTAGGACAAACTTCATCCAACCCAAAGAGAAATACATGGTCTTCGGGGTACCAAAATTTTACCATCGTCATTAGCATGTTCGACTCAATGGATCGATTGCACCATAAAGAGAATCGAAGCATGTTGAAAGCAACATAGTCAACGTTATAAGAACACATCGCTTCCATGGCTTCGAGGTAATTGGAAAACTCAATGCTACCAGGGAGAGCCATCTTCAAGACTAAGAAACAGTAGACAAGTGAAGGTGTGATGGAAACACTCCACCCATACCCTTTTATACATGAGAACCCTCACAAGAGACACAATCCTTGCAGAAACTGGAGGGCATCCTACCCCACAAGGTATAAAAGGCTGAAGAGGGCATTAATCAAAGATTTGGATTGATGGGACTGGACTTGAATGCCCATAGGCAGGACAAGGTGCTTGCCGATCGGTAACCCCCTACTCTTGGAAATTTTCCTTTTTCCTCTTTTGTTAAAATTTAGAAAACTCAAAATAAATTGATATTTTCAATAGAATTTAAAAAATCCCCTTCTTATCTAAATAGAAATCTCTTTTAAAACCCTCAAAACATCTCTTTTTGTGGTCTCAGCAGCAAAGTAAAAGCACATGTGCATGCATTCACTCATTCATCATTAATAAAATATAATAGAGAAATCCCATTGCATTGCTTATATATGTGTTCTCTGTGTTACATCAATTTTGTAGGAAATAAAAGAAAATAAAAAAACAATAGAACTCCGCCGGAACCCACATTCTCATTCTCTCTCTCTCACACCTACCCTTCACCTCTCTCTCTAAGAGCTTCTACCCCTGTGACGCGCTCTCTTTCCCCTATGGTGAGATGATGCACCACCACTACCCGAGCCAGAGCCCTCCCCGGACGAAGAAGAAGGCACTAAACAAGAAGGAAATGGGATCGCATCTCGAATATGGGCAGTCACCGAAGAGATTCAGTCTCTAATATCCCTCAGCCAAGTGGTCGAAACTCGAACTTGCTGCAAAGTAAAAGGAAAAAATCAGTATCAAAGAAGGATCAAAATAAAAAAGAAACCAAAAGGAGGAAAAGAGCAAGAGGGTATACCACAGGTCGAAAAACCTCCTCTGTCAAACCCAACTCCTACGGATCCATCGCATGAGGACGGTGCAACATAGGCACCATCCCTCCATCATCTCACCGAATGTTGTACGAAGGAGTGTGCAATCGCACGAAAGGAACCTCTAAAGTCGTCGCCACCACAGACGCCGATGGACCACCGTCGTTGTGGGAGGACCCCACAGCCCGACTCGAAAATGCAGGAGGGAAAGGCAAGGCATCATATATGTTGGGCGCCACCAAACAGGTCGTCACAAAGTCCATATAGTCAAACGGCGTGGCCGTATCAGTATACAACAGGTAAGACTCATCGATCATCGCCGCGATCCTCGCATTCACCGGCATCAACCGCTTATGCCTCATAGACGTAGGAGGCTGCACAGGTGGCACCACCACCTCCTCCTCAGCAATCTTTCGAACCACCCTCTCCCAGAGATACCAAGAATGGCCAAACTCATGCGCTAGTAAGCGCCGCATATGCGCATTCACCCCGGTCACCCTCGTATCCCGAATGGCTGTCCCCTAACGGTAAAAGGTCACCTGAAAATCCCCAAGCAAGAATAAGTAAATACAAAATCATAACGTGCCAAAACCAAGACTGAAAAGGAAAGGGTCTTACCCTACCACTGGTTAGGACATTCAAGACCTGACGCACCGCCTCCAAAGAGAGAGATCCCTTCAACTATCGATTGGCCTTCCGCCATCGATATAATAGACAAAAGTCCCCAATAATCTCGTCCTTTATAGCGATCAGCTGGGTATTGCACCTAATCACCTCATAGAACCACGTCTTCCAAAGACAAGAATCCACAATAAAAAAGAGACGCATAAGGAAAATACGAATGCATGAAAAGAAAATGCGCAAAATTAAAGGATACCTCAAGGAGATACGTGGCTGCAGTAAAAGTTTACCGGCAGCACCAGCTAAATGCATCCAAAGAAAAATAAAGGGTAGCCAAATTCAGGCTCCCCCAATCATAGAGAGTGATGTTCAAAAAATGCTAAAGTATGGAAAGAACAAAAAATGAATGACGTCGCCACTCGACGCCACCATGAAGCCTCCCAGCACCACCAAAATGAACAACCGGTCCATCTGCCTCACTTGCAGCTCGTCCTCCACATCGATCACCCTACTTAGCAAGACATCCTTTAGCAAAGACAGCCGGATGGAATCCCCAGATACTATCCTCCCCACATCCTCGAGTTCCGCATGCACTGCCTCCGGCCTCACCCTCGGAGAACGATCCGCCTCTATCTTCTCTCCATCACAATCCAGCCCCAACAGCTATTTCACGTCTATGGGAGTCACGGTCATCTCCCCAAAGATGAAATGGAAGGTGTGGGTAGTATCCCACCATACCTCCCCCAAAGCACAAAAGACCACTGTCAATCAAGGCATCTCATCCAATGCAGAAGCTAACCTCCCAAAGCCTGCTAATGATACCACCCAATGCACCATGGGTGGAAGATGCTCCCAGACATCCTTAAGCCCCATCGTCCCACGGGCATGCATGTTCTTCAAAGAGATATCAGGCTGTCAAAAGAAGAAACCATGTCGAAATTCAAGAAAGGAAAAATCACCAAAAAAAGAGAGGAATGCAAAAGTCAGGTTACTTACATAACCTCTAGGGTTCACCACCCTCGAGGAGCGATGATGCGAGGGCTCCCGCAGTAAAGTCCACTCATCCTTAACCAGCTCGAATGAGTCAAAAGAGTTCTCACTCCCCAAAGCTAGAGGCTCTATGGCCCTCCACTCCACATTCACCCAGTCATCGACAGTCAACCATTCCCTATGCGCTACAATGCTTACAAAGGCGATCATTTCTTAGAGATCATAATGCTAGAATGATTTACAGAGGAAAATCGTAGAGAGAGAAAGCGAAGAGCTGTGAAAAATGAAGGGAATTCACACCCTTTATATAGTATGCCAAGCATCATGCCGGTCAGCATTGATCCCCCACCCACCGATCAAAATTTACCCCTTACCTTCCCGAGGTAGCCCAAAAGTCCGCGCCATTGCCAAATGGCACCCCCTACACCATGTCGACCAACACCCTCTTGAAATGTCATACAAAAATTCCCAAAAAATACCAAAAATTCCTAAAAATTGCTCAAAAAAATCCTATAAATCCCAGGAAGGATTTAGAACATTTTCACAAAGAAAATTTTGCCCTCCCTCAAGCAAAACCCCCATTTCCCAAGCGAAACTCTAAAAAAATCAAGTAAAACTCCTCCCGACGACGTCCCCGGAGGATCTCTAAAGGTCTCAAACCTCCTCGAGAAACACGTCCAATACCTGGACCACCTAATCACTTCCCCAATGAAGTTTACGGCATCAAACTCGCCTCTCCTCTGTAGATCACAAACACTTTCCCGACAATCAGCTCCCCGGCTCAAAATAACATCACGAGGCAATTTCCCCAGCGGAACTCAAGAAAGCCATTTTCAAAGTCTCCAAAGGACACTCTACTTTTTCCCCAGCTCATTCCCCAGCGAAACCCAAAATCCAATCTTCATCCTCTCTTAGGTCAGAATTGACCTCGGTCTTAGATCGTCACCATAGTTAGGTCAGAATTGACCTCGATCCTCGGTCGTCACCTCTATTAGGTCATAATTGACCTCGAGCTTGGATTGTCACCTCTATTAGGTCATAATTGATCTTGGTCTTGGATAGTCACCTCTATTAGGTCAGAATTGGCCTCAATCTTAGATCGTCACCTCTATTAGGTACGAATTAACCTTGGTCTTGGATTGTCACCTCTATTAGGTGAAAATTGACCTCCGTCTTGGATCGTCACCTCTATTAGGTCAGAATTGACCTCGGTCTTGGATCATCATCTCTACATAAGCCCTCAAAATTGGCTTCGACTAGCAAAATTGGTCATCTCCACTTAAGCCCTCAGAATTAGCTTTGACCCGCAAAATTGGCCATCTCAACTTAAGCCCATAGAATTGGCTTCGAATCGCAGAATTGGTCACCTTTACATAAGCCCTCGGAATTTGATTTGACCCACAGAATTGTTCATCTCCACCTAAGCCCTCAGAATCGGCTTCGATCCACAGAATTGGTCACCTCTACATAAGCCCACAGAATTGGCTTTGACCCGCAGAATTTGTCATCTCTACTTCAAGCCCTCAGAATTGGCTTCAACCTGAAGAATTTATCACCCCTACTTAAGCCCTCAGAATTGGCTTTGACCCGCAGAATTGGTCACCTCTACATAAGCCCACAGAATTGTCTTCGACCCGCAGAATTGGTCATCTCAAATTAAGCCTACAAAATTGTCTTCGACCTGTAGAATTGGTCATCTCAACTTAAGCCCTCAGAATCGAATTCGACCTGCATAATTGGTCATCTCTACTTAAGCCCTCAAAATTGGGTTCGACCCGCAGAATTGGTCATCTCAACTTAAGCCCTCAGAATTGGCTTCGACCCGTAGAATTGGTCATCTCAACTTAATCCCGCAGAATTGGTCATCTCAACTTAAGACCTCAAAATTGGCTCTGACCCTCAGAATCGGTCACCCTCATCTTCAAGCCCATAGAATCAGTTTCTACTCACATAATTGCTTATCCCCAGCACACTCCTTAGATCCTTAGAATCGGCCACGACCCTCTAAATTGGTCATCTTCTCTCCCTTATGTCCTCAGAATCAGCCTCAACCCTCTGAATTGGTCGTCTTTGCTCCCTTAGGTCCTCAGAATCAGCCTCGACGCTTTGAATTGGTCGTCCTCACTCCCTTAGATACTCAGAATCGGCCTCGACCCTCTGAATTGGTCATCCTCCTTCAAAGCATCAGGCGGTGTCTATTCGACGGCTATTATTTGTTCCAAACTCACCCTTTAAGGGGATTTGTAGACACCCCATTTTGTTACCCCCTAAAACTCTCTTTAGGTCCCTAACACATCCTTTTATCATTATAAAAAAAGGTCATACCTCAGGTACTAACCTAGAAGACATCAGGCATCCCAGGCCCCATTTGACCAAAAGTTAAAGTCTTCAATTTGACCAAGACTGAATGAATCTCCAAAGGGCACCAAAACCCCTTTCCAACGGTCCATCCCATGCACAATTCTGACTTACCATGCGGACGAACGACCCATTTCCCCCGAAACTCAATCAGGAGGCCACCGGGCGCTCTTGGCCTCTATTTGACCTAGATCAACTCTTCAGCTCGACCAATACTGAATGAATATTTAAAGGGAACTGAATCCCCTTTCCAACGGTCCATCCCGTGTGCAATTCTGCCTTACGATACGGAAAAACGATCCGTTTTACTCCGAAAGGTCACCAAATGCTTCTAGGGCTCGGTTAACAAAAGTCAACTCCCTAAACCAGATCAAACTCTTTGGAATGTCGAAGTACATCTCCTAATCTTTCCAATGGTCTTCCACATGCACGATTCAGACTTACCATGCGAACGAACGATCCGTTTGCGTTCGAAGTTTTCTCGCCCAATGGACTGACAAATGCTTCCAAGCCATATTTGACCAAAACTCAACTTCCGAACTCGGGACCATTTCAAGGACTTTCAAAGGTCTCTTAATTACCTTTCCAGCGGTCCCCCCCATTCGCGATTCTGATCAACGATTTGCATTATGCGACTGATTTTTTGAAAAGGCCTGAAATACACTGCCAAACGGCAGATCGCAGACCCTGTCTATTGGTAGTGTGCCTAAATTCACCTGTCGAATAACAAAAATAGGGATATGAGGATCCACAATGCCCTGGGCCTATAAAAAGGAGGCCCTGACCTCACTTGCAAGAGGATCCCAGATCTAATAGAAATCACTCTCAGCAGATCCAGAAAACCTCTCTGGAAGTCAACATGATTTCTACACCCAAATCCCTTTCCAACCTTGACTTTTCGTCATCATTTTCATCAAACTTGGTGAATTCACTACCCTCCATCCTCATCCAAGTCTAAGGGCTTCTCTCCAACATTCAAGATCAAGCTCAAGATCTTCAAGAAGGTCCAATTTCCTCAACTCTCTCCTTAAATTCTCATAAATTCGCAATATCTTGTTTTATTACTTAGAACTCTTATTATCTCATCTCATACATCCTAATATACTTTTTATTTAGTATTATTTCACATCTCTTATATTCACATAAATAAATAAAAACCCAAAAAACAAGAAAAAGAGGGTTTGCTGATAAATTCCAAATGGGAATTCTCATACTTTTCTCTCACTTTTCTCATCACTAAAACACTTTTTCTACACACACACAAATAAGAGAATCCCCGGTTGGATTTATGGGATAAACCCCACCCCTCGTTTTGTATGCGAACTACGTGAACTTTGATGTCTTTATAGGCTACATAGGCGTTTTGGGGTAAAACCCGAAACTCGAGTCCTATTTTTTACTTTTCTCTCATTTTTTATTTTCTCTAGACTCCATTCTCTTGCACTATATATATGTATATTTTTTCATAGGGGCGTATCATTCCGTGTACGTTATCGTTCCCTCATAACGATTAACGTAAGGATGATCGCCCAAATCCTATTTTCTAATACTTTTATACCTTCCTACAGATGACTCGCTTTACCTCTTCCATGGTACAAGTCAATGATTCATATCTCCACTATATATACACATGCACACACATCATGGGGAAAATAAAAGGAAAATAACAAAAATCTATGAGAGATCGAAAGGGAGGAATGGGTGCCTAACACCTTCCCATTTCGTAACTTAGCCTCCGGACCCTTCTCGAATAATTTTGGTTTCGTATGCAACAGTATGTCTTTGGATGCTTTCCTTCGGGATGGCTTTCCCTTTTCTTTTGTCTGTTTTGAGTAATATAGACTGGTGACTCTAATCTCTCTACATCTTTCACCTCACCTCAAATGACGCCGGTCTAAGCGCTCCCGAGAGGGACGTGCGTTCGCGCAGGAGAGGATTGGGGATGGCCACAGCGTGTCTTGACATTTGTCTCGAATACTATATTCTCATTCATACACATAGCATTTACCATTTACCATTCACTTCACCCATATTCTTCCATATTCCCCACACCACCACCTATCATCTCCCTATCATATTTCATTTTCAAATAAAAGAGTGTTGATTCTAAATGTAAATGTCTTCAGTGTTGGTTTGAAAAGTGAGAGAAAAACAAAAAAGGAAAAAAAAGAAAAAAAGAGAAAAACATAAAAATATCAAAAATAAAAGAAAAAAATTGAGAAAAAGAAAACAAAATCGAGAAAAAAAAAGAAAAAAGAGAAAAGAAAAGAAAGAGAGTTTGTAGTTATTTCTTGTGTAATAAAGACATTTGTTCTTCAAGTATAGAGCACTCTTCTATCGCATCCATCTTTTATGCATCACATATCCATCCATCACCCATACATTACCATCCAACCTCATATCCCATCCTCCCTAATTTCATTTCCCCCTATCATCCATATTTTCCCCTAAGTGTTCGGGCAAATGAAATTCAACGTGGTGAGACGTTATCACTATAGTGATTAGCATTCTTTCTTGAGATCATTTTTCTTTTTAATTTGTTCGTTCTTTCTTATGTGTGTGTGAGACGTTTGAACTTCCTTACATTTACTCACCTCCTCACACACAAGAGCGATACACTAACCCAAATCTCGAGAGTTCGTTTGAGAGAGATATATTCGTGAGATTTGAAGTTGAAGTGTTGATTCCGATTAGGCAATATAGGAATTACTCTTGTATTTTGACTGATTCACACCACACACGTTGAGTTCTAAGAAGGATGTGCCTTGAGTATTTACTTCGCTAAACTTTTTACACATTCTAGCTTGTATTTCTCAAAATATCTCCTTCATGATGGATTGTGCGATTATTCTACGTCTAATAAGAGATTGACTGCCTTTCAATAAATCTTTGCAAAATAAGAATTTTGTGGGTATATTCCCTACAAACCCTCACGAGACACAACTTGTCCTGTAGGGCAACCTATAGGTCTAAAGGCTTGTTCCACATGCTAAGTGCAATCACAAGTGCCCGCGAAATTGGTACACTTTTGGTTTCTCATCTTTCTCTTTCTCTCTATCCTATTGCTCGAGGACTAGAAATGCTCTGTTTGGGGGTGGTGTGATAAGAACCCAAAACTATACATTTTATACCCCAAATAGATGTATTTTAGTTGCTAACTCGCGGCAATTTGGGTCTTATGTGCTTTATTGTCAATTTTGTAGGTCGAATGTACGTTCCGGAGTTTAAAAGCATATTTCAAGGCAATTTTGCATATTATGGAGCTAATTACCAATCTCGTAACCCTAGCCTGCCCTAACCTAGCCTAAACTCTGTCCCGAGTCGTGTGTGTTTAATTTGTTCCCTTTCGTATTTTTTTATTTTTTAGATTTTTTGTTGAGTCGTTAATATTTTTAGGGTTTATTTTAAATTTATTTAGAATTTTCTAGGATTCATTTCCCATTATTATATTTGTTATTTTATTTTGATTTTGAGTTTTTATTTTATTTTATTAGGATTAGTTTTTTTTTAGGAATTCAATTATTTTTTAGTTTTTATTGGAATTACATTTTTGTAGATCTTTAGTTTTTAAGTTTTAGGAATTTATTTTTTTACTTTTATTAGTTTATTTTTTTTAGGACTTGAGTTTTTATTTTATTTAAGTTTATATTTTTAATTTTTAGGATTTAATTTTTAATTTTATTAGTTTTAGTTAGATATCATTTTTTGGTGTCCAAATAAAACACACACATAAACTCCCCTACACCTAAACTCACTCACACCCATCTAAAGTATACACCACACACACACCTAAACTAAACCATTACCCACACCCTTTTTACCATACACCCTCACACACCAAACACATTCCCTACCCATCTTCAACCTCCCACCACTCTATCTCATCTCTTTATCCACCATTAACAACCAAACACCAACTCAACCCCCTTATACCTCCAAACCGACCTGCCAGCCCCCTCCGGTGCGACTTCCTCGACATCCCAATAACCCACTTGACCCGAATCAACCTCCTATAATGAGACCATTCTTACTCGCATCCTAGCCAACCAACCCTCCACCTTTTCAGCAGGACGACGACTCTCCTAAAAACCCACCTGAATCTGTGTCCAAATCCAAAATCAAACCTGAAATCAGATACCCCCATATCCGGCCAATTCCCAAGCTTCGATCCAACCCTTTCACTCGAGCCCCTACTCCGGCCATTACCCGGAACCCGCTGCCTCACCCCCTCTCTGGCGGAACTCACCTGACCCGGCACTGACCCGCCGTCGCTGGCACTATACCCATCAGACATCCAACCCAAAATCAATTCGGCCCATCCACATCACCATCCGAGAACCCGTTCCCAACCCGAAACCAAAGTCCCAAAACCGTTTGCCCATTTTCAAGCCAAACCCATTTATCTCCAAACCAAATTTTTTTTCCCACCTGCCAATAAACACAAGACCAACTCACTTATTTTTACCCCTTTTACCCTAAATACCCCCAACTAACCACTTAACCCCCAATACCCAAAAACACCCTTGTACCAATTCTGATTTTATCCCCACCACCACACTTCCCACATGACCCCACCTCTTACCCGTTCACATGTGTGCATAATTCCCTAGATACCCCCACCCAAATACGTTCCATATCCCATACACCCTTGTCCTCCCATTTTTACCCCCATGCTCCATACCTACTATTTAAAGAATGGAAGACTCAATTTGAAAGGGAGCTTTAGAGTAGGAATTAGGAAGAGAATTCTAGAGAGAGAGAGAGAGAGAGAGAGAAGTTAGATTAGAAAATAAATTAGGAAATTATTTTTTGTAAATAGTTTTTCTTTTTTCTTTTTAGATATTATTGAGTGATAAATTTGGAGTAATTCAATTGAGTATTATATTAAATTGATTATTGTGGGATGCTCAATTTGGATGGATAGTGCTTGATTTCAAGGAAATAAGAGTTCAATTTCACTTCAAGAGATTGGGTTTGATTGTTCTCTTCTCTTCTCATTTATTTTATGCCTTTGATTATTAATTGGTCAAATCTCATACCATGTTAAGCTAAATCCCCTTTCAAGTGGTGGGGTGAACCCTTATTTGATGTTATTTTAATTTAATTAGTTTGATTACATGAAAATTTCCTTTCAATGTTAATTTTAATCCCTCGCCCTTAAATTTATGCCTCGAGAGAGAGTAAATGATTTTCGAGAGAAAATCGAAATTCTAGTTATAATTCCCATTTTAGATTCGAACTAGAGATAGAGATTTCTTAAGTGGGGTATTATTACTTGAATTTCAACTCTAAATTAATTTTCTAAGATTTGTATAAATTTTTATTGATCGGTCCTAGAAGCTGATTAATTAAAAGGTGTGTAGATTTATTTTTCTAGAGTTGTGGGGTGTTAAATTTAAGGGGGTTTTGGGGAAAGGTCCTCGTAATCCTCAAAGTGTATAAAAATAGGACACTCCAAATAATTTTATAAATTTAGTTCTTGTGTATTAAAACACCACGAGAAATGGTGAAAAATAGTTCCACTGGCGCGGACCAAAAAAATGAACTCCCAACTCTAAAGGGACCACACAAATAAATGATATTATACCACAGGGACTAGATTTATAAACTTGAAAAGCATTGTCCTAAAAATCTAAATATGAGAAAGAACATGACCTTTACCTTAATTCTCTGTAAATTTAATATTCTAACATGTTACTATTAAAATTACATTTGCAACGAGAGTTGATTTGTAACTTTGATATTAATTTGGGAGAATTCAATTAATTCATTTAATTAGTTAGAATAGCTAAAATTTGTGGTGTAATCCCACTCTTTGATTGTTCTCATATTTATTTACCTCATTTATCTCATATTTTAGTGTTAGACTTTATTTTCCATTTTAGTTATTTTTTTAGTTTGTAATTTGATCTTTCATTTTAGTTTAGTATTATTTGACCTCACCTCACCTACTTATTTTAATATTTGAAAAGGCTAAAAAAATAGAAAGAGTAAAAGCCCAAAAAGAAAATAAAATTGAATTACAATTGAGTTTGTCTTTAGCTTACCCCCTTGATGTGGATTGATACCCTTACATACCTCTACACTTTAGATTGTTATATTTTGTAGGTATTTTGAGGACTTTGATTATAGGAGCTTTTCAAGTAACGACGAAAAAAATATATACGCAAAAGTTCTTTCTATCAAGGACCTGACAGAGCGTATGCACAAGCGACTTGGTGAGTCTGGCATGTCTCCGGGGACGACATGAATCTGTTGTGGAAGAAGGTAGTGGCCAGGATGTTGGCCATGGAGACTAGTCAAAGGTGTTTTTCCATATCTGGCACCATGGAGGGAGGCGTTGTGCTCTACCCCATGCTAGTTCGGCCTTATCTCTCCATGGATCATCTGCGATACTCAATTCTAGCAGGGCACATTTGGGGGGACATGATGCAGGTGATGATGTTGCTGCTTCCTCTAGTAGCTGCGGGAAGGGCTTTGTGAAGATTCCTATAATAGGTGTGGTTTTGTGCTTTGTGGTAATAATTGGGGGGTGATTTTCAGGAGTAGTGGGACTTTTTATTATCTGGGTTTTTTTTAGAAGGTGTGGTGCTGACCAGGGAAGTCGTTTGACTCCTTATACCGATGTATTCATACAAAAAAATCAGATAATGAAAGAATTAAGTTTTTTATTATCTAATTGTGCCTCTTGATGACTCTATGCATTTTGAATTATCTATACTAATCGTTAAGGCATTAATAATCATTTTGTTCATGTGTATGTTAAAATGAACTGTAATTCTCGGGGATAAGAAAAGAATAGCATTTCTGAAAAAGAAGGGGGGTCGCGCTCATGTGAAGCGAATGAGTTGCTTACGTACCTTGAGGGTTTTGTAAATTTTTGAAAATCTTTTTTTTTTAAATGTTCTTTAGGGGATCAGGCACACGTAGTTCTGGGTAGGGAGAAAAGAAGAATATTTTTTAAAATAGAAGGGATATGGAAGAGTCGTTGCGCGCCAAGATTTCGGACTAAGGGTAAAATGTCTTGAGATGGTCCTGGTTGACTGGATGCACCATTTCGTTTCTGTCAAGGTCGATGAGCATAATGGCGCCGTCCAACAGGATCTTCTTCACAATGTAGGGGTCGCTCCAATTGGGCTTGAATTTTCCTCTGGGGTCCTAGATGGGTTCAACTATTTCTTTGAGGGCTAAGTCCCCTTCTTGGATCTCGCAGTCCTTGTCTCTCTTATTGAAGGATCGCGCTATACGGAGATGGTACCCTTGTATGTGATATAGAGTTTTCAATCTCCTTTCATCTAGGAGGGTCAGTTCGTCAAGACAACTTTAATACGAGTCTTCTTCGCTGACCTTTCTTTCAAGAATGACCCACCACTAGGATATTTTTAGCTCAACGGGTAGGATTGCTTCCATGTGGTAACTAGAGAGTAATGGGTAGCCCCCGTAAAGGTTCAAACTGATGTGCGATAGCCCCAGAGGGTGTAAGGGATCATGTTGGCCCAATCTTGACACCTCTCAATCATCTTGCTGATGATGTTTTTAAGATTCTTATTGGTTGTTTCGACTGCTCCATTGGATTGAGGTCGGTATGGAAAGGATTTATGTCTTTGAATCCTATACTCATCGACCACTTATGTAACCTCCACCTCAAAATGTAACCCAATGTCTGATACCAGCTCGTAGAGGACCATATATCGGCAAAATGATGTTTTTCTTGATGAATTTGACCACTTTCTTTGCATCTAGAACTGAGTATGACTCGATTTCAACCCATTTAGTGAAGTAGTCAATAGAGAATAGGATGAACTCATGCCAATTGGATGCCTTTGGTGTAATTTTCTCAATGATGTCGATGCCCCATGTGGAAAACAGCCAGGGAGAAGTCATGTTGTATAATTCTCACTGAGGCAGATGTTGTAGGATGGAGAGTTATTGGCATTTGAGACATCTTCGAACGTAGGCTGTGCAACCTGCACCATGGTAGTCCAGTAGTATCCCTATTGAACGATCTTTTTGGCGAGCATATGGTCATTTATATGGGGTACGCATTTCCCGTTGTGGATTTTTTACTTCATTTCTTCAATATCAGCCCCTACGATGCAGTGTAGATGGGTTCCATCGAAGTTTCTCTTAAATAGTTCTTTATCACAGACAATATACTGGGCGACCAGTCTACAAAGAGTTACTCGATCTTTCTTGTTAACTCCATGGGGATACCTACCGTGTTTAAGGAGGCATCAAATGTCATAGTACCAGTAGTCGGCTATTTCGGGTTCTTCCTCTGTGCAGAGCTTAATGTGGTAGCAGTGGGTTAGTTTGTCTTATTTCTGGACAAGGAAGGGGGGCATGGTTATTACTTTAGGCATATTTATCATGGAGTCTAAGGTGGCAAGCGCGTAACCTTGGTTTTTCTTTGCTCGGGGAAAGAAGTGGAAGGTGATTCCTTAGAATTGGGAAGATAGTTCTTCAAAATGGGCATGGAAGGGTAAGAGTTTCTCATCCTTAACTTCCCACTTCCCAAGTACTTGATCGATGATGAGGGTTGAATCCCCTTAGAAACCGAGGTAGTAAATTCCTTTCTTCAGGGAAACTTTGAGGCCTATCGTGCACGCCTCATATTCAGTCATATTGTTGGTGCAGGGGAAGTCCAATTTGATGGCAATGGGTGTGTGAGAGTCATCAGGGGAAATTAGGAGTATTCCAATGCCATATTTTTTTTTATTAGATGTGCCATCAAAGAACATTTTACATCAAAGATCATCGTAGGAGGCACAAAGGATACTCTCGTCTGGGAATTCAGAAGCCTAGACATCATCTTCTTCCATAGGGTAGTCAACAAGGTAGTGAGAGATGTCTCTTCCTTTTATGGATTTATATGTGACATAGGTGATATCAAATCGGGCTAGAAGCATCAACCAACAAGCCATTCCACTGGATAGGGAGGGCTTCTTGAGTAGGTACTTGATCGGATCCATTTGGGATACGAGTCTGTTGGGGAAGGCAAGCGTGTAGTGCCATAACTTTTGGGTAACCCAGACAAGAGTGACACATGCTTTTTCCAAGGAAATTTAGTTAACCTTGTAACTAACTAATTTTTGAGTGGCATAGTAGATGGCTTTCTCTTTGTAGGTTTTTTCAAAGTATTGGGCTAGAAATGCTCCTACTGTAGTATCGGTCACGGTTAGGTATATGAGTAAGGGAAGACCAGACTGCGATAGCATGAGTACCGCAGGTCATGTTAGGTGTTGATTAATTGGATCAAAGGCTTATTGGGAAGCCTCATTCCAAAGCTTAGTTGAAACCTTTTGGAGGAGTTTGAAGATATTTTCACAGATCGAAGTCAATTAGCTAATGAATCGACTGATGTATTGTAATTTCCCAAGGAATCCTCGGACTTCTTTCTCCGTTCAGGGAGGCGACATCTTATGTATGGCTTTCAGGTTATAATGATCTGCTTCTATACCTTTCTCACTGACCATGAATCCCAAGAGTTTCCCTTTGGTAACGCCGAATACACATTTTTATGGGTTAAGCCACATTTAGTACCATCGTAGTCATTCAAAGAATTTTCGAAGAGTAGGAACACGACCTTCTCTAGTCCTGGACTTGATAATCATGTTTTCTACATAGACCTTGACTTCCTTGTGTATCAGATCATGCAAAATGGTTGTGGCATCCCTTTGGTAAGTAGATCATGCATTTTTTTATACCAAATTGCATGACAGTGTAGCAAAAGTTTCCCCAAAGGGTGATGAATGCATTTTTCTCTTGATGATCAGGGTGCATCTTGATCTGGTTGGATTTGGTAAAACCATCATATCAGTTTTGGGTAGCGGGTAATCATCCTTTGAAGAGGCCTTATTGATTTCTTGATAGTCGACACACATGTGGGCATTCCCTCCTGATTTCGGTATAGGTACGATATTGGATATCCATATAGGATATTCTATTACTCAAATGAAGCCCCATTTAATTTCTTGACTACTTCTTCTTTAACCTTGAGTGACCATTCGGTGCGGAGCTTTCGCAACTTCTATTTGACTGGTTTACATTTCAGAAGAGTTGGAATCTCATTATGTGCTATCTCATGGTTAATGATGGGCATATCTTCGTAGGACCATGCGAAGACATCCATGAATTTATACACTAGCTCTTCGAGTTGCATGCACTCGTGCGGATTAAGGGTAGCCCATATCCTAATCTCGCGCATTTGGCTACTAGAATCGAGATTAATAACAACAATTTCATCTTTATTAACTTAAATGCGATTATGTTGTTTGTTATTAACCTTATTTAGATCAGTTAGGAATTGTTCAATTGCAAAGTCATCATCATCAAGAGTTTGATTAGAATCAAGAAAATTAATATAAGGCATAGTAAGATACTCCAAATCTTCGTTTATTTCATTAATATGAAAAACAACATTGAGAGCCTCATCAAAGGAGGTTTTAATTACATCAGAGTGAGAGGAAATAACTACAGGGGAAAGGGGATAAACATCAGGGTTCGGTTGAATATTATCAGGTAGCATGGGTGCAGCATGATAGTTGAGAAGAGGTGTATCAGCATCTTTGATGAGGTAGGATGGATTGTATGATGTAGTCCCTGAGTGGATCATGTAGAATGCTAGCCCCAGTATCTACAAGTTGAAAGAATCCTCGAAGTCGCTATCCTCATATCAGCTATGGTCTCCTTAGTGTGTTATTGCATATAGTGCTAGGAACTTTAGGCTCCTGAGTAGGTGTCTTGAAAAAATATCTCCAATACTAGTTTCATGTTATTGTCTACAGGGTCGTACCAAGGTTTAGGGAAGCAGTAAAAGGGGAAATCTTTGTCCTCTCTGATGAATCTTTCATTTTAGGAATCTCCTCGAGATAGTTCTGAGGCATTCTAACTTCCTCAACAGTTGAGGTTGATGGATCAATCTGAGTTCTTCTTCTGATGGTTGATAGCCCAAGCCACAGGGAGGAAATGCCTCCTTCAACAAAATAGGTTGAGTTATCCCTTGTTGTCTTTTCCCTAGCCCCAGTTCCGGAATGAAGTGAATGTTCTTAAACATTTGGAATACATTGACATTTTTATGAGGATCATATTCTGGACAAACCTTATCCTTGAAGTCGTCCCCTGCTGGGAGTAGGAGTGGTTTGACTTGGAAGCTCGATAACATCATATCGTTCACCCTATGTTATATCTTAAGTACTAGATTATTGTTGCTATCATTCTCGGTGTTGTCACTATCTCCCAAGATGGTTATAATTTGTCCATTGGAAAATAATTTTAATTGAATGGAAGAAAACACCCCTTTGATGCTATGGAGCCACGACCGTCCGAACAGTAGATTGAAATAAGATGGGATGTCGATGACTTGGAATTCAATAATAGGATTTATAGGGTCAGCCCATATTACAAGAATTATAGATCCCATTACTTCTCGATGGGTGCTATCATAGGCACGTACAGCGGCAGAGGTTGGAGCAAGGTCGCTCACTTTCAACCCTAGATAGTTAAGGGTTCTCAGTGCGAACACATTCAGAGTTGATCCATTATCAACGCGAGAGAGGGGGACATTTTTCCCCATAACTTCAACAGAGATATTAAAAGCATGATTGTGGTTGGGACCAGTCTTAGGGGCTTCCTCTTCGTAGAAGGAGAGCATTCGAGTAGAGGTCAGGGATCAAACTGAGCTCACTCCTTATTCTTATGTGGTTGAGGGAGGAACTGTAGGTCCTGTGAGTTGCTTGATTAGCGCATTTCGGTGCAGTTAGGAAGACATAAAAACTCTCCATAAAGTGATGTTATATTGAAATTTCTTCAGTTGATCAAGGACCTTACTTTCTTCAAGAGTTATTTCTAGCATAGGGAGATTCTTAACACCTTTTCCCTTTTATCGCTTGCTGATAGTTGTAAGTTTGAGTTTCGATAATGTCTTCCCAACTTGGTCATGTTGTTCACATAAGAGGGGAAAAACATATACCCTGGTTGATCTCTCCTAGAATCTCTTCGAATGATATCATTCTATATAGGTTGGTCATCAGACTAGTCCTTCCTGAATCTAGCTCTTCATCTGAATCTTCGGAATCATCCCCCCCATCCAGTGGCAATGATATTATGTTTCCATGCAATGTCAATACACTCCATAACTTTTATGGCTTCTTCCTATAATTCTTCCTATTCAGCAGGGAAATGAAGGGCTGAAGGGACCAGGTTCCCTTGTAATCTCAAAGCGTCGAGCTGTTTTGATATGGTAGAAATATCACTAGCTCATCGAAACAAATTTTCCATCATTTGTACTAGGTCATCTAGACTGACTTCATCGGTTGGCACTACCCTGTTGTCCGACTCTCGATCCCATTTTTGAGATTTTAAGAACAATCCATTTAATCTCTGACAGTCGATGGTTATCTAGGAGGTCAATTTCAGCCTAAACTCTAGGAGTTGGTTCAGCACTTCTGATAATTCCATATCATTACCTCCAGAGAAGGTACGAACAACAATGCAAGATCTGGTGAGGAGTGATAAGGTTTGATCGGCAAGGTTGGTAAGGTGTAAGAGGAAATATGGACATGTTTGGAGAGGTTTAAGAGAGTATATGGGTATGACTAGTGATTTACTTGGCATGATTTGGGAAGATGGGTCGAGTTTTGAGTCTTACTCTTGGACGATGGTGTTTACATGATTTAAGAGTGGATTATGGGTAGTTTTTTCTTTAAAATTAACTAGTGGGGAGATGATACCCCAGTTAATTAGACTTTGGATCATGTTTCAGAGATGGAAATATTTGTTCAATGGTATGGCCAGTAGTTTGGTGAAAGTCACAATGGGCATCGAGTTTGAAGTTTTTTGGAAGTGGATTTGGTAACGGACGAGGATTCAAGGGTTTAATCAGGTTTCAATTTAATATATCTTGGTATATTTTGGAGAGAGGAGCGTGAATCTCGGTATATTCCTTCCGAATTAGATTTGGGAAACTTTCTAGTGCCCAAGAAACGGCAGGCTGAGAGATGTTGTTAATAGTAGAGATTGTGGTACTAGAAGGCTTTTCAAACTTTCTAGGAATAAACTGTACAGAGGTTTTCTTCGGTTCAACTTCTATGTTTACAAGACCTTCATTAATTTCTACTCTTGATTCTAAGAGGGTTCGAAAGTGAGGGTAATACTCTCCTCCCATTGTTGTTTAGATATGGGGTAGGAAGTTCTTCTTTACAATGTTAACTTTCTCTTCTTCGAATGGACGATTGGTCATGGTAGCTTCTTTTTCTCTCCATCTTGCTATGAAGTTGCTGACTTATTCTCCAGGGTTATGTTTAAGTAGCTCTAAGTTGCGACGGGTAACCTCTAGCTCCTTATTGTACTTGTACTGTGCTATGAACTCACAGGCAACGTCTTCCCAACTGTGGATCCTGAATTCTTCAACGGATAGGAACCAACGGCGGGTGCCATCTTTCAGAGTCTACTGGAATATTTGAGCCATTATTTCTTCGAAAGCCCCTAGGAGAGTCATGGCTCGATGATATCTATGGATATGAACGATGGGGGGTTCCCTGCCTCCAAATATCTCGATATTAAGCATCTTAAATTTTTTTAGTAACCTGGTTTTAGGATAGGGATAAATATGGGTGTAGTCCATGTAGTTCCCAGAGATTCTAACTTGATCGAATTTTTTAGTCAACATCTTGAGGTATTCCTTGACCTTATAATGTTCTTCTTCTTACGGATCAATAGTCGCAGGTAAATTAGCCCCGATCTGTGTAAGGTTTTTTATAAAAGCTAGGTTGGTGGTGGCCCATTAGCAAGAGGAGCACGTGGAGCATGATGTAATTCTTCAGGAACCGAGATAGGCTCAGGAGTAGGCGGACCTATGGCATGAAGGAAAATGACCTCAGGATCTTCGAGGATAGGGACCTGGCTTCTTTGCATCTCATGAACCTCAGTTTGAAGGTGGTCAATTTTGGTAGTGAGCTGAGCCATAACTGTCAATAAATTTGACTGTACATTCGGCACTTGATCCATGTTCTCCATAGAAGGCGGGTGAGTCTCGAACTCGAAGGAATTAAGGGGATTGACAGAACTTTGGGGCTGTTCAAATGAAGATGGAAGCCAATAAGGAGCTAGGCCAAGGGTATGTGATCGACCTAAGAAGGAAAAAATATGAATTTATTTTTGGAAAAGAATAAGGGAATTTTGTTATTTTTAGAAAAGGAGGAAAATATTTTTGACATTTTTTGAGAAGACGATGACGAAAATGTTTGTGGTTTTTTTTATAAAAGAGGGAAAATGTTATTGGACACTTTTGAAAAAAGAGAGAAGAAAAGACTAGAGATGGATCTCAGCATGATTATTATGTTTATTAGGTTCTCACTTGTATTAAGTTTACCTAAATGCAATATGAAATGCCGAACGAGACCCGAACATGGAAAATTTGGGTTTGCAACATATGTAAAGTTATGGTTAGACTTGTAACCATGCTCACAGATATGGTCCTATTTTAAAAATTTAGGAAAAATTTGATCGACAGGCCGACCCAAAATTTTGGCAAAGTTTCTGGTCGAAATCGGTAATCTAACATTTTTGTCCTAGGCTTGACACCTATATGCAGGTATATAGTTTTGTTAGGTGAATTGGAAAGTTTTTCCCCCTTTGGCGTGACTTCCACGATATACGTCTTGCTTTTGAGGGCAATCGATACATGTGGACAAGCCATTTGATATACACTATATACCTTGTGGGGATGGGATGTGTGAGAGAGAATTCAATATACTTGACGTACGTGAACAAATTCCCTACGATATACATCCCATCATTACTTAGGTCAATCGGTACGATGTGATGGAACCATTTGATATTCGTCGAAGGTACTTGGCCAATGGAAGGTGAGAGTCATATGGCTTAGGCTAACTGTGCCCTTCCAGACCAGCGCCCATCACAGATTGACTCTCCAGTTACGGGACAAAATTTTGTTAATAACAATGATCTTTGGTGATGTCGTATGAATCATGCATGATTATCTTATTAGTATCTTATTAAGAGAGTATCTTTTTCTTGATCATGCCAGATAGGGATTAAAGTACAAGTACCAATAGTAAAGCCATACCAAGCATGGATAAGCGATGTGTAACTATCTACAAGTGAGTGTTGATGAGTGATCTTGGATATATACAAGTGGAGGTGTGTTCTAGTGACACCTAAGCATGGATTTATATGTGATGTGTGCAACATGTGGATATGAATGATCCTAGGTCCACGTGGTGTGAAGTGTACATGGAGAATCTTCTACAAGTGTGTGAATAGTAGCTTAAGCATGAGGTATATATGACTAATAAAGAGGAACATGCAAATAGGGGAATATATGAGAAAATAAAACACCCATGTAAATCGAGTCTAGCCCTCTTAAAAATAGTCCCGAGCAGAGTCACCACTGTGGCCATTCCGATCGATGCGGCATTTGTTCCCGGGGAAGGAGGAGGATCTCTCGAGGAAGAATGGCATCGCAGTGTCGTACCCTTATCTTTGGAAAGGTGCTTCGATCGTTGTCGGTGTGGGGTGAATCTAAAGAGATAGAGTCTCCAGCCTATTTTTCTTAAAACAGGGAAAAGAACATGTTGTCACTTTAAGAGAGTGACATCAAGGGCAAACTGATGCATACGAAACGAGTAGATCAGAGGTTCGGGGGCTAAGTTACGAAATAGGAAGGTGTTAGGAACCCATCCCTCCCTTTCTGTCTCTCATGGGAAAATGTTAATATATTCCTTTATCCCCCTGAGGCGTGTGCATGTGTTTATATGATGGAGATTGGAATCCTTCGATCCATACCATGGAAAAGAAAGGGTGAGGTCAACCACATGAATATTCCCAAAATTATAATAAATGTAGAAGATAAAATATGAGTGTTAATCGCAAAATTGATCGGTATTGGGAAATGATAATATATGTGGGATGAGACACGAACAAGCATACTATATGTATATGTATGATAATTATGGAAATGATGGATTTTGAGAAATTTGGAAAATAAGAGAAATTAAAAATTAGAAAATTGGACTCGAGTCTCTGATTTTAATCCGAAATGCCTACGTAGCCTACAAAGGCATCAAAGTACACGTAGTTCGAATGTAGAATAGGGGTGAGGTTTATCCCATAGATTCGAACGAAATTTTATTTGGTGTGTGAGTGTAGAAAATGTATTTTTGGTTTTGAAAAAGTGTGGTGGATAATTCTGTTCGGAATTTATGGTGTAACCCTCTTTTATTTGTTTTTATTTTTTTATGAAAAATAAAGTATGTGCAATATACTAATAAAAGCGTAGATATTAATGTGTATGAACTAAAGTTAAATTAGATTATGAATCTAAGGTAGTTTATGGAAAAATAAGAGATTTTAAAAGAGAGGGAGAAGGAAATGGACCTTCCTTGGAGCTTGAGCTTGGATCTTAGATGAACTTATTTGAATGATGATGGATGTTGATGAGAGAGAAGGATATTTTTCAAATTGGATGTGAAAAGTATGGATATTTAAGCTTGAATGGAACTTCTCATATGGAACTTCGCTAACTTCGAGAGAATGTTGTTGAGATCATTAATGTTGATGGTTTTTCTTTTCTGTTTGTTGGGAATGAGGTCATGTCCCCCTATTTATAGGTAAAAAGGGGGTTCCAAGTGGCCTACCCCAGGGGGTACCTATCTGGAAAAATGATCGTAGCGCACAAACCGTTGATCCAAATCATACACGGGGAATAGAATTAGTAAGGTATTTCATAGGGATTAGATAGTCCTTATATTGCTCATGGGTCTGGGAGTTGACTTTGGGTCAAATGTGGCTTGAAAGTTCACGTCAGTCTTCTGGACGAGAGATGCCGAACAAAAATGGATCGTTTGTATGTATGGTAAGTCAGAATCGCGCATGGGGCAAACCGTTGGAAAGGTTAAGAGATGTACTTCTACATTCCAAAGAGTTTCTCTTTGTTTAGAAAGTTGACCTTGATCAATTGGGGCCCGAAAGGGATCGGTGATCTCTCGAAGCCCTAAATCACCCATTGGAATGTGGTTTTAGTGCACTTCAAAGATTCAAAGATCTTTTTCTCTTACCGTGGAGTTGATTGAGTGGGGCCCGGGAGCACCCAATAGCCTCTGTATCAGTTTTCAGTAGTGAGATGGTCCATTTGTCCAAATCGTTCTTCCGATTCATGCACGGGACTGGTCATTGGAAAGGGTATTTGGAGCCCTTTAAAGATTTAAAGAGCTTTTGCTCTGTTGAAAGTGTTGATCAGAGTCAAATAGGGATCGGGGGCACCCGATGGCCTCTAGATCGGTACTCAGAGTGCGACCTAGGTTTGTGGTGGAAAGGGGAAGCATTAGGAGTCTAAGGAGAGACTTAGGGCGACCAAGAATGTGGTGTCTACAAGCTCACCCATAAGATATATCATGAGAATCATCATGTGAAAGCATGAGACAATTAACTAGTCTAACATCTAGCTCCTCCAAAATGGTTTTTTTAATCCAAACAGATTTATACATAACACATCGGGTTTTGGGAATCAAGGGAAGACTAGGCTTCAACTTCCTAGGACCTCTTCCATGATCATAACAAAAGCACCTAAGGTGGCATTTCCTACCACAATGCGAACATATGTAAACACGTGGAATATTACCTATGGGTTGACCTTTTCTAATGTCCTCTCAAGCAAATAAACTCAAGCAAATAAACACATGTTTACATAATTAGATTCAAGTTTTTTTGAGGCGATTACTCGTTCGAACGAGAATAGAAACTCGTTAGAATGAAAGAAAGTTTGTTTGAACGAAATAGCTACCTCGCTAGAACAAGATTCTAATGAGCTTCAAACTAATTCAAATAGTGCATCCTTTTTTTATGTTCATTCGATGAAAAGATGAAATAATCCTTCTAACGAGAATGTAAAGTTGGTCAAACGAGAAACAAATCTCTTTCGAACGACGTTAAAATAATTATTTTAAAAACATTCAAAATGTGAGCCTTATTTTTTAATAAAAAATAAACATCCCAAATAACTTTATAAATAATTTGAAAATCCTAAAAGTCTTTATACCTTCTTGAGATGTAGAGGAGTCTTGAACTTGGAGATGTAGGTGTTCGATTTGACAAGTGGTGCAAGGCTATTTGTAAGGGGATACGCCAAATATGCCAAAGTAATAATAAAATAAATAAAAGGCCTAAAATAAATTATTTCCCCTTGCATCTCATGATATATTATCCCCACAAATATGCATCCATCTTTAATCCTTTACATACTACAAATGAGGTATCAAAATATATCAAGACGGGACTTAAGAAATACATTCCTACATAAAAATGTGCAAAAAGATATACACTAATAATAAAAATGATACACCCATGTCTCACCTTTTTATCTCTCCTTACAACACGAACGCGATGCCAAACTATCTCAAAAGTTGAGGTTCCTCACACAGTAATATACACACACTAATGGCCACCCATTAGAAAAGTCAAGATTTCACACACACTTACATACTTAATAATGGGCATATGTTATATACTACAAAGCAAGGAGTCTTGCACATGGAAATCTTTTGTACCTGCACTGGTTGAATTCATGTTTTTATTGTCTCACAAATACCATTTTCCAACCTAAGCATCTATCTACATTTTTAGGGACCCTCTCCCTAAGATCTCTAATCAAATTATAAAATAAATAAAAAATAATTAATTAATATAAAGAGCAATAATAATAATAATAATAATAATAATAATAATAATAATAATAATAATAATAATAATAATAATAATAATAATAATAATAATAATAATAATAATAGAATTAAGGAAGTATACGGAATAAGTGGGGTGACTAACACCTTCCCCACTCGTAACTTGGTTCCCAAACCCGCACAATAAGAATCTCTGGACCAACCAAAAACTTTAAATATTATCACAAGATTAGCCCGAATTTTATTTTAATATAAACAAACTTGCGACTATGAACACATATGAAAACCGTTTTTTTCTACACGAAAGCTACACTTACCAAAGGGGCATGAACTAAACCTGGACATTAAGGGGAAATCATCGACACCAAAACTTTGAATTGATAACCTGACCTTCAAGGGGAGTGGAGGAATGAGCGACAAGAACTCTTGCATCCATTAGAATACCTACATTAAGGGGAAATCATTGACACCAAAACTTCGAATTGATAACCTGACCTTCAAGGGGAGTGGAGGAACGAGCGACAAGCACTCTTTCATCCACCAGAACACCTATTTTCTCTTCCTCTCTAGCATCATCTACTCTATTGGGGACCGCAACGCCAAAGTGGTGACTCTACCGGAAACCTTTATTCTTTTGTAAATATATAACATTATGTATCATAGCTTGAACTTTCCATCTATGTCACAGTGGTGGCTCCACCGAAGATAAATCAAGAGAACCAAAATATATATATGCCTCCTTTCCACTATACTTGATATTACTCTCCTGCGGGACTTTTACATCAATTTTAGAACTGTTTAGCAGCCTTAGTTTTAGAGTCCATCACAACGTAGAAATGTGCTTAGGTCCTTTTATATAGGATTGTACATTTAACCAAACACATAGTTACGTGTGAAAACCTCACAATAAAATTTAAAATCAAAGTATGTAAAAGTTAAACATTACCTATTTGTATCACGCACTGTATAGTCTTGATTTTCATATTGTTTAAACCCTAGATCTCGAGGCTCCCAAAAGAAACTAGTCAAAAGAAGTTCGTACTTTACGAAAGTTAAATTACTCAAAAGAACTTTTTTACTTCAAAAATGTCACCTCTACCTAAAATAGAGATTTATACTTTTTTGATAAGTCTCTTCCCTATATAAAGCTCATAATTTATAAAAGTCACTTTCCCGAAAGGCTAATCTCCAATGATTGTCCTAATTGATTTAGAGTGTCGAGGTAAATTCCGGGAACGTTGGTCAATTTTGAAAACCTAAAGAGCTGAGGTGACCAATTCAGAAAGTCAAGGTTAATTCTGTGTACCTAAGGAGATGAGGTGACCGATTGAGAGGTTTAATGTCAATTCTGTAGACCTAGGTCAATTTTGTGGACCTAAAGAGTTGAGGTGAACGATTCATATGGTTAAGGTTGATTCGGTAGACCAAGGTCAGTTATATGGACTACAGAGTTGAGGTGACCCATTTAGAAGGTTTAGATCGATTATACATACCTAGGGAGTTGAGGTCACTAAATCAAAGGGTCAAGGTCCATTCTGCGAACCTAGGTTAATTATGTAGACCTAAAGAGTTTAGAGTGATCGATTCATAGGGTCCGAGTTCATTCTACTAACCAAGGTCAATTATACGAACCTAAAGATTTTGAGGTTCCTGATTTAGAGGGTCGAGGTCGATTCTGTAGACCTACAGAGTTTTCATAATGGGGGATGTTCTTAAATTCTGATTTCGTTAGGGAGGGTGCATGAGTGTTGGAGCATTTTGTTTTTTTATCTCTCTTGGGAGTGTGTTGGTAATGTGACTTCTAGCGTACTTTGATTTTGATCTCGTAATGTGAGTGCTGATGCATTTTGATTTTTATATCATTGGGGAGTACGCTGGTAACGGATCTAGGAGTTTTTCATTCTTTATCCAATGAATTTTCTTCGGGTTGTCATGTATTCGGGCTTATGAGGATTTTTTGGTAATTTTTGTGAATTTTCTGGAGAATTATTTTGGATATTTCTTGAATTTTTACGAATTATAGGCATCTTCTGATAGGCACAGTCATAGGGGTGCCTATCGGCATAGGGCACAGACTCCTGGGCTTGTCGGGGGAGGTTAAAGGTTGCTATCAACAGGCATGACAAAGGGATTTCCGATCGGTATACCCCCTTATTCCTTATAAAAAATGGGGTGACCCTCTTTATTTTTCACACCTTTATTTAAGTGAATTTCATCCTTTCTCTCTCTAAAAATATTTTTTTAGGATCATTTCTTCAAAAGAATTTATCGAGGGTGCAACGGATAATGCTTGGATGGCTATGGAGGACTGGGCTAGTTTGGAGTGTCATGATTTTGAGGCACTGTTATTAAGGAGTGAGAATATCTATTATAATTTCGATCCATTTCTTGATGATAAAGATCTATTGCGAGAGATGGGGAATCATTGTTCTGCAAGATGTAAGTGCTTTGTTTCTAATTTTTCTATTTCCCATTCTTTCTATCCATGGGTTATTGAAGGAAACTTATATGTAGGTGGATATCATATTGTCGAGTATTAGTTCTCATGGCTCAATGAGGATGAAGAAAATTTAAGACATAATTCCTCAAGTAGTGCGGTTGATGGTGGAGGCTGTTGGATTTGGCCCTCTGCCTGGTACTTTGGATGAGACACTACAATCTTCTGTGGTGATGTGCGCTCTAGGTAAGATATGATTGGACACCAACCATACATTTATATTTGGGGTCAGGGAGATGATAGTTATGCTCCTGGATGTTCATTAGTTGATTGGGCTGGAGTGTGATGGTTATCAAATCGTGGTAGATTGGACTTTGCGTGTATTTGAGGTCACGGTTCAGGATTCACTAAAAGATAGTAGGCGAATTGTTTTTATGGAGTCGATAAAATTACGGTGTCGAAGGATGCCTTATTATCTAAGCATATCGATAGGAACAATGGGCGGTGGGTGAGGTAAAAACTCACGTATTTATTTTGCTTTTACTCGGAGGGTTTGTTATGGTGACAAGTAATGATGTCATCCATTTGTGGTTTCTTAATTACTTGAGGATCATCTCAGAGATTCATTTATATGACTACAGGAGTTTACATTGGCGACCTTTTATTCTTACCTTGATGCTTTCAGTCGTTATTACTGACAAACCTTTACGGGGACCATGTATCTTCTGGAGGTAACTTTAAACATAGTTATCTCTTATTTTCTTATTGTCCTTCCTATTTTTCCCTTTTTGACATTTTGTATCACTTTTTACAGACATGGTTCTATGAGGTGATTGGGCACAACGTTCGATTAGTTTCCCTGAAGGCGAGTGAGGTGGGGAATTTCTATAGTATGTATAGATGGAGGAAGTCAAGGAGGAAGTCAAACTAGTCCTTGGTTTTGAAGGATGTGTGGGTGATATTGAATGCCTTGATAAACAACCAGTTTGGGCAACTCATTTTTGTCCTTTCTTTGGATTTCACATTTTGATTGCACTACATAGATGACTGACCTTTGTTTAGGAAATAGGTGACATTCTACCCTTAGCATTTGTCCTCAAGGTATGTAGAGGTTACAGGTATGCATGCCCAAATATGGAGGTTTCAAGCACATGAGTTCAAGCATGTCTAGTACCTGGGGGAGAGGGTGGTGAGGCAGGTGATGGAGGGTGGTGTGGAGGTCCTACCGTCAGTGCCCCTGAGTTCATGAAGTGGGTTATCGGACGAGGTGAGGGTGATGGCGATGGAGACAAAACCATATATACTCTATACGAACATGATGAAGGGATATGATTATTTAGATTTTGCAACCCGCTGGTTGATGACATCCTCAATATATGACGTGGAGGGTATCCCTGACTAAAAGTAAGATTAGGGAGAGGTACTAGTGCATTGGTGGCTTCAACTCATAGCTCGGGGCTAACGTAGAGGAGATGAAGGATGTTCGCATTTTGTATCTTTTTGCTCCTTCTTATCATATTCAGCTAGGTGGTGTGGATATGTTCTTGGTGCCTCATCATCCTCAGACAGAGATAAATAGTTTTTATGGTCTTTCAAAAAAGGTTCTCTAGAGAGAGGTACAACTTCCTTTTCTATTTCGCAATTGTACTTCTTAGTTTTCTCCTTTTATTACTGACTTGGTTGGTTTTGTTGGACTCGTTCTTTTGCAGACTATTTGTGTATCGATGTCTTCACTATGGGAAATTTAAGACTGGATGCCTTCCATTTACAACCTTGTGAGATAAATATCCAAGTCTTGTATGATGCAACCGACCACTTCTGAGGAGAGATCCAGTTCTGGGAGTGGGGGATCTATCGCTCGTCATCGAGGAAAGTGCATTCACTGAGGTACCCGAGGTAAGGATTTTTAGGTGATGGGGTTTCGAGAAAGTTTGGGTTGCATCCCAATTAATTACGATTTTTTTCTTTTTCTTTATTTTGTTATTATCTTTGTACTATAAAAATGAAAGCATGCTGACAAATATATACAAGACGCATATTTCATCATTTTTTTATTTTTCTTGGATTAAATGACCTAGTTTGCATGCACTTTAATTTTCTACTGAGGTTTTATTTATTTCAAAAGTAGAAAAGATAGAAGAAATACTCGAAAAAACTTTTAAAAACATGTTGATTTTTTACAAAAAAAAGGGTCTTTATTTGATAGGTACATGTAAAAAGGGGAAATAGAAGAATCCTAAAAATAGGGGATGCCGATCGACATACCCCTTACCCTGCCTTTCGGCATATTAGTCAAGCCAAATCACTTTTCTAGCTTTTATTCTATACTTAGGAGTACTTAGTAACAGTAGTCGTGATAGTAGGTTGGGCCTTTTTTTTATGGGTGTTCTTGGTTATAAAAAGGGGTTGGAGGGGGGTCCATCATCACACTTTAATCTTATCTTTTTTTTAGGCTCCTTCTTTTCTTGAAATGGCTCTTTCCGTGATCAAAATATTCACACCTTATCTTGAGGGTTTGGAGGCCATGTTTCTCTACGATGTCAACTATGAAGCTCTTAACCTGCACCCTATCTCCTTATGGCGCACTCATTCTCTATATTGGAATCTCTTGGAAGCAGCATTGCAATTTTGGTATTCCGAAAAACATGTATTTCACTTTTATTTGGATGAAGTGTGCCCTACTTATGAATAGTTTTCTATGAGGTTGAGTGTCAACCAAGTGTTGTTGAAGCTATATCGGACTTGTCCCATTCCCCTTAGGTATAATTATTCGAGTTATATTATGTTTCTCCTTTGGTTGCCCAACCGTTAGTGCATGGAGGAAGTATTGTTATCTCGACAAAATTGAATTCATTGTGATAAAGTGATTATACTGATAAAGAATTTGATAGTGCGATGGACTCATGGTTGACTGCCAAGCTACTTTTAGTGACCAGTGACATACCGACGGACCCTCAGGTGGCTATGATAGTGTTGTGGATGTTCATCATTATAATACTATAACTATCATACTAGCAAATAATCTGAAAGGAATGGATGCATAGAAAGAAGGTTGGACTAATTTTCTATGGAGGAGCCCTGTGATATTGTTTATATAGTTGTCGGAGAGACTAGCCTGGAAGCTCATCTTGAGTACCATCTGGTGGGCATTCCTTTTTTTTCTCAATCTTTCTGCAGTTTTGTCCCATCTACGTAGAACTTGGTGACTTGACTTATTTAGCATGGGACTACGAATCTTCACTAGTTTGTGTTGTGATGGAGAAATATGTAGCATATTCTACAATTGGGCAAATACCGATATGTGCAGTTTGAGGGCCCACACCATAATTATTTTTATTTTTCATGGTAGTTTTTGTGCCATGTGGGCTGGGAGAAAATCATTCCTCTTCATATAATAACCTTCTTTTCCTATAGAGGATCTGAGTGAATCATTGAGAATGATTTTCAGGCCTTTGTGGCATCACCGTCGATTGTCTACTCATCTGTCTCAATATTTTATGGAGGCTAGGTTCGTATTTGGGGTCTATTGGATGTGTCTATGGAAGAAGGTTGTTATGAAGATTTTTACTGAAGATATTGGACAGGTGGTTTATAATGTTTGACACTTTAGAGGAGGGTGTAGTGATTTCATCCAATATTATCAAGTTATACAGTCGCTAGTCGAATGGAGTGCATACGTAATCGTAACTAAGATTGTTATTCTTAGGGTCCTTTGGGGACTGAAAATAATGATGAGCTAGGTCCTTCTAGAAGTTAAAGTAGTTCTTAAATGTGGGGAATGTATTGGTAATATGTGGGTTTGTTATGTAGGTTAAATCTGAGGTGTTTGATTTGTGAATTTTGTAAAGGGTTATTTTTTTTGTTCTTGTAGTTGATGTGTCTTGTAACTACCATAATTTGATTTTTAATTAAAAAAAGATAATGATTTCGATGTATTTTGTCATGCTGATGAATTTTGTTTGATTGAACTATCGACACCGATTGCTAAAGTATACATAATCCTTTTGTTTGTTTAAATAATGAGAGATATACTAATGTTCTCGGAGGGAGAAAAGAATAGCATTTTGTGAAGGGAAAGGATCATGCCCAAAATGTCTTATGGGTTTCCTACGTACCTCTGTGGGGTTTGAAAATTGTGAGTTTTCTTTTGAAAAGGTGATTTTTGAGAGGATCAGGGTGTACATATTTATGGGTAGAGATGGGAGAGAATTTTTTTATAATATAACTTAGGTGAAAAGAGTTGTAGCGTGTCAAGAGATTGTACTAGGAGTAAAAAAAATTAAACAATCCAAATTGACATTTCCTCTCCATGGAAGTCTGTGAGCATAGCGGTGCCACCTGATAGGATCTTCTTTACGATATATGGAGCTCTTTAGTTGGGATTTAACTGCCCTCTCAAATCCCAAACTGGTTCTATGATTTCCTTTAGGGAATGATATACTTTTTGGATGCCCCATTCCTTGACCATTTTATTGAATGATTGCTCAATACGACCATAGTTACCTTGTTTATGATATAGGTCTTCAAGTCTCTTTTTATCTAAGAGCACAAGTTTGTAGTAAAGGTTTTTCTACCACTTTTTTTAATGACCTGAGTTTTTAGCATGATGCATAAGGAGGATATTTCGAGTTCGAAAGGTAGGACTACCTTCATGCCATATACCCGAGAATAAGGGGTAGTCCCAATGGGCATTCTAATAGAGGTACGGTAGCCCTAGAGGGCATATGGGATTTGATTGGCCTAGTCTCTACAACTTTTGATCATCTTGTTGATTATGGTCTTCAAACTTTTATTAGCTGCTTTAACAACCCCATTGATTTGCTGACGGTAATGAAAGTACTTGTGCCTTTGGATTCCATGCTCGTCAACTAATTCTGTAACCCCAACATCGAAATGGATCCCATTGTTTGATACCATCTCATAGGGAACCTCATAGTAAAAGATGATATTCTTCCCGATGAGTTTAGCTACTTTCTTTGCATTTAGTACCGCACATGATTGGACTTCAACCCATTTTATGAAGTAATAAAGGGCTACTAAAATGAATTAATGCTCGTTCAATTCTTTGACAGTGATTTTCCTGATGACGTTTATTCCCCAAATGGACAAGGGCAATGGACAATTCATGTTGGACAACTCCTAATGAGACAAGTACTCAAGGTTAGCAAATTATTAGCATTTAAGGCATCTTTTAACGTAAGCAGTGCAGTCTTATACCAAGGTGGTCAAGTAAAATCCCTAATCCTTGATCTTCTTGGAAATAACATGATCGTTAATGTGGGGTACGCATTCCCCACTGTGGATATTTTTCATCATATTCTTTACCATAACCCCTACTATGCAATGCAAGTGGGTTCCAACCAAATTTCTTTTGAAGAGTTCCTTATTGCAGATGATGTACTAAGCAGCCAAACTATAAAGGGTCGCATGGTCTTTCTTGCTGGCATCGTAAAAAAAACCTACCATGATTAAGGAGGCGCCAAATGTCATAATACCATAATCCTATTATATTCGTATCTTTTGTAATGAGCGATGCTACATATTTTTGGACTAGAAAAGGGATCAATTTTATCCCATTAGGCATGTCTACCACAGAGGACAAGGTCACCAATGCATCGGCTAGACTGTTTCATGAGCACGATAGGTAGTAGAAGGTAACATCTTTAAATTAGTAGGCATGCTCTTCGAGGTGATCATATAATGTTAGGATCTTCTCATCTTTGACTTTCCATTTTCTTAGGATTTTACCCACGATCAGGGATGAATCTCCATAAGCATCAATGTGCTTGATTCCTCTTTCAAGGGAGATATTGAGATATACCATACATGCCTCATACTCCTCCATGTTGTTGGTGAAAGGGAAGTCTAATTTTATGGCAATAGGAGTGTAAAAATCATCAAGAGCGACCAACAGTACCCTAATATTGTATCCTTTCTTGTTAGCATCTCCCTCAAAAAAAAATCCATATAAGTTCTTCGGGAGAGGCTTAGAGAATGTTTTCATTAGAGAATTGAAAAATCCAAACATCATCTCCCCCATGGTATTATCGACAAGTTAGTCGAAAATGTCTCTTCCTTTCATGGCTTTTTGCATGACACAGATGATGCCAAATTTTGCTAGTAACATCAACCATCAGGCCATGTGACTGGATAAGGCAGTGTTCTTTAATAGGTATTTCATTGGATCCATATGGAATATCAATTTTATAGGGAATGCAAGCATTTAGTATCGGAGCTTCTTCATGACTGAGATTAAGGTGACACATGCCTTCTCTAATGAAGTATAATTCACCTCATACCCTACCAGCTTTCGACTAGAATAGTTAATGAATATCTCCTCATGTTATTCTTTAATCTATTAGGCTAGCATAGCCCCTATTGCGGTGTGTGTGAATGTGAGATATAGGATGAGGGGGAGACTCAGTTGCGGAGGCATGAGCACCTAAGGACAAGTGAGGTACCACTTGATCTGATCGAAGTCTTCTTGACTTGACTCATTCCAAACTTCGCTTGAATATTTCTGGAGAATCTCAAAAATGGGCTCATAGATGGAGGTTAGTTGGCTGATAAATCGATTGATGTATTTGATCTTACCTAGTAAATCATAAACGTATTTCTTCATTTAGGGCAGTGGAATTTCAAGAATCGCTCTAAGATTGGCAGAATCCGCCTCGATCCCCTTTTTGTTGACCATGAACACAGGATTTTGACTTTTTGACACCAAACATACATTTTTGTGGGTTGAGTTTCATCTGGTATTGTCGTAGTTGCTCGAAGAATTTCCTCAAGGAAAGAATGCGACCTTCTCAAATTCTAGACGTAATAATCATATTATGGACATAAACTTTATCCTAGTTTTGGATAAGATCGTACATAATGGTCGTAGAAGCCCTTTGGTAGATAGACCTAACATTATTGAAGCAAATGATATAATTGTACGACAAAACATTTCCTAAGGGTGATAAAGGTAATCTTTCTTCATATTTTGGATGCATTTTAATCTCATTATACTCGGAGAAACCATCGATAAATGAGTTGAGGGCACGGATATTAGTGTTATGGTTGACCATGTTGATGTTGGGCAGTGGGTAATCATCCTCCAAGGATGCCTTGTTTAGATCTCAGTTGTCCATGCACATTTGGACTTTTTAATTCCGGAACAAGGATTATGTTTGTGGGCCATGTAGGGTATTCGACCATGCAAAAAAGACTACATTCAGTTGTTTCACCATTTCATCTTTAACCTTGAGAGACCATTTGTTCGGAGTTTTCTTAGATTTTGCCGGATAGGCTTGCTTTCTATAAATGTAGGAATTTCGTGTTATGCTATCTTTGGGTCAGTGGCATGTCATCATAGGACCATGTGAAGACGTCTACAAATTTCTTCAGAAGTTCTTCAAATAACAACCTCTCATGCTCGTTAAGGGTGGACCCTATCCTAATCTCACATGGATGGCTACAAGAATCGAGATTGATAATAATAGTCTCATCATCATTAGTTTTAACGCGATTATGTTGTTTTGCTTTTTCCTTAATATATCAATTAAGAATTATTCATTTATTAAATCAACTTTATTAATCATTTTAGTAGAATCAAGGCAATTAATGTAAGGCACAACAAGATACTTGAAATCTTAATTGATTTCATCGAAAATATTTTTAGGAAATAGAATAATGAGGACCTCATTAAAGGAGGACTTATTCACAATTACATCAGAAATAGCAGAAAAATAGAAGATTCAGGCATTTTTTAGGGAGGATGAACAACAAGGTTCAGATTGACTTGGGAAGCCTTGACATGGATGGCATGTCTGTTGAAAAGTGGTGCATCAGCTGTGGCGATCTTTTTGGACAGGTCAGATAGCTCAATTTTATAGGTGGGTCAAACAGAGATTGAGACTTAGTGTATTCAGGTCTAACAGTTCATCGATGTCACTACCCTAGAAGTTTTCTATTCTTTCCACAATTTTACTTGTCAAAGGCTCCGCCTCATGATTCTAGTATTAATCCTAAAGGACTTCATCTTAAAATAAGATCTTCAACCTCAATTTCATATTTTTCTCTATGGTATCATACCATGTAGGCCTTGATGAGAAGAGATAAAGCTTGGTCGAATAGATTCTTAAGGTGTAGGAGGAAGAAATGATAGACTTTTATAAGGGTTGGGTGAGATGGTGGATGAATCGGGTGCTTTGATGGGTTCGATTATGGTGGAAGGGTGGAAGTTTACATTTTCTTCTAAGAGGATGGAATTTAACCCCATTATGTGTTCTGGGAGACGGTTTTGAGTGATAATGGATTTTTAATTACCTAGTGGCACAATGATCCCCCTATACATAACGCTTTGGATATCATTCATCAGATGGAACACTAATCAGTGTCGTTCCCGACAATTTGGTGGAAGTAACAATGGGAATCATTCTTAAAATTGCGGGGAAGAGGATCTGGTAATGGTCGAGGTCCATAGGTTTTATGAGGTTTTAGGCTAGAAGGGCTTGATAAAATTTTAACAAAGAGGCATGCAGCTCGGTAGATTCTTTTCTAAATGTATTGTGAAGACCTTCGGGTGTCGACGAGATACCAGGTGGCGAAATGTTGTTCAGGGTTAAAGCTGAGGTATTGGATACCGTATCATACTTTCAAGGTGTGAATTTCCCGGTCATCCTTTTCAATTCATATTTATTTTTTTGACTTGTAACCCCTTCATTGATTTCTATCCCTACCTCTCAAAGGGCTATGAAATGCAGGTAGTATTGGCCTCCAATTAAAGTTATGATATGGGGAGGAAAGTTCTTCTTCATAATTCTTACTTTCTCTTTTTATAATGGCCGGTTTGTCATAGTAGTTGCTTTCTCCCTCCATCATTTGATAAAAATACTAATCGATTCCCCCTAGTTTTTCTTGTGCAGTTCTAGGTCTCGAAGGGTAACTTCTAGCTATGTGTTATACTTTTACTAAGTCGTGAGTTCTCGGGACACATCTTCCCAACTATGAATTTTAGATTCTTCGAGGGACAGGAACCATCGAAGGGCAACTTTTTTTAGAGTCTGTTAGAACATATGAATCATTATATCTTCTGATGATTCTAGGAGAGTCATGGCATGATGGTAGCTATTTAGGCGCATGATTAGAGGTCCACTGCCTCTGAACTTATCGATACCTGGTATTGTAAACTTCTCTAGTGGTCAGGCCTTAGGATAGGGAGACATGTGGGTGTAATCCACATACTTCCCTGAGATTTTGACTTCGTCAAACCTTTCAAACAAAAACCTGAGGTTTTCTTTGACCTTGTTTAATTCTTCTTCTTTGGAATCAACAAGAACTAGAAGATTACCCCATATCTAGGCAAGATTTGGTATTGTTAGTTGATTTAGTAATGTCCCTATGAAACGCGGGCCATGCTGGTACTCTTCTGGATCCCATACCAATTCTAGAGCTGGTGGACCCATAAAATGAGGAAAGTGGATTTTGGTCTCGAGAGACTTAAGAGTTTTAACCCGATGTCATTGCAGTTCTTGGACTTCTATCGAAAGATTGTCATTCTTGGCACTGAGCTGAGAAAGGTCTACTATCATATCTGGCTGGATATTTTCATGTTGGTCCATTTTGTCCACGTATATTCTTTGGAGGTAATTCTCTAATTATGTAAAAGCAGCATAGGAAGCAATGGATCAATTGGGTTTTTTGATGGAAGATTTGAGCCAATAGGGCGCTAGGCCAAAATTGGGGTATGTAATCGCACCTGAAAGGGTAAAATATTATTGCATTTATTTTGAGCGAAAGAGGAATATTTTTGGTATAAATTATTTAATTATATTTTTTAAGAGGAGAAAATGTTTTTGAAATTTTTAAAAAAGGGATAAAATATTTTTGGTATTTTTGGAAAGGGCAAAAAGTAAAATCCTCAGCATAGTTATTATTATTAGGTTCCAATTGTATTACATTCTGCCTAGGGTGCAGGTGAAATGTCGGACATGACTCGAGTCTTGGGAAAAAATAGGGTGCACGATGCAAGACACAGTTTGACTTGTTTATAGATTAACGAACAGGGTCCTAATCTAAAAAGAGTCGAAATAGCGCAAAAATTCGGGTGGTAAGGCGACCCATAATTTTGGCAGAGTTTCATGTTGGAACCGACAAACTAGGTATGTGTGTTATATGGAAAACTCTTATATGAGGTTGATGCATTAGTGGGTTAGTGAAAAGTTTCCCCCTTTAGCACGACTTCCCCGATATGCCTCTTTTATATAAGGGAAATCATTCACCAGTACGCATGGAAAAACCATTTGATATACCTGAGTGTATGTGAATTACATCACAAAATATATTATGGAGATGTCATACATAAGAGCGAATTCGATATACTCGACATACATGAACAATTTCCCTACAATATACGCCCCATCGTGAATTCGATCAAGCAGTACTATGTGGGGGAAACATTTGATATATGTAGAAGGTACTAGGCCAATGGAAGGTGGGAATCATATCGTTTAGGTTAACAGTGCCCCGCAGGATCGACACCCATCATAAAGTGACAACCGTTTAAGGGACAAAATTTTGATCAATATTGTAATGCTCAAGTGATGTAGTGTGCAAGTATGTATGAGTATTAATTAGTATTTAATGGAGAGTTTTATGTATGCTAAGAGAGAGAAGCACTACTACTATGAGGAAGAACATAGAACATACAAGTAGCATGAGGAGTAAAACTAGAGAATATGTACATAAAACATGGAGGCTATACAAAGCATTGTGACATACTCAAAAATATGTGCAAAGTGAGGATGTCATATGAATAAGTGTGAGTGGAAAAAAATGTGGACATATACAAGTGGGAGAAATGTTGAAGTGTGTTCTAGTGTAACTAAGGATGGATATCTATAAGTGGTGTTTAAAACATGTGAGCGAGCATGAAGTTATTTTTTTGAGTGAGAAGGATATGTGAGTGTATGTTACTGAGACTAAGAATGGATATTTATAAGAGGTGTGCGAAACATATGACCAACATGTGGCTATGTACATTTGAGAGTGTGTGTTACTGAGACTAAGAAAATATATCTATGAGGAATGTGAATCATGTACAAGTCTGAGTAAGTAAACATGGTGACTATGTACAAGTGAGTAAATTATGAAGCCTCTGATAAGAAGATGGTATATACATGAGATGAGAAAAGAGCATAGTAGAGATAAGGATATAAACATCATGATATGAATAAGACATATATACAACATGTAAGTATGAGAGTAAAAATAATATATAAGTGGAAGCATATATACAAAAATAGAGAGAAATAAGAGAAAGAAAATAAAACCTATGTTAAATAAAGTCTATTCTCCAAAAAATAAATCCCCAACGGAGTTTCCACTACATCCATCTAGGATTCCTCCGGCGCATGATCTCCCTGAAAGGGAGATAAAATGGGGAAATATCTCTCGGTATGTATAGGGTTTCGAGGATAGGAATCCTCTTTTTACCACTCGCACTGTCTTCGCAGGCTGCCATGGGTATAAATCGATCGTCTTTAAAGGAAAATGTAGAAAATGGAGTCGTCGACCTATTTTTCTCAAAACATGTAAAGGAATGTAGCCATCCGTAAAAAATGGCATCAAAATAAAAACTTATTCATATGAAACCAAATGAATCAGGGCTTTGGGGACTAAGTTATGGAATAAGAAGGTGTTAGGCACCTATTCCGCCCTCTTAGTCTCTCATGGGATACAATCATGTTCTCATTTTCAATAAGATGTGACTCACGTTCATAATATGTGCAATATGAAAAATGGATGAGAAAATAAAATAATCATACTCAAAATATGTGAAGGACGGAGTGGAGTCAACCTATGGAGTATATGAAAAAAAAGAATAATAGGAAATGTGATGTTAGTGCCCACAAAATCACGATTCACTACGAGGGAGTGAATGTGCATATCGGGTGGGAACACTAATATGGAGGCGTGTGCCTACGATAATACTTTTAAATATTATATATAAACAAAGGTTGAACAATGAGTAAAATAGGACTCGAATCCAAATAATGACTCGGGATGCCTACATTGCGAAAATAGGCATCGAAGTCCATGTAGTTCGACATATCACAAGGGTGGGGTTTAACTCATAAACCCAAATTTATGACTCCTCTTTATTTATTTGTGAAATGAGGTGTGAAACTGAGGTAAGAAAGGTGAAAGGAATATTGAAAACTTGGATTTATTGGAGTGACGGAGCATTGATTTCGAGGAAGGAATGTATTGATTTTTGAAAAGGGGGTACTTTGGGAATGAGTTCATGCCCTCCTTAAATTGTAAAATTAGGGTTTAGGGGATTGTCGATTGGCATAGGCCCTAACCTGCCTATCGGCATACCCTAGGCCTGCTATCAAAGTAAAGTACACCCCTGCCTATAGGCAGGGAGTCTGGGGTTCCTATAAGTAGTTTGAAAAGGACGTTTCTGCAAAAATGGGCAAAAAATGAAATCATAAGCCCAAATAGAGCACGATCAAGAAAGTTGGAAAGAGGATTCAAATCCTTCTAAAAATATATTGGGCGACTGTCGAGTTCAAGCGTTGAGTAAACTCAAATGGGGCTCAAAATTTCCTAATGGCTTTTAGACGGGGTTCTTGAAGTAAGAAGTCAAGTACGTAATCTAGGGTCAATTCGTGCAGGATAGGGATCGTTGGAAATGGTGTTTAGATCCCTATGAAGGTGTAATGAGATTTGCTCAAGTTGGAGAGTTGAACAAAGTCAAACAGGGATTGGGACTGCATGTCAGCCTCTAGATCAAGGTTTAGAATGAAAAGGTGAGTAAGTGTGAACCGTAAGGCCGATTTGCGCATGGTATGTAGTGTTGGAAAGGGTATTCAAAGCCCTATGAAGGTGTAATGAGATTCACTCGAGTTAGTGAGTTGACCAAAGTCAAACAAGGCTCGAGAGCGCTCGATGTCTTCTAGATCAGTGTTTGAAAAATGACATAGGGTTTTCGGGTATCTGGACGGTGTTATAATGGGGTGTCTTTAGATTCAGTCTTAAATAATTAAAGAAATTCTTCCCTTAAATCTACTTTAGGTTAAAATAAAAAGTAAAAAAAATCAGTCATAACTATAAGGGAAGACTATGCAAGCCTATACACATTTCCCATTATACATCAAAATGCTCTCTTAAGCCACCATCCTTTCACTTGAAATCAACTAAAACACTTTTGTCCCCATTTTTTTTTCATTTTGAGAAACTACGGGGACTTGATTCTCAGATATATTTTTATCACAAACATTCAAACAAACACCCAACTATCTTTGAATCAGAGATACGTGTGACACTCCCTTATTAAAAAAATGGGTGCCCAGCCCTATACTAAAATAAAATAGGAATCTCAAATGGCTCATTTTTAGTATCACTGTTCAAATTTCAATTTATTACTAACCACCTATTATTCAATCAATCCGTGTGTCAATTTTAAACTTTAATTAAATTAACATAGACAAAACCATTCACTATCAACTATGTTAGACAACAAATTAAATCCACAATCACATAATCATATTTGAATACTAGAATATAATAAATACCTTAACCGAATAACCCATCGGTTTATAATCCAATACAACAATCTAATACAACCGAATTAAGCAAAACTAAAATAAAAATTGACATTGCACAACATGCACAGATAATAACTCATTGAATTCTATCTAGAATCTCAAAGATAGTAAATGTCTAAACAATACCTCTAATATTCAATAGGTGTTGCAGCTCCGATGACCTGGAAGTCATAATCATGTTTGGCGTGCCTGTAAATAGACACCAAAAAGTTTTTTTTAAATATTTTGACACGGATCAAGGCCCAAAAACTTTTAAAAATATTTTTCTAGTAATTAAAATACATAAATAAATATGTGTACATTCTTCCATGATTAATTCATGTCGCACTCACATGAGATAATCCTCACCCCTCAACTACAGTGCACACCTAACGTATGTATTTTAACCCCTAGTTTTGCTACCCAACCTACCTAGTCTCAATACACCCTTAAGTCCTAAGCTACCCTATTCATGTGTATTTTATCAAATTGGTTTTCACATACAATTAAATATGTAATTCTCAAATATAATATATTAATTTATTTTCTAATAACTTTCAGTAGTTATTACATAATAATCCATAATTATTGTCTTAAAACCATATATACTTTATGCACATATATACAGATAGTTTCTATAATACAACAATCACACATATGTCACGTATAACCGCAATCCCTCAAAGTAATAGGTCAATGGATGCGGGTCTCTAAATACTATCATGCCTTAGGGAATACACACATCATCCGAGACTATCGAGTCAGAATCTCACATCGAACTCAATAAAATCATAAACGTATTGGATGTGATCATAGGTTCTTCGATAGTGAGTCATTATCATACCCAAATTACCTCACTTTAAACTTAAATCTCCAAAGGGCATACGCCAAGGAAGATCACCCATATCACTCAACCTCTTATGATAGCACTAGAGTGGTGTGTTCATATAATTATATCATATCTGCAAATATAAGAATATTTATATACTATGTCTACAAACCTATATATTTTTTCAGCAATTCTGACTAATCATGCTTATCATTCGTAACCCTAGCCCAATATTCCGAATATAATTTTCATCCTCAATTATTTAATTATTCACTTAAACAATTAATTGATTCTCAAAATAGTAATTCTGGACACACATAATTCTCAATCAACCCGCATCCCTATTTTTTTGAATTTCCCATCACAAATTCACTAATAAATCTCGCATTATAATTCACCTCAAATACTCTAACTTTCAGTCAGAATAAAAATACCAATTAATCTAAGTCATAATATCATTTTATGTAATTTTTTATAAGTCCTAAATCATTCATGGACATCATAATTTAATCCCTTAATTTAAATTACGAACATTTTTGTCAAATAAATCACAAAGTACGTATCAGGGCAGCCAAATCGGTACGGCTTGAGGGTGAACTAGTTTGCCCTTGTAAAATGCAATAGTTGTTCAAAATTCATCTTTTTATCAAGTTCAACCACAAATTCATAAATGCCAACATAATATTCTTCAATAAAATTCAATTCCCAACAATTCTAAACATAGATTAGATTTATTTGAACCTGCTTCTCTTTACATATGATCATTTCATGAGTTTTAGAAGAATTCTCTATATATGTTAAAAGTCTCCGTAGCTCATAATAATTCATCAATTTTAATCTTCCAAATTCATAGTCCATTTATCAATATGGGATTCAAATTCCATATTTCACTCCTAAATAATCACACGTGCATTTTTCTAAAATCATTTATCAAAAGCCCCAATTGTATGCGAATCCCCATAAAATCAATTCACAATCATGATATGAATTAAAATTGAGCACATAAATAAATAGAAAGATAATTACTTGCCATAAGATTCATATTTAGAAATTTCATTAAAAAGTTCTTTCCTTTCCTCTTCAAATTTATTCTCCCCATAATTTTCCTTTAGCTTTCCTTTAGACTCTTGAGGTTTTTATCAACTTTTTTCTTCACTTTCGCTGTAACCTTTGGTAGAACCCAAGACAACATGTGGTATCTATAAAATGATTTTTCAACTCATCCACGCCCTTGATTTTATAGTATCAATCACGAATTTGCCTTTTTATGTTCCATTAAACTGATTCAAATGCTAATATATGAGTCCCGACTAGTCTAAAAAGCCCACATAACCCAATCATTACCCCTGAGTACTTAATTTTGACTATTTTGACCTACTTCAGATCAACTATGGACTCTAATCATCATCTTAGTCACCCATCTTATTCTCAACACAACCCCACACATGTATCCCGAATAAGATATTATCAACCCCTCGCTTTTACTCAATTTTGACATAATATAAAATACTTCAAATTCAACTTATCAGATAAGAAACTATAAAAACCCATAAATATTAATCAAATATCATTGCATGTCTCGCTAATCAATATTTATTAACTGTAATTTATTTTTCAATTTAATTGCATTACTTTGACACATGTAATTTAAATATTCCTAAAAATATGGGGTGTTACATACTTTCCCCTTGTACGGGACATTTGTCCCCGAAATTCGGATATGTCTGGTACTCAAAACTTTGGATCCTTACCTGCATGGCATCGAATGTATCGAAAGTCAAATCATATACCCTCGCTAGTGGTACCATCCTGACTGAAGGCCTACTTACTACGATCCAATATTAAAGAAGAGGCTATTCAAATCGTGTCATACTATTACACTTCGTTTTTCGTAAGGTCTCACCTAAGGAATGATAAGAAAAACTGTCAAGAATCCGCTACTAATTCTCTAATAATAGGAGCCTATACTCCATTGGCTCTATCATCTCAACATTAGGGAAATACCCCACTTCCATAGGTGCCAACTTCCCTTGTTATCAAAACACATAATTCCTTTCATGGGATACACGAGCAAAAATTTTTGACCACTCATGTCAATCACTAACTCTTTGGTTTGTGACAATGTAACTCTTACGATCTTTCTGAACCATACGAACATTACCTTCATTGAATCAATCCCTTTAGGCCAACTCTAAATCATGTCTGGACCATGATACTTATTATTCCTCCTCCTCTAACTAACCACAAGATGTAGGACAATGCCTCATGCCTCAAGTCTTAAAAGATGTCTTTCTAATAATAGCTGGTACGAGTTATTACATAGAACTCAACTAATGCTAATTACTCCTATCAACTACCTTTAAATTTACCATACATGTTTCTCTCATTCTTCAACATCCTAGTCACTCTTCCCGTTTACTCCTCACACTTCATCCCATCGTTTCCTAATAATACCAATGAAATATGGGACTTAAGGGTCTCATCCTCGTCAAAATAATGTCGGGCAGCACCTTGTGCTAGTTCATTCTCTCTCGTTAATGAAATGTTAGGCATGTTGGCCAATAGTGTAACTCATCCAAATTAATAATAATTTCTTATGTAGGTAAAATAATTCCACAAACCCCCCCCCCCCCCCACAAAAAAAAAAAAATTGACTGTTTCACAATATTAGTAACCCAACAATGTACTCCATTAGTCTGCATATCCATTTCATCATTGGAATCACCAACAATTCTGGTGGATTTCCATGGACTACACATGGAGACAACTTCACTATGTCTCCCTTCATATCGATTAACATGATCCACATCCCACGTCATATGGTACCTCTTACTCCCTTTGCTAGTTACACTAAAACTCGTAACCCATGCATCTGCTCCAAAACTACGCACTTACTAAGTACTTTTTGCCTACTAGAAATTGACATCCTAATTATGCACAAGCCATCCTCAGAACTTGACTAAGTACTCCTTCTCTCTAATTGCCAAAACTATCGAATCCTCCCTTGGATAGAGAGATGCCCTCCCGTGTCTCCCAAGTCCTTCAACCCATCTCAAGGGGAATAGCTCTCCTTGATGTGTGTGTGTGTGTGTGTATATATATGTATATATATACAGACTATCTCCTTCCTCAATCAAAGTTCAGTCCATCTTATTCTTCCAATTCTTCTTTTACTTCCCACATGCATACTATTTGACACATTTGTTATCACATTCCCTTAATCAAACGTTTCTAAAAATAAAACCAACTAGGGTGTCCATACATCCTATATTTCGTGCATATCTTCATAAACATCATAAACGTAACATATTTATCTTAAACGCGATCGACGTGGCTATACCATTAGTCTATACACAGTTACTCTGTTAATTGTTGTAAGAGGGTAGTTTAGATTAACGGAGGTGCGACCCCTTTTGATTATGATAATGAGAAGTTAATTAACGAAAGGTTGGATTAACTATAGAATACACAAACACATCTTAGTGAAGATAAAGTTGGGATAAACTCATAAATCTCTCGTGTATCACTCAGAAGATAACAATGGACTCAGAAGTAACACTGTTAGAGGGAAAAAGAAGTAAGCACCCTAGATACACCTTAGCAGACAGCTAAACACACCAACCACCCTTAATAATCCCTATCAAGTATTAAAAGCTTCGTAATAAATGACAATGGTGGGTGAATGAAACTCTCTGGTTTTTAATAACTCTCTCTCTTATATATATCTTCTTTAGCAATAACTTCTGGATTCTCAAAAAGAACATGCCCTCTCCCCAGAGGTGGTTGGGGTCTTTAAATAGCCCCCACACCACCCTCGAGTAAACTCCGTCATCAATGCATGTGAAAGACATCCCTCATAACTTATGTCACAAACATTAAATTCCCGATGCCCTAGTTATCTCCATATCATAAACATTAAATGCCAAGACATGACTTTTGCCTAACTACCGTGTGTCAGGGGGTTGTTGTCACAGAGGTGGCTCACCAACTGTCTGACAGCCCCAAATACCACGGTGGTTTACTCAAGTTCATATTTGACATTATTTAGCTGGATAGTGACATCACCTACAGTAAATGTGACATTAAGTAGAGGGCTATTTGGTTCACCACTCAACACCTGATTGAACTCCAACTTGCTCCGCCCGAGGTTCCACGGTAAGTGTCATTCGGTGTTTTACTTGGTGTATCTAAGATGGTTAGGACAAGACACAATGGTTCCTCACTTCTCAATCCTCCAAACGAAGTCCCTCAATAGTTCCCACGGCGAGGTCGTTCGATAGAGCGTGAAAGCTCTCCCAGGCCCTACCAGGCCTTGTCTCTCGTGATTACCTTTCAACCTCATACATAATCATTATTCTCGTTACATCATTACAATCAATATAGCTCATAGTCAAGATAAACAAAAATATAATGTGACTAAATTAATCAATAGGGCTAAAGGACGAGCTCTCTCGGTCAGCTCCTTCACTAGAAGGTCCCTCTAGGCTGCCATACTGAGTTGCCACGCTCAGCTGCCTTAATCCCAAACACTGTTGTTAATGGGGGGATTATCTGTAATCTTAGGATTACCTTCAAGCCTACATTTCCCTTTGTGTGGAGATTTGTTGTGAGAATAAGAAATGTCGGCACAAAAACTTCTCAATCCGATGAACGTTCTCTGTGTAAAAAAAATTAGCATATTTTCTTTTGTTATAACCACTGCAGTGTCCATCTCCAGAGAAAGTAAAATTCTTCCCCATGTAGCTGAGTCACAATTGAAATAACGTTTGGACTTGTGGAGAGGGGACATTGCATATTTTTCTGTTCACTGAGCTTCAACCATTCTGGTCTGAATATTTAAAATTCTCCCGATGTACCTGCTGACTTTCTCAGATACCCGTTTTGACTTTGGGGAAGTGAAATTCTCTCGTTCATGCCATTGTGGAGTATAGTTATGAGCAGTGATTTTTTCATTCGGACTGCCCCTATCATTGGGACTTGTGAAGTTCTCCCTTTTAACGCTTCGCTATGTTCAAAAAAGCAAAAATTCTCCCCGACGTAGCCGAGTCGCAATTTAAACAACATTTGGACTTGTGGGGAGGTGACATCGTATATTTTTGAACCGTTGGGACATCTTCTTCGTTGGAAGTTTATTGGATATGTCTGACAAAAATTATGGAGCCAAAACTCAAACTTGCTTAAGAAGGCCACTATTTTTGTTCCCCAAGCGTCGCTTCGTAAATGACATGGTGATGTCTTTTCAACTGTCAAAATACTTCCTGAAGTTCCACGTGTTCATTTGAAATGATTATAGGTGGCCTTGCATGTGTGGTGGTGAGAAACTCAATAGACAGGTTTAAAAGGTTTTAAACTCCTCTTTTTTCAAAACCCCTATCTTTCCTTCGTCTTCTTCAACTCCCGTCTTCCTTAGAGAGAGAACTTTGTGCGAAAACTCCATTGTTTTCCATCTCTTTACCTAGCTTCTTCCTTCTCTCATCTTTTACGCCACCACCTATGGTTGTGCTCCTCCATCTTAGTTTCGAGACATTCTTACCAAGTTGTTTTGTTCATCGCCACTTATTATGGATTCTTTAAGTTCCTCAAAAGTTGCCACCTCCGCTGCTCAGCCAAGCTCCCCTTCTACCACCTCCAGCGCCACTGTTACCCTTGTTGCCATCATCTCTTCTGCCATCGCTTTGACTTCAGCCCGCCAAGATCAACTGCGCTTCTACCGTCGATCCCCTATATTTGGCAAGGGTAATGATTTTGCTGGGTTTTGAAAAACTTGCATTTTTAACGCTAAGTATGATGCCCTGACCCTTGGTGATGAAGACGAAAGTGCTACTGACTGGGGCTTTCTCCCCCTAGAGGGGGCTCTGTGATTTTTTCTTGAGCGAGGGGACTTCCCGTGGTCCTATATTGAGTTCGAAGGGCCTGGGGGTTCTCCTGCTCATTTCTCTATCTGGAAATCCCACATGCAGAGTTCCCATGCTAATATCCTCACCAAAATTGGGCTTCATTGAGCTAAATTGTTTGGTGAGTTTACTATGTCCAAAAATAATGTTGCCCTACCTGGTTTCGATATCCCACTAGAACATTACGGCTCATACTTTCATTGATGCATGGGGGGAGTTTATGATAACGTTAGAAGATGTGTGTGATCTTTTGGGCCATGATTCAATAGGCCATGAGCCTTATTCAGATGAGGCCCTAGATACCCACGAGGCTGCTAACTATTTGGAGCTGGATCGTATATGTCGAAGGCACATTGGTTCATCGAATAAGACCACTTTCACTCCGCTTATCAACTATTTCTTCAAAAATCCCTATAAGGGTAGTTCGTATGAGACTGCCCCTAGTCAAGGTACATCACTAGAACATCCTGCCTATATCCTTATCATTCTTTCTCATTTCCTCCTAATGGGGAAACTCGATGACCAACCTTGAAGGGACCTCATCAATATATCCCTCCGTTTGGCCCGGGGTATCAAGCTTCCTCTAGCTGCAATTGACCTGGGATCCCTTTACATGTGGCTTGATAGAGCCCTTTTCGATATGGAATTATCTCTTAGTCATTATAACCTGGCCAATTTTGTTAACTGTGTCCTTTTAACAGGCTTCGTCTATGTGCGTTTCCCCACTATAGCAACCAAGACTAACTACCCTCCATCGGGGGAAACTATTTTTCCCCCACGCTCCTTTATTTATCACAAGAGACAAAGCCAAAAGGAGTTGACCTCTATTATTAATCAACTTGATAATTTTGTGATGAGGCCTTACGAAGAGGATATCTTCCTCCACACTTGTGGTTTTTTTCAACAAGAGGCAAGGGTGGTCCAGGAAACTACCTTAGACCTTATTACTGAAGACCCTTTGCTAGTTGTGGCGCTTTTGTTTTAGTCAGGGTACTTACCTTCTTAAACCTAGTGGGGATACACCAGCGAGCACTAAAACCCCAACCGATGCAGCCATCAGTTAGGTTTTGATCAGGGGGCTCCTCGCTCAGTTTTTCAACTCTCTAACCCTAAAGTCTCTTTTAGCGAGTCATGTTCCCTTTTCTCATCAACTACTGGGTGGAGAGTGAGTTCTACCATGGTTGGGTGAGTCACTACACCAAGCATCACCAGTCAAGGGTACGTGACCCCTCTATTTACAACAATGTACTGGCCAAGGCAACTGGCCCAAATTTTTGAGTTCATCGAGGGGGATCCCGTAAATCCTCCATTTTTTTCATTTTCTACTCTAGAGTTGGGGTTAAAAGGTAATTATGTTCTTGGGATCGAGTTACCTCTAAGAAAAACCCCCAAGGTACCTCCCACTAAACTTCCTCCACATTGCTCCATGATCCTCACTGCCACGCCCAAACCAAAAACTGCTGCAACCCCCAAATTGTCTGCTCCTACTACCGAAGTAGCTTTTGGCGAAGGGCTTTCCAAGCCACCAGCCAAATAAGCTATTAAGGCTAAAAGTGGTACATCCTTAAAATACAAATCCCAAACCCCTTTAGCGGCATTCCCCATAGCCTCTGTTCCTCCTGACATGCCTACAAAAATGGTCGAGGAGTTAAGAAGTAAAGTTCAGGCAGAGGTGGAACGAATAAATGGTGAGTTTCAATGACACACTCCCATCGTTCCTCCTTCTGCTTCCTTCCCCACAATACTAGTTGACCTAACTGAGATGATGGCAAAGAGGAGAAAGAGTTCGAAGGTTCCTCAAGATTCTAGTGCTATGGGTGCGAGGAAAAAAAATCTGGGTACCAAGTCCCAGAGGAAATGAACCCCCGAGGTACCTCTCTCCTCATCCCCTTTTGCCGTTGCCTCCTTTCTTCCTTCGCAAGTGGTTATATCCTCCCATTCTCATTCGGTATCTGAGGTATGTTCACGTGCTGTTGTCCTTTATTTGCATTTTCTTAAGGCAAGCTGCATCTGTTTAACTCTTAATAACTTTGGTTCAGGGAGATGAAGAAGAAAGGCCCAGTCCCCTCGTGAGCCCTTTCATGGGGAAATTTTTTGTATCTCTCAAGCCGATACTGCTCCTCCCTGTTCCCCCATAATCGGGCTTACTTATTCCCACTGCACAAAGGATGCAGTTGTGGGGGGAGGTTCCGTTGAATCTAGGGGCGTCTCCTATGAACTAGAGACAACTCCCCCAGACCCTTCTGAATTTTCATCACAGAACGAGGTCCTTCTGCCCATCGTTGTAGTTAAGGAGACTGCCCCTGAGGTAATATAAACAATTACTTATCATGGCTCACATCCTTTCTTGTCCCATCCCCCCTTTTTTTCATGCTGAACTTTAATATGATGAGATGCCTTAGGTAGAAATGGTGTCTTTGTTAGCTGACCCTCTTCTTCCCACTATGCTGATGAGATCCATAATCGTGGTTCCCATTTTTGGTGCCATAATGGGGGTAAGTAATACTTAGATTCATTCCTCTCTATTTTTCGTAGTTACTCCCCGTGTCTAACTCGTGGCTTCATGTTTGCAGCTTTCGCCAAGTCTTACCCCACCCTTTTCTCTTAGTGGTCTTCATATTTTCAAGGCCAGGGTCGATGCTTCTACCCAGCATGATGGTGCTATCCAGTGTGGTGATTTTTCGGTGCCTACCTGTGTTGAGGTATCGATTAGAGGTCGTCTTCTTTGAGCGAGACTGCTATGTTGGCCTTGGTACCTTTTGTGGGCGAGAGAGCTTTGTCGACCGCTGAGGCTTCTTCAAATAAGGGCACCACTGAGGCTTCTGAGGAAGTAATCCTGCCCCCAACAGTTTCTGCGGCTATGCCTCCATTGTTACTTAAATTCTCACTCCTGCAACTACTGAGGTACTTTGCTAATTTCTGAATCTTTCAAACTTCACCTATGACGGTGACTTAACAATGAAAACACTTGTTTAAGATTTTTTCATAAAGTCCACCTATATCGATGACTTAACAACGAAAACGCTTGCTAAGATTTTTCATAAACTCCACCCATATCGGTGACTTAACAATGAAAATGCTTGCTAAGTTTTTTTCATAAACTCCACCAATATCGGTGACTTAACAACGAAAACTCTTGCTAAGATTTTTTCATAAACTCCACCTATATCGGTGACTTAACAACGAAAATGCTTGTTAATATTTTTTTCATAAAATCCACCTATATCGCTGACTTAACAACGAAAACGCTTGTTAAGTTTTTTTCCATAAACTCTATCTATATCGGTGACTTAACAACAAAAACGCTTTCTAATATTTTTCCACAAACTCCACCTATATCGGTGACTAAACAATGAAAATGCTTGTTAATATTTTTTCATAAAATCATTATTTATTCTTCCTGTTCTCAGGTTGCTTGGGAGGATTCCCCACCAGTTCTCTCGCCCATCGCTTCACCCCAACGGGAACCCATTATTTCAGAAGACAACAGTCACAACGATCAAGGTTCCACGACTGGTGCTACAGCCGAGAGAGAGTCTGGATGTGAGCTTCATTTGCCTAACTTAGATCCTAATGCCTTCTTCTTGTTGGTGCTTCGGCGTTTTCCTCAAATGCCTGCCAACCATCGCTTGGTAGTTGAGCAGCTTGCAAGCCACCATGCTAAAACCTTCACTGTGGATTGCCTGCATTCCAACATCTTTGTGATGAGTTACAGGCTTCAGGGCATGGCTACCTTTGTTATTGAGATCGCTAGCACTCTGAACTAAAATTTTACCAGAGCCCTCCTGAACCAATTATTGGACTATCTGAGAGAGTTGGGTGGCGATGGATTTCATTTTGATTGTCTTATCACGCATTTGAAGACTTTGAAGAGCTAGCGAATGGATAGCCAGAGGGAACTGCTCCAAAAACACCAGGAGGATCCACGGGCTGAGGAAGCTAAGTTAGCACCTTTCCTTGCTGTTGTTGACAAATATATGGAGGATATCGAAGAATATATGCGTCTGGCCAAGCTGAAGTGAGAAAGACTCCTCAATGAGTGTACAGAAGCGCAAACGAGGGTGTAGGATTCCTTAAATGACCAACAGTCTTGCCTTGCAGCTTCTTCGGGCCTTCCTGGAGATTTTTCTCTGCTCCAGATCTTTGGTTCCTCTTAGGTCAATGATTTGTTGTAAATATTTTCCTATTCTTCTTTTTTTGTAATTCTTAGGCAATAGATCCCAATTTTGTAATGCCCCAAAGTTTATGAATAAAGAAAAATGTATGTTTTCTCATGCCATTTATTTGTGTTACAAATGTTTTTGTACATTATGAACTTATATAGTTCTTCATCTCTACTCGAGTTATAATCAAAAGAACTTCCATACTCATCATATAAAGAATTTGTGTATTCATGACAATAGCTAGATACATCCGTGGTCCAAACCTAATTGCTTACACATGATAGACTTTCAACCATTTATTATTAATCTTGAATGGATTGTGTTTTTCCATCTTAGAAATTAAGTAATAACCTGAGTCATGATCTTCTTTTACAATAAAAAGTCCCTACCAATTCACTGTAAATTTAGGTAGTGGAAGCCCCTTGATGTGCTTCACCGTTGCTTTTAACATGAGGTCTCCCTCCACGAACTTCCTCGGTCTCACCAAATTATCATATGCCCTGGAAAGTTGTTTCGTATACATTTGAAAGTGTTTCATCGCATTATTTCTGTGTTTATCCAACGCTTATAACTTCACATGTCTACTTTGAGGGAGCATGCTACTTCGCAAGGCATATTGAACAGAGGCAACTTCTAACTCTACTGGAAGGATTGCCTCAGCCCCGTAAATGAGGAAGAACGGAGTATATCCTGTGGGCTTCCTCTTAGTTGTTCAATAGGCCCACAATACATCTGGTATCTTATCATCCTATGATCCTGGGAAATCCTCCATTGTTTTAACCAAGATATTAACCAAAGTTTTATTAGTTGCTTCGGCCTGACCGTTTCTCTTTGGGTATGCCACCGTTAAGGTATGATGCACAATGGAATACTTGTCCATGAGCATTTTTTACCTCTGAATTGACGAAAGGGGTTCCGTTATCTGAGAGGATAACCTTTGGAATCCCAAAACGACAGATGATGTATTCTCTAATGAAGTTTCTCACCACCCCCGATGTTGCCCTTTTTAGTGGTATCACTTCAGCCCACTTTGTAAAACACTCTATTGCTACTAATATCCATATCTTCCCCCTTGAAGTAGGATGTATTTCCCCTATTAGGTCGAATGCCCAAGTGTGAAAAGGATAAGGATTTGCCAAGGAGTATAGATATACCGATGGGGCATGGATCATATTTCCATGAAGTTGGTAAGCTTTGCACTTTCGAACGAACTCGGCAGAGTCTTTCTCTATTTTTGGTCAATAATACCCCAACATCATCAACTGTTCATAAAACTTGGCCCCTTCTATGTGAGCTGTATCTTGTGCCTATTTGAGGACCTCAACTACTTTTTCCTTCGTGATGCAACGTAATGGTCTATTAAAGTAGACCCTTCAAAAAAGCTACCCCTATTGAACATAAAACCTCTGGGCCCTTCGTTAAAGTCCCATCACATCAATCTTCGCTATCGAGCTAACTCCATCTTTAATGAAGTCAATATAGGGATGTCTCCAGTCATCATGAGCTTCCACGAAATGACATTCAACTGCTTCGAAGAATAACTGGCATTATAGCTTTATCACGTCTTGTGCCATTCTAGGCCAAAAATACCCCTTTCTTTGAATCCTTCGGTAGAGGGGTATCTCAGTTATCTCACAGTGCTCTTCATGCGTTCTCTTTAATCTTCGCTCTAATTTTTTGGGCCTATGCACCTTGATAACCATCCTCTCTCGTTCCTAAAGAAAATGTTCCCCTGGTTTATGAAGTATTGGGCTAATTCTCTTAGCCTCATCATTCCTTCGCCAGATTCCAGTTATTTCCTAATCTCTCCCCTTCAGTTTGCATCCTCCTCCATTGGTAGAATTTACTGTACTACCGAAGGAGATATTCTTCGTTAGATCACGATGATAGTTTCATCGTTCCTCATGACCATTTCTGGGCAATAGTGGCATATGCATCTAGATGGTAGTTCATTGTTTTGGGATGTCTCTTGATCTTCATCCAATGGAACTAGAAGATAAGCTTATGAATGATTGTCATGTATGGTGTTAGACTCATATATTTCAATGTGTATTCTCCGTTCACCTGCTGAATTACCATATTTGAATCACCTTTGATGTAAAGTGAATGAATTCCCCTCCGAAGAGCCTCTAGCAACCCCAGCACCAATGCTTCATATTCTGCCTCGTTGTTGGAATAAGGAAAATGTAGCTTGTAGGAAAAACAAATCTCCTCCATTCCTTTTGAAAGAATAACCCCTTATCCTCCTTTCTTTTTCGCTGAAGATCCATCAAAATGCATCGTCCATTCCTCATCCATTGTGTCTAGGTGATTGGCCTGAAAATCATCTCCTATAATACTTTCTTTGGGTGGCTCAAACGTTCCCGAGGGGAAGATTGCCAACAGATCGGCGTACGCTTGGCTTTTGATCGCGCGAGAGACCACACACTTCAAGTTATATTCGGAGAGGATAAGGAACCACCTAGCCTCCCTACCAATCAATATAGTTCTTACCAGCAAATACTTAATAGGATCACATCTATTTACAATATAAATTGTAAAAGACAACATATAATGTTTAAGTTTTTGTTTTACAAAGACTAAGGCTAAACAATGCCTTTCCAAGATATTATATCTGACCTCTCACCCATGGATGGTCCTGCTGAGGTAGTAGACTGGTCGTTCTTTCTTGTCGATCTCTTGTGATAGTAAAGCTCCAATGGACCTCATAGTAGATGTGAGATACAGCTGCAACAGTACTCCTGAATGTGGGGGAGCCATGATTTGTGGTGAAACAAGCAGCTTCTTTAGTCCAACGAGAAACTCCTGGTGAACCCCTTCCCACTTGAACTTCGTGTTCTTTCGCAACATTTGCATCAACGGATGTGTCATTTCGGGTAATCCAGGCATAAACCTCCTAAGGTTAGAGTCTTTTTCGAGGAAACTCTTCAGCTCCTTCGCCATTCTTGGACTTGGTATCTCCAAGATCGCTCGCTACTTGTTCTGATCCATCTGCACCCCTTTTCTATCAACTACGAAGCCTAGAAGTTTTCCACTTGTTACTCCGAAGATGCATTTTAGTGGATTCATCTTCAATTTATACTTCCTACACTGGGCAAACACCTTCCTCAAATCTCTCAAATGGGGCTCATCCCTCCTCGATTTCATGACTAAATCATCCATATATAATTCCACAACTTTGTAGAGGAAGTCATGGAAAATAGCCATTATTGTTCTTTGGTAAGTATCCCCAGCGTTCTTGAGTCCAAACGGCATTACTCTGTACATAAAATTGCCCAAGGGGGATTCTAAATGCCTTTTTCTCTGCATCTATAGGGTCCATCTTGATCTGCTTATACCCTACACACCCATCTATGAAGCTATACATCTCATGACCAGCCGTTACATCTATCAAGATGTCAATAGAGGGTAGAGGTAACTTATCCTTGGGGTAAGCTCTATTAAAATATCTGATGTCCACACAGATCATTATCTAGTTTTTATCTTTCTTTCCTAACGACACAATACTAGACAACCAAAGCGAGTGTTGTATCGGTTTGATGAACCCTGTCAATAATAATCATTATATTTCTTCCTTAATCTTCAAGTCTAGCTCAGGCTTGTACGTACTCGTTGCTTGTTTCACCGGGATGGATGAAGGCATCATGTTCAACTTGTGGCAGCTGACTCCTTTATCTAACCCTTTTATCTCTGTGTATTTCTACACAAAAACATCTATGAACTCCTCAATCAACTCCACCAAGTCCCCTCATTTCTCCTTACTGAGATCTTTCGAGATGAAAATAGGCCTTGTATCCTCCCCTTCTTTTGTCAGTTTCAACTGCTCCAACTCTTATACCCAAGGCTTCGATTGATTTTTCATGTAATTTGGTCCTTCACTAACATCTTCCATGAACTCTTATATATTGGAGTTGTTTATCACCATACATTGCCCCCATTGATCCACTAACAAGCACTCATATATCGGGTCGGCCTCATTGTCAGCTTCTCTGAATGCCCATTCACACTATTATAATCGATATACCAATTTTCATTCTTCGATAATGACTTTCTTGCACTGCCTGATAGTTGTTGTAATTCCCTTCCTCTTTTTCACTCTAGAAGCCTCAGCCACTTTTTTTTCTAAAAATCGGATCAGCACGCTTTGCTAATAGACCTCATGTTCCATCCGATCCACTCTGGGCCTCATCCTGTCTTTAAGCTACTTCGAGATGTTTTAGGGCCGAGGGACTTCCTGGTGAGTTTCTGCAGACATTACTCTTGTGCTAGTTGCAACCTCCTTATTCTGATCGTTCAAGGGCTCCATCCTTTCTCTGATCAAGGGAACCCATGCTCCCTCCATTGTTCTCGTTAAAACGTGAACATCCTCCTCCAATTCTGTGTAAAACTCTGCATCTACCAAGTGAGCTTCCTCGATAGCAAATAGCCTCTTCGTAGCCCTAATTGTCACCTATGTTCCCTTAATATTTTCCTTCGTGCATTGGTGATACGCCGAGGGAACTAGCACTTGATTGTGCATCCACACTCTTCCTATCAGCAGATGGTAGGAAGTTACAATCTCTATTACGTGGAACTTAATACGAGAACTCATATTTTCCATCACAATCCCAACATTCACATACCCAATGGCCTTGGAGGACTGGTTGTCATATTCCAAAATCACCAAAGGCATGGGGACTAACCTTTTCTCTGGAATATTAGCTGCGTGAAAAGAGTTGATTGGCATAATATTGATGGAAGCTCCCCCATCCAAAAGATCCCTTGCGAAACTAATTCCATTGACGCTGGCGATCACATACAATGGCCTATTGTAAGGGAATCTTACAGCCCTATCTGCATCACAGAAATTTACTTCTGAAAGAAACCTCTTTACTAACCTGGCCATGGGTCCCTTTCATCTCAGCGAAGGGATTGCGTTCTTTCTCGCAATGTCAAGTATTGTCTGGGTTATTTCCAACCTGCTCTCCTTCGGTATCCCCACTTGGTGGAAGAACCAGGTGAATTTTGGGGATTTTGAAACTGCACAGTATTCTAGGATTGGGTCTGCTTCTTCACCTTCAATGTTGCATACACCCTCCACGTCTTTAGCGCTTGCTTCATTGTAAAATGATACTACATTAGTAATTCCCTTAGTACAGATTTCCAAAACTTCCCTGAACTCCTCCTGCTATGTCGTTGGCTCTCTTTCTTCTCTCTCTGCCTCTTCATCATAGGCCACCACCAAATTGGCCCCATGTGGTGGGAGTGGGTTGTTGCTAACGTTCTGTGGAGAAATTTGCAATGTCCTTACCTTCACATACTTATCGACGATTCTCCTTAACGTGAAACAACTCTCCATTGGATGCTGGATCTTCTGATGAATCTGGCAATATTTGGGATCCACCCTCGTTGCCACATTGGGTTCCCCAATGGGAATGCCCTTTGGTTCGTAAACTATTTCTCCTTAAACCATTGCATTGTAACAGCTGATAGCCTCCTCCACTATACAATGAAATGGTGGTGGGTCCTCCCTGTCCTTTCCAAACTTCCTCTTATTATCCTTCTTTGGTGCCTTGTCCCCATCTACCCTACCTGTGGGGGCTGAGACATACCCCCCAAAAGTTGTATCCTCTGCCTAAACATCATGGGTACCACTACTGGGTTTGGTCACATCAATAATGAGATATTTCTTGATGCTTTTAGGAACGCCGAAAAAGTTCCCTCGTGCGTCTCATTAATTAGATGACAGATGTACTCAGGAAGAAGCCCCTTCGCACAGATCTGTAATAACTTGGATTATCTGGCCTCCTCCCTCACATTGAGGGACCTTTCCCTGAATCTTCAAAATTATGCCACCACTTCTTCCCCAGCTCGTTGCTTCTCCCTCCCCAGTTGGTTCAAAGAAAACTCATCTTCCACCAGAAAGAGCTTCTGTACAAACAAAACGTGCATTTCCTCCTATATGGAAACACTCTTGGGAGATAAATGAGAATACCAAATGTATGCTTTATCGGTCAAGGATTTAGAAACCTCCTTCAAACTTAGCTTCTTATTATTTCAATGCACCCCTAAGTGTTCAACAAAGCGCTTAATGTGTTCCTTTGGATTTCTACCTTTTCCTGTGTATTTTTTAAAGATTGGAGGGATATAATCTTTCGGATAGGGATTGTCGTTGTACTCCTGGGGGAAGGTGTTCGAAAGTCATCATAAACCGAAGCTACCTCACCAGCAGATTGGGAGGAAGCTTGCATGAACTTCATCATCTCCTTTTGCATCTCCTTCCTCATTTTCTCCATGGGTGATGCCACTGGAGCAACATCCAACGGGACCATAGGTTGAGCGCCCGTTGTAGCTGGAGTAATCATCACAGTTGGGTTCGTTGATACTCCTGAGGTTCCCATTGCGGGGTTCATAACAGGGGGTATACTTGCTTGGATTGTTTCCGTTACGCCTTCACTTATTGGGATCGTTGGCGCTACCCCTGGTGTTATGAAGGAATTGGCCTCAAATCCTCATAACACCGTTGAAGCTACCGAATTTTGCAAAAACTCATAAAACTTATTCATGAGGAGTAACACTTGAGGTGGTCCAAACGCGGCACTCGTGGAAGCTTGTGTCACCGCTGGAACGTCTGTCGTCGCCTGAACTAGAGGTACCTCCATTCAAGGAGCCCTGTCCCTTAGAGCCTCCAGTTCTCTCGTCGCCTGTTCTTCATTGTGTTGAATGTCATCAAAGTTAATCATTCGAATAATGTTATCTTGCACCATACTCCTTCCTTAGAATAATGCCTCCCCAGCAGAGTCGATAAATTTAAAAGGTTAGTTTAGATTAATGGAGGTGTGACCCCTTTTGAGTATGATAATGATAAGTTAATGAACAAAATCTTGGATTAACTATAGGACACACAAACACATCTTAGTGAAGAGAAAGTTGGGATAAACTCACAAATCTCTCATGTATGACTCAGAAGATAACATTGGACTCAGAAGTAACTCAGTTAGAGGGAGAAAGAAGTAAGCACCCTAGATACACCTTGGCTGGCAGCCAAACACACCAACCACCCTTAAGAATCCCTGTCAAGTATTAAAAGCTTCGTAATAAATGATAATGGTGGGTGAGTGAAACTCTCTGGTTTTTAATAACTCTCTCTCTTGTATATATATTCTCTAGCAATAACTTCTGGATTCTCAGAAAGAATATTCCCTCTTCCCGGAGGTGGTTGGGGTCTTTAAATAACCCCCACACCACCCCCTAGGAAACTCCGTCATCAATGCATGTGAAAGACATCCCTCATAACTTATGTCACAAACATTAAATTCCTGATGCCCTAGTTATCTCCATGTCATAAATATTAAATGCCAAGACATGCCTTTTGCCTAACCACTGTGTGCCATGGGGCTGTTGTCACAGAGGTGGCTCACCAACTGTCTTATAGCCCCAAATACCACGGTGGTTTACTCAAGTGCTGATTTGGCATTATTTAACTGGCTAGTGACATCACCTACAGTAAATGTGACATTAAGTAGATGGGTGTTTGGTTTATCGCTCAACGCCCAATGGAACTCCAAGATGCTCCGCCCGAAGTTCCACGATAAGGGTCCATCTGTGTCTTTCCATGTGTATCTAAGATGGTTAGGACAATCCCCAACGGTGCCTTATTTATCAATCCTCCAAACTAAGTCCCTCAAGAGTTACCACGATGAGGTCGTTCGATAGAGCATGAAAGATCTCCTAGGCCCTGCCAGGCCTGGTCTCTTGCGAGTACCGTTCGACCTCATACATAATCACTATTCTCGTTACATAATTACAATCATTATAGCTCATAGTCAAGATAAACAAAAATATAATGTGACTAAATTAATCAATAGGACTAAAGGATGAGCTCTCTCGGCCAGCTCCTTCGCTGGAAGGTCCCTCCGGGCTAACACGTTGAGTTTCCGTGTTCAACTCACCCACGCCCTTGATTTTATAATATCAATACCGAATTTGCCTTTTTAAGTTCCATTTAAATGATTAAAATTCTTATATATGAGTCCCGACTAGTCTAAAAAACCCACAGAACCCAATCACTACCCCCGAGTACTTAATTTGGACAATTTTTACCTATTTCAGATCAACTATGCACTCGAATCATCATCCGAGTCACCCATCTAAATCTCAACACGACCCCACACATGCATCCCGAATAAGATATTATCAACCCCTCACTTTTACTCAATTTTGACATAATATAAAATATTTCAAATTCAACTTATCAAATAAGTAAATATAATAACCCATAAATATTAATCAAATATCATTGCATGTCTCGCTAATTAATATTTATTAATTGCACTTTATTTTTCAATTTAATTGTAGTACTGTGATATATGTAATTTAAATACTCCTAAAAATAAGGGGTGTTACATACTTTCCCCTTGCACGGGACATTTGTCCCTGAAATTCGCATATGTGAGGTACTTAAAACTTCGGATCCTTACCCGCATGGCATCCGAACGTAGCGAAAGTCAAATCATATACCCCCTAGTGGTACCCTCCTGACTGAAGTCCTACTTACTACAATCCAAGATTAAATAAGAGGCTATTCAAATCGTGTCATACTGTTACACTCCGTCATTCGTAAGGTCTCATCTATCGAATGATGTACAAAACTGTCATGATTCCTCTAATAATTCTCTAATAATACGAGCCTATACTCCATTGTCTCTATCATCTTAATATTGGAGAAAGACCCCACTTTCCTAGGTGACAACCTCACTTATTGTCAACCCACATAATTCCTTTCATGGGAGACACGGGCAACAATTTTTTACCACTCACGTCAGTCACTAAATCTTTAGTTTGTGACGGCATAACTCTTACAATCTTTCTGAACCACACGAACATTACTTTGATTGAATCAATCCCTTTTAGCCAACTCTAAATCATGTCCGGACCATGATACTTGTTATTCCCCCTCCTCTAACTAACCACAAGACATTGGATAAGGCCTCATGCCTTAAGTCTTAAAATACGTCTTTCTAATAATAGCTGGTACGAGTTATTACACGCAACTCCACTAATGCTAATTACTCCTATCAACTACCTTAAAATTTAGCATACACGTTTCTCCTCACACTTCATCCCATCTCTTCCTAATAAGACCAATCAAATATGGGACTTAAGTATCTCATCCTTATCATAACAATGTTGGGCAGCACCTTGTGCTAGTTCATTCTCTCTCGTTAATGAAATATTAGGCATGCTGCCCGATTATGTAACTCATCCAAATTAATAATAATTTATCTATGTAGGTGAAATATTTCCCCAAACCCCAAAAAAAAATTTAACCGTTTCATGATATTAGTATCCCAACAATGTACTGCATTAGTCTGCATATCCATTTCATCACTGGAATCACAAAAAATTCTGGTGGATTTCCATGGACCGCACATGGAGATAACTTCACTATGTCTCCTTTCATATCGATTAACATGATCCATATCCCACGTCATATGGTACCACTTACTCCCTTTCCATTTACACTAAAACTAGTAACCCATGCATTTGCTCCAAAACTACGCACTTACTAAGTACTTTTTGCCTGCTAGGAATTGACATCCTAATTATGCACAAGTAATCCTCATAACTTGACTAAGTATTACTTCTCTTTAATTTCCAAAACTATTGAATCCTGCCTTGGCTAGATAGATCTCCACCTGTGTCTCCCAAGTCTTTCAACCCATCTCGAGGATGGTAGATCTCCTTGATGTGTGTGTATATATATATATATATATATATATATATATATATATAGAGAGAGAGAGAGAGAGAGAGAGAGAGGCCCTCTCCTGTAAGGACTCCTTATGGTACAGATCCCAATACATACCATTTTTTTAAAATAGTAAAAAAATAATTTTTTTGATGAAACTTTATGGATATTATCTCTATGGGGGGAAGATCATCTCCATATTTTTCATCAAAAAATTCAAGAAAAAACCCGTTGAGATGAGGTGATATGTAAAAAAATGGTATAAATATGCAATTTTGACCATTAAAATGTTGGTGATCATCTCACCCACTTTTTGATTGAATTTTTTGATGAAACTTCATGGATAAGATCTTGATAGTGAGAAGATAATATCCGTGATGTTTCATAAAAAATTCAATAAACAATGTGGCTGGCGCCGTCCTAATATTTCAACGGTTGAAAATGCATATTTATACCATTCTTTTACATATCACCTCATCTCAACGGGTTTTTTATTGAATTTTTTGACAAAAAAAATTGCAGATGATCTTCTCAATGTGGAGATCATATCCATGAAGTTTCATAAAAAAATTCATTTTTTTACTATTTTAAAAAAATGGTATGTACCGAGATCTGTACCATAAGGAGTCCTTATAGGACACTTTCTGTGTATATATATATATATATATATATATATATATATATATATATATACAGAATATTTCCTTCTTCAATCGAAGTTCAGTCCATCTTATTCTTCCAGTTCTTCTTTTACTTCCCCACAAGCATACTATTTGACACATTTATTATCACATTCCCTTAACCAAACTATTCTAAAAATCAAACCAACTAGGGTGTCTATACATCCTATGTTTCATGCATATCTTCATAAACATCATAAACGTAACATATTTATCTTAAACGCGATTGATGTGGCTATACCATAAGTCTATACACAGTTACACTATTAATCGCGACTTAGTCATCCTCAAAGTTGTCCCACCTATTCGCTAGCGGTGTTAAAATTTCCTCAGTGTTTCCTATGTAGCACTACCCAGCACTACTGGCCTTTTATCATATAATAGCTCTCAGCTCAATGTGTTTCCTCCACACATACAATGATCATCATTCAAAGGTGATACTCTAGCATCCAATAACGTCCCCATGTCCCTAATCTATTAAGGTTCATGTATGGAGTGTAACATAAATAAAAGCCAACCAAGTAATTTACCCAATGTCCCATCACATGGAATTATCAGGTATTGAGGTCCTTTAACCCAAAGAAGATAATCGAGGCACTCAAAATCCTATCCCCATACGTATAAATCAAATCCTCAACTCCCTCATCTCTAAAGTATCATTACAGTATGACGATCGCACTATCACTAAGTCCCCAGTGCTAAATCAATAATGAGATAAATCTTCGTGCTTGACAGAAAACCCGATATACCCTGAATCAAATTAGTACATCCCCTACACACCGGTATTGAATAATACAAGGTGAATATGAAATCCTAAGTCTCCACTACAATATAGTATATATGCAAGATCGGCCCTCTTTTAGGTGAGACGTCGCAAAAACAACACATCATGTCACAAAACAAAGAAGGCAATAGCCTTACTGCAACAGTCCACCATCATTCAAACCATCACTAACTTGTCCATACTTAGGATGACATCATAATAGGATAACATATCTCTAATATACGAGAAAATCCACTAAAACCTATCCTCTCAGTGTTCACACCCAGTCAAAAAGATCCCTGTTACTCAACATAAATATAAACACACCATAGTGATACTAATGATAAGGCCGCTAAACCCGTCTAACTTGAAAATCTAGTGCTAAAAAAATACTATGATGCACTCATGTCACGTAAAACTTATCCCATTTTCCCAAGGATAATATCGTACCTTCCATTGCCAATGGTACTGGCTGTTCAAATGATTTCTGGACGTAATAATCACGTCTAGTCTAAACCAAAAATTGTTGTAATTGTTTCCCCAGTTAGGCACCCGGCTCCTATCCCCTATCTCTCTATAGATAAGATCGATTCATGTGGCTCTACTCTCCACATATTGAGAAACGTGTGATATCGATTTCAAATTAACTCGCGCGTTTCCAATAAAACCTTATTTAATTTAGTCCCTAAACAAGCATCTAAAGTGTGTGTATCAACCAATAAATAAATACAAAGCATGCGACACAATAAATATGCTGAGACACAGATTTCAGGAAAAAATCCTTACGAGTAAAACCTTTATTTCACTATGAATTAATAAATCGCAACTTACAATTATGTATAGAAATCTGCAATAGAACAACGCACATCCAACCCACAAAGACTCGCAGTCTTTAACTCAATAAGAGAATACATGCAACACCCTCCAAGGACTCGCAGCCCAATCTTCAGCAAAGAATCTTAACGCAGAAATATCCTCAATGACACGCAGCCATACGATGTAGAGACGCACTCCATGAAAGATGAATAAAAGCAAAGTGTTCTTGAAAACCAAAACAATTCACTTAAGCATATGGGAGTTTTGCGAATTGAAAACCAAAACGGGATTAAACCCTAAAAGAAGAAGCCTAAAAGAATTATGCTTTCATGGTTTTTCTTTTCATCAAAACGTTGTGACTTCTTAAAGAAAACAGAAAAATTTAATGAATATTTATACAAAAACTACACCGCTTCGAAATTCGAGCTCGTTTGAGTGAGATTACATGTCACGCGAATGAGACAGCACTGTCATTTGAACAACATCGTGCAACACTTCTTGTCATTTGAACGACGTACAGTGTTATTTGAATGACCATTTCAAAAAAAATATTTTAATATCTACTTCAACACTTAGAAAAAATACTCATTCTCAATTTTTGATGAAAAAGTCAGGTCCAACACTTAGAAATTTTTTGTAAAAATATCCCAAAAGCTCTAAGAGAAAAGTTAAGGTATTAAAAACATCACCTTACCAAAGTAAACTTCGTGGTGTTTTTAATGATGAAGAACTTGAGTAATTCGTATCCATCTTTGATGTAGATGTCTCTTGAATGCTCTTCGACGATGTAGCGGTATATGACATAATAAATTGATAACGAACCTATGAAAATATATCCTTACAAATCTCCCCCTATGTCTATGCTGGTACATACATAAAACATTTCAATTATCAAAAACCAAAATGCATATACAAATATACCTTCCCATGAATAAATTTGCAAGATCTCAAAACTGTTCTTCAACCATCTTCGTCAATTCTCAACTCTTTTTCCATCAGGGTGTGCAACATCATGATCTTCAATCTTCGTACCTACACACATGAGATAAAGAAAAATACCTTCGTGATGCATAGAGTTTGAAATGATATAAGAATAAAGCATTAATAATCAAATCTCCCCCATAATGCAAAAACTCCCTCATAACATGATAATTCTTTCGCCCCTTTTTTATGATGTCCCAAAATAGACAGATAAGAAGAAACAATCAAAACATGGAGTGTCACGAAAAAGTTCTTAGCAAACAAAGATCAAGCTACGTACATGCAAACGTATGCCTAATAAGTATCACAAAATATTTTTGGATTTTTCAAAATTTTTCACACAAATTATACTACAAAAAATCACACCTTGAACAAACACAAAAATAACCAAGTCGATGAAAAGTGTAAATGTAGGGTGTGATCAAATTCAATAGGAAAATCAATGCACACAAACATGACATATGTGCACGATGAAGATCGGATACTCCTAATGAATAAACTCAGCATCTTCCTTAGGTGTAAAAATATGGAAATATGAGACATTGACTCAATAAAATCAATAAATCAATAAATCAAAGCTCAAAATGATTTCCACACCAATAACATCCAAAACGATTTAATGCTTTTTCAGGACTTTCAAGGAAGTGCAAACCCGTTTAAATTCTCCAACCAAAACTACCTCAAATTTATATTTTGAATAGAGGTGGTCTAAATTCTCAAACTTTGGAGAATTGATGGTGAAACCTAAATGGCCCATATTTGGCATGTGTTGCTTTTTATTGTCTTTAAATTTTTTCGGGCTCTTTTAACCTCTTGGACCACGGATAATAAAATTTCTCAATTTTTTAGTTTCGATTTAACGGTGGCCTAATCGCAAAGGATAGATAAGAACCTTTCGTAGCCTTTCACCATTTTAAAAAAATCACAATCTCACCAAACGTTTTTTTTTACATGCACTCTAATCTTGTAAGGTTTTATCGCATATGGTTTGTTGTATAGACAGAATTGAGATGGAAACACTCAAGCCAATATGTGATAGAAAAGTGCAATACTCAAATAAAGTCGTGCATGTGTGCAATAACGGAAATAAGGAGCCAAACATAAACAAAGATATCACTAATCACATCTCAAATACTTCAAACAATGTAAAGCACATGGATGCAATGATGTAACGTCTCAAATCACTATCAAACAATCACATGAATAAATGGAATGAAGTTTGTGACTCGGCTATCTTAAATGCTCATCCATAAAAGGTGCAAATAAAATACAAAAATCTTTTTTGCGCTTTTTCAAAAATTTTATAAAATAATTTTTTTTGTATTTTTCAAAAGCAAACATTTATACAAAAATGATACATACTAGCAATAGGCAAATAATGACATCATGAAAATCATCCTATGCTAGTAAACAAGTCAAACCTCAATCGTAAGATGGGGAGGGGCTTTCCAAAGGTGGTGCCAACTTATGAAAAAACTCCACCAAATATTGTGAAGTTTTGACCAAAAACTTAACTTTCTCACCTAAATGTGCAAACTCTCTTATGTAGTCTCCGGGAGCATGTAAAGTATCACGTGTGGGTGCATGTGTGGCAGACACATGGGTAGTATCAAAACCTGACACATAACCCAACTTAAAGAAAAATTCCCTAAGGTGTCCTCTCCTTTTGCAATGGGAACAAACATATATAGGCCTAGGAACACCTTTCTCAAAAACTCTAGGACGCGCTCTCCTAATAGGAATGGAACGCCTAGGTGGGTTAGAGTGAGACTCATGTGAATCTAACACTAAAGTGGGAACTTTCTCGGGTGCTAATTGGGAAGTAGAAGCACCGTCATGACTTATTCCTAACTTTTCACATTTACGCTTAAGAACCACCTTTTTAACCTTCTTAGGTGCATTCTCAAAATTGACTTTGACCTCCCTAGCACGTTCGAGATCACTCTCGATTTGGGATACACGTGTCGTCAGATTAGACAACGTGTTGGTAAAATCACACTTCTCCTTTCTTAAAGCCTTCTTCTCTCTCTCAAAATCTAAAACCTGACGACCTAAACCTCTATTATACTTCTTTGTTTTCAAGGTCTCGGTGTACAAATCTCTAAAAGATTTTTGGAGCTCACTTTCATCTCCACTCTCCTCCTCACTTTCTTCTTCACTCGGAGAACACAAATCACTATCATCGCTCTCGTGTTCACTCTCGTGAGAAAAGGTGAGTGTGCTCACACGACTTGAAAAAGAGACAACCATTCTATGCGCTAAACCCTTATCGGACTCATCTCCCTCATCTCCATCACTATCACTAAGTGTGGAAGGAATGGCTATTTTCTTCCCTTTCTTTCTAAGCCACGTAGGACACTCAAACGACTTATGCCCCTTACCCCCACATTCAAAACAAGTCACGTTCTCAATATCTTCGTCACACTCCTCATCTGAGTCATTCTCTTTTTCTCTATCACTGCTTTCTTTGGCCTTTCCTTTCTTTTTATTTTTCTCAAAAAATCTCTTTTTTTGGAAGAATTATTTTTGTTCATGTTGAGAAATTTTTTAAAAATTTGTACAAACAAGCCCATAACATTAAAATCAAAGTCTTCCTCATAATCGGACTCGCAAAGTTTTTCTTTCTTCTTCTTAAGATGAGTCTTTAAAGCAATTCCATTATCCTTAGCCTTAATGGTTTTGGGAAACATGTCAATTTCATAGGTTTGAAGATATCCTACAAGTTCTTAAAACTTAAGTGATTTCAAAATTCCTAAAGAGTTCAAAATAGTGACTTTAGGAATAAAGCGTTTTGGAAGAGATATCAAAATCTTTTTAACGACACGCGTGTTATCAATCACCTCACCCAAATTAAAAGATGTGTTAACAATGTCTGACAAACGTGTATAAAAATCATCAAATCATTCAGATCCATACATGGTGATAGTCTCAAATTGCGTGGCCAAATTTTGTAATTTTGATTCTTTAACCACGTTCGTACCCTCATGTGTCAATTCCAAAAGTGATAGCTCCAGAAATAGCACTCAAACCATGTGAATTAAATTTAGACATTTTATGATCATCTTCAGTCCAGGCTGACACGGGTTTTAAAGAGGTGATATTATCAATGGTGATCGTAGGAGGAGTCCACCCATTTTCGCAAAGGTACCAAACACGCGCGTGAATGGATTTTAAACTAGACTTCATGCGAGCTTTACAATAGGCATAATTAGACCCGTCAAAAATAGGCATCTGATTATATAAGTGCTCCATAGGAAAGATTGCGATTTTTCACAAAACTAATTCTAAAAAAGATCAATATCACACAATTTTGCGGAAAATAGGAATACACAATAACTTCGTGCAACCCGGTCTAATACCAATTTGAGAAACGTGTGATACCGATTTCAAATTAACTCGCAAGTTTCCAATCAAACCTTACTTAATTCAGTCCATAAACAAGAATCTAAAATGCGTGTGTCAACCCATGGATAAATACAAAGTATGTGACACAATAAATATGTTGAGACACATATTTCAAGAAAAAAAACCTTTCGGGTAAAACCATTATTTCACAATGATTTAATAAATTCCAACTTACAATTACATAGAGAAATATGCAATGGATCAACGTGAAGCCAACCCACAAAGACTCGTGGTCTTGAACTCAGCAAGAGAATACACGCAACACCCTCCAAGGACTTGCAGCCCAATATTCAGTAAATAATCTTCACGCAGAAAGATCCTCAATGACACGCAGCCATACGGTGTAGAGACGTACTCCACGAAAGATGAACAAAAGCAAAGTGTTCTTGAAAACCAAAACAATTCACTCAATCATATGGGAGTTTTGTGAATTGAAAAGCAAAAAGGGATTAAACCCTAAAAGAAGAAGCCTAAAAGAATTATGTTCTCGCAGTTTTTCTGTTCGTCAAAATGTTGTGACTTCTTAAACAAAACGGAACCATTTAATGAGTATTTATACAAAAACTACACCGCCTCAAAATTCAAGCTCGTTCGAACGAAATTACATGTCGCGCTGCACTGCTTATCGTTTGAATGACGTACAGGTGTCATTTGAATGACAGTTTTGAAAAAAAATATTTTAATATTCGCTTCAACACTTAGAAAAAGTACTCATTCTCAATTTTTGACGAAAAACTCTGCTCCAACACTTAGAAAATATTTTATAAAAATATCCCAAAAGCTCTAAGTGAAAAGTTAAGGTATTAAAAACATAACTTTACCAAAGTAAAATTCATGAAGTCCTGAATGATGAAGAACTTGAGTAATTCGGATCCGTATTTGATGTAGACGTCTCTTTAATGCTCTTCGATGGTGTAGTGGCATATGACATAATAAATTGATAACTGACCTATGAAAATATGTCCTTACACATATAAAACACCTTCCCGTATAATCACCCTATCTATGGCCTCATTGTCCATGCCAGGGATGCCTTACTTTCTAGCTCTGGTAGCCTCGATCCTAGTGGATACCCTAGTTGTTACCTTGGCTCTAGAATTTCTTGACCTGACGACCCTGTCTAAATCCACCTTCACTCGGTCCTTTAATATGAATCTTTAAAATGGGTCACTCTCTTATATTATCCCCCTTGTGGTGCCCAACTAGCACCTATTATATCCATTATGGCCATTTGACTAGACACTCCAATATCTTGGCTCCCTCCTCAAGGAATCATTGATATTGAGATGATAACAATACGACATTGATGACATCGGCATAATTCGTCCAACTGTATTTCTCCATAAGTGCTAGAAAATTCTACTCGTGATTCGATTATCAAATTTAAGGACCTTATTCACCTTCGTATCCACCTCATTGGGTATGAAGTTCGCTAATAAGCACATTCTTCCTCATACTCACCTCCTATTTTGTCCTCCTGTGACGAGTTCTGAAACTTTCTTCGCATCTCTATTTGAGCATCTGCTGAAAGGACTTGTGGTCAAACTGCACCCAAAATTTCTCCATATTTATTGTATATCTTTTCTCAAATGTGGTGACAGACTTCCACCACTACAACGCTACTCCTACGAACTTAAAAAAAAAAATTCAAAATTTGTTTCTAAGTGTCACTTCACTTCCCCATACTCAAACTCCTTTGGATGTTCCCCTTACATTTGTTAGTTAATACAATGTCCGCATTTTCCACAGACTCCGGCTGATGGCCCTTCTGAATGGTCCCACTGATTCTCTCCAATACTGACTGAACTGGGTGAGTCTGAATTAATACCATTGATCTTAGTGGCGATGCTTTGGGGGACTGCTGCACCCTATCAGTCATCGTAGCTTTATCTACCTGAGCAATAGTCATGGCATCCTCGGCTACAATCACTGTTCCCCAAATAGTTCGCGACTCCGATCGAGCCTCTCCTCTTGCAGTCCTCCTAACTACCCTCGTTGGTTTCCCCCATTGTTTGACATACGCAACCTAAACAAAATCGTATACAATTCACTTCAATTATACGCAATAGAATGAGAACGTAAATCATAAAATAAATTGATATTCCTAAACATAAGGCTCTATATCAAAGAAAAATAATATTAAAGATGTAATAAGTCTGCACAAATCATAAGGATACTAAAACCTGATGCTCTGATACTATCTGTGACACCCCTCTTATTTAAATAATGGGTACCCAACCCTCTACTAAAATAAAACAAGAATCTCAAATGGCTCATTCTTAGCATCACCATCGATATTTTAATTTACTAGTAACCACCTATTATTTAATCAAGTTGTGTGTCAACATTAGACTTTAATTACATTAACTTAAATAAAATCATTCAATATTAACTATGCGTGATCACTACTTCAATCCACAATCACATAATCAGATTTTAATAATGGAATATAATAAATACCTTAATCGAATAAACCATAGATTTATAACCCAATACAATAATGTAATATAATTGAATTAAATAAAACTAAAATAAAAGCTGGCATTGGGCGATATGTTCGGATAATAACTGATGGAATCCTATCTAGAATCTCAAAAATAGAAAAATTCTAAACAATCCATGCAACACTCCATAGCTGCTAGAGCTTGGATGACCTGGAAGGGATAATCGTGCTTGGTGTTCCTATGACTGGACACCTAAAGGTTTTTTTAAAAATATTTTAACACTGGTTAGAGCCCAAAACCTATATAAAATATTTTTTAAGTAATTAAAATGCATAAATAAATATGTGTACATTCTTCCATATTAAAATTGGTGCCTCGCTCACATGAGTTAATCCTCACCCCTCAATTACAATGCACACCTAACGTATGTATTTTAACCCCTTGTTTTTCTACCCAGCCTAATTAGTCTCAATATACCCTTAGGTCCATACGCTACCCTGTTCATGCGTATTTTATCAAATTGGGTTTCACATACAAGTAATAATTTTAATTCTCCATTATAATCTATTAATTTATTTTCCAATAACTTCCATTAGTTATTACATAATAATCTACAATTATCGTTTTAAACATATATATATTTTTCTGCACATATATAGACGTATTTTCTATAATACAACAAGCACACATATGTCGCGTATAACTGCCATCCCTTAGAGTAATATCTAATTGGATGTAGGTATCGAAAATGCTATCATTCATCGGGGCATACACATCATCGTGGACTACCGAGTCAGAATCTCACACCGAACTCGATAAAATAACAAACGTATTGTAGGTAGTCATAGAGTGGTATGTTCATACAATTATATCATACTCACAAATATATATATATATATATATATATATATATGTATGTATGGTTGTATTTTGTTTACAATATTTGTTTAGACCATATTCTTCCATTGTCAAGTTTTATCGCATATGGTTCGTTTTAAAGATTGAATTAAGATTACAACACTCCGATCAATATGTGACAAACATGTACAATAATAATAAAAAATAGTGCAAGTGTCAATTAAAGGAAGTTATGAGTCAAACATGTAGGTAGTAACAACTAATCACATTTCAATGACTCCAAACATTGTAAAGCACAAAATGAAATGATGACGCATATCAAAACACAATCAAATCGTCACGTGGATATGGAATGATATTGTGACTCGGTCATCCTAAATGTCCATTCATAAACGGTGAAAAACAAAATACAAAACTCTTTTTGTCTTTTTCATAAATTTTACAAAAACAAAAAAACTAATACAAAAAAATGATACACACTAGCAATAGGAAAAAAAATATCATGCAAATCAACTCATGCTAGTAAATAAGTCTAGACCTCAACCAGCAGGTGCGGTGGGATTTTCCAAAGGTGGTGACATCCTATGGAAAACCTCCACCAGGTGATCTGAAGTCTTGACCGAAAACAGTACCTCCTCACTAATATGTGCAAACTTTCTAGTATAATCATCCGGAGCGTTAGGTGTGGGTGCGTAAGTGTGAACACATGTAGTGGAAAAACGTGACGCATGACCCAAAAACAAAACTCCCTAAGGTGTCCTATCTTCTTGAAATGCGTGCAAACATAAATAAGCCTAGGTACACCTCTCTTAAAATGTCTCATACGTGCTCTCCTAATAGGTACATGATGCCTAGGTGGGTTAGGATGAGAGCCATGTGAGATATCACTAAAGCAGGAACCGGCTCGGGTGAAACAAAGGAATTGGATGCATCGTCCTTAAACTCTCACCTCTACCTAAAACGGGATTGAGAACCATCTTTCCAACCTTCTTAGATGAATTATTTAAAGGGACTTTGACCTCCCGGGCACGTTCGAGATCACACTCGAGTGGGGATACACATGTCGTCAGACTAGACACCGTGTTGATCAAACCACACTTTTCCCTTATTAAAACTTCTCTCTCTTTCCAAATCTAAGACCCGACGATCTAAATCCTTATTATACTTCTTTGTTTTCAAGTTCTCAGTATACAAATCCATAAAGGCTTTTTGGAGTTACTTTCATTCTCCACTTTCACACTCGTTCTCACCTCCACTAGAAACACTCAACTCATCATTGTCTTTGTTGTGATTGGCTAAAAAGGCAACAAACTTTCCTTGAGAAGACTCATCCTCAGAATCTTTTACATCTTCCTCACTATCACTAAGGGTGGCTGACATAATAACTTTCTTACCATATCTCCTGAGTCTAGTGGGACACTCAAAAGACTTATGTCCTCTACCATCACACTCAAAATATGTTACCTTTTCGAAATCTTCCTCACCCTATTTATCTTGCTCACCGCTTTCTTTGGACTTATCTTTCTTTTTCTCAAAAATCCTTTTATTGGGAGAATTTTGTTTCAAAAACTTGAGAATTTTTTTGAAATTATTTACGAGCAAGGCCATATCGAAATCAGATTCGTCCTTAGAATCAGACTCAGAAAATCTCACTTTCTTTTTCTTATCACTCGTGGATTCTTTCTTTCCCTTCCTTAATTGGGCTTTAAGCGCTATCCTTCTATCCTTGGGTTTGAAATTTCCAGGGAACATGTCAATTTCATACGTCTGGAGGTCTCCTACTAACTCTTCTAGTCTCAGACGACTCAATTTACCCAATGTGTTCAAAAAATTTACATTTGGGATAAAATGTTTAGGCAACGATCTTAAAATCTTTTTAACTACTCGTTCATCAAGACTCGGCTCACCAATATTAAAAGTAGTGTTGAATATGTCGGACAAACGTGCATAAAATTCATCAAAACACTCGGTCTCTAGTATAGAGATGGTCTCAAATTAAGTGGTCAAATTATGGATTTTAGACTCATTGACCGCGTTTGTGACCTCATGGGTGAGTTGCAAAAAAACCCACGCTTTTTTAGACGTGGTGAACGTCATAATACATTGGAACTCATCGGGGGTGATGTGTTCAGAAATTACACTAAGTCATCGTGAATTATAAGTTCTCCACCTAATGTCATCCTCATTCTAGTCTGACACAGGTTTTAAATTAGTGGCATTATTTGCGGTGACAGTGGGAGCAGTCCAGCCTCTTTTACAAACTAAACAAACTCGCTTTAGGATAAGGAGACATGTGGGTGTAGTCCATGTAATTCCCAGAGATCCTGACTTGGTCAAACTTCTTGGTGAGCATCTCGAGATCCTCTTTGACTTTATTATACTCCTCCTCCTTTGGATCAGCAACCACATGCAGGTTAGCCATAGGCTGGGCAATGTTTGACATTGGAAGCTGGGCAGGCGGCGACCCATTGGCAGAAAGGGCACGTGGAGCGTGCTGATATTATTTCGGGATCGAGATAGGCTCGGGTGGACCCATAGCATGAGGGAACAGGGCCTCGGGCTCTTGAGGAATATGAACTTGCTTTCATTGCATTTCTCGGACCTCAGCTTGGAGGTTGTCAATCTTGTCCACGAGCTGAGCTAGGACTGTCGGTAGATTTGGTTCTATAACTGGTGCTTGATATGCATTCTCCATGGAAGATTGATGGATTCCAGACTCGAAAGAAGTAGTATAGGAGAGGATGAAATTCCGAGGTGATTTGACTGAAGACCGAAGCCAATACGGAGCCAGGACAAGGGCTTGCAATCGACCTGAGAAGGTGTAGGATAAGATTTATTTTTGAGAAAAAGGGAAGAAACTATTTTTGGATTTTTGATAAAGAAGGGAGTAATGTTTTTGGATTTTTAATAAAGAAGGGAGAAATGTGTTTGGAGACGGAACTCAGTATGATTATTATGATTATTATGTTCTCACTTGTATTTAATTCTCCTAAATGCAATGCCGAACGGGACCCGATCCTGGAAAAGTGGGGTTTTTAATATATGCAAATCTATGATTTGGACATGTAACCAGGCTCGTGGACAGGGTCCCATTTTAAAAAATGCGCGAAAATTGGGCGGCAGGGCGACCCGAAATTTTGACAGAGTTTCGAGTTGAAATTGGGCTTTAAGCGCTATCCCTCTATCCTTGGGTTTGAAATTGCCAGGGAACATGTCAATTTCATATGTCTGGAGGTCTCCTACCAACTCTTCTAGTCACAAACGACTCAAATTACCCAATGTGTTCAAAAAATTTACATTTAGGATAAAATGTTTAGGCAACGATCTTAAAATCTTTTTAACTACTCGTTCATCAAGAATCGACTCACTAAGATTAAAATTAGTGTTTAATATGTCGGACAAACGTGCATAAAATTCATCAAAACACTCGGTCTCTAGCATAAAGATGGTCTCAAATTAAGTGGTCAAATTATGGATTTTAGACTCATTGACTGCGTTTATGACCTCATGGGTGAGTTACAAAACATACCACACTTCTTTAGACGTGGTGCACATCAAAATATATAGGAACTCATCAGGGGTGATGTGTTCAGAAATTGCAGTAAGTCCTCGTGAATTATAAGTGCTCCACCTAAAGTCATCCTCAGTCTTGTCTGTCACAGGTTTTAAATTAGTGGCATTATTTGCGGTGACAGTGGGAGTAGTCCAGCCTCTTTCACAAAGTAAACAAACTCTTTCATCGATTGCTTTTAATGGAATTTTATTCGATCTTTCCAATAAGCATAATTAGACCCGTTAAAAATTGAAACTGATTATATAAGTTTTCATTTGGAAACATTGCGACAATTTTAAAAGTATGATTTTTTCAGCAAAATCAATATCACAAAATTTTGCGAAAAATAGGTATACGCAATAAATTAGCGTAATCTAATCTTATACAAATTTGTAAAAGCCTTAATGGCCATGTGTCATATTGATTCAAATTAACTCGCAAAATTCCAATCACAAACTTATTTGATTAGAATTAATTTATGAATCAAAATAAATCATCCCACAAACTCAAATATCTACATGCGCGTAGTGTCAAACCAACATAAAAAAATATGCAACACAAATTTCAGGAAAATCCCCTCAAGGCAAAACCTTTTTATTTCACTATAATTGTAAATCAGAACTTAGACAGTTACAATGAAATATAGTTGATTGACACGCGAATATCCATAGGCGTAGTCGGCATCATCAGTAATGAATTATGCGCATCAATCCATGAGAACCACATTCCTATTTTCAGAAAAGATCCACACATAGTGAACCTCAATTACCCACACCCATATGATGTAGAAAATACTTCCACAAAAATGTTAACACCATCAATGTTGTGTTTTAGGGTTCCAAAATATTCACAAAAGTATATGGGAATTTTGGTGAATCAAAACTGAGTTTTTGGACTAAAAAAATATAAAGACTTATTGAATATGGACTCTAAAAATGTCTCTCAAAGTCTTAAACAAATACACCACCTGAAAGAGGGTAGTTTAGACTAGATGGAGGCATAATCCCTTTTGATTATAGTAATAACAAGTTAATCGAGAACACTCTTGATTAATTACAAGACACACGGTCACAACGCAGTGAAGATAAACTCAGTTTAAAATCATAAATCTCTCGTGTATAACTCAGAAGACAATAATGAACTTAGAAGTAACTCATTTAGAGAAAGAGAGAGGTAATCACCCTAGATACACCTTAGGAGGTAGACAAACACACCAACCCTCAAAGGTCTCTAGTCAGATATATTAAAAGCTTCGTAATAAATGACAATGGTGGGTGAGTAAGATCTCCGGTTTTGTCATAACTTCTTTCTTATGATAATCTCTCTCTAGGCAATAACCTCTAGGAAGAACCCTCTCTCTTAGAAGTGGTTGAGGCCAATAAATAACCCCCACACCACTCCTGAGATGCCTCAGTCCTTTCCGACTATAAAATACATCCCTAAAACTTTATGACACAAACATTAAATCCCTGATCGACTAGTCAGCTCCACGTCATGAGCATTAAATGCCATGATATTCCTTTTGCCTAACCATTGTGTGTCAGGGGGATGTCGTCACCGAGGTGGCTCACCAACTATCTGACAGCCCAAAATACCACTGTGGTTTACTCAAGTTTGAATTTAACATTGCTTAGTTGTTTAGTGGCATCACTTAAAGTAGATGTGACATATAGTACATGGTTGTTTGGTTCACAACTAAACTCACGATGGAGCTCAAGGCTTTTCCGCCTAAGGTTCCATGATTAAAGGCCCTTCAATAGTTTACCAGGTGTATCAAAGATGGTCAGGACAAGCCCCAACACTGCCTCACTTCTTAATCCTCCTAACCAAGTCCCTCTGAAGTTCCCACGATGAGGTCTTTCGATAGAGCATGAAATCTCTCCCAAGCCCGGCCAGGCTAGTCTCTCGCAATTACTATCTAACCTTACACTAAGTAACATAATAAATCGTTACAGCTCATAGTCATTATAAACAAAAGATACAACAAGAGTAATTAAGACAACAAAACTAAAGGATGAGTGTGTACATCCCCGATCCTGATCCTTGCGGGCGGGCAAGTGGAGGAAAGGATCCTTCGGGTCCCGTGCGTCCCTCTCGAGAGCGCTTCGGCCGGCGTCGTTTGTGGTGTGAAAAATGTAGAGAGATTCAGAGTCGCCAATCTATTTTACTCAAAATAGAAAAAAGAAAAAGGGGAAGCCACCACGAAGAGTGGCATCCAAAGACATACTGGTGCATACGAAACCAAGATGATTCGAAAAGGGTTCGGAGGCTTAGTTACGAAATGGGAAGGTGTTAGGCACCCATTCCACCCTTTCGGTCTCTCATAAATATTTGTTATTTTTCTTTATATTTCCCCCATGATATGTGTGCATGTGTATATATAGAATTGAGGTAGTAATCCTCGACTTGTATCATGGAAAAGATAAAGCGAGTCATCCGTAGGAAGATATAAGAGTAATATTAAAAAAATGAGATTTACACGATTACCCCTATGTTGATTGTTATAAGGGAACGATAATTCATATGGGGTAATGTGTCACTAAGAACAAGTATATGTATAATATAAGAAAAATGGATTTAGAGAAGATAGAAAATGAGAGAAAAAGTGAGAAAAAGGGCTCGAGTCTTGGGTTTTACCCCGAGACGCCTACATAGCCTATAAAGGCATCAAAGTCCACATGGTTCGCATGTAAAATGAGGGTTGGGGTTTATCCCATAAATCCAAAATGGGGAATCTATTATTTGTGAGTGTGTGTGTGTGTGTTTGTGTGTGTAGAAAAAAGTATTTTAGTTGTGAGAAAGGTGTGAGGAAAATATGAGAATCCCTTATTTGAATTTATGAGCAAAACCATCTTTTTCATGTTTTTTTTTGGTTTTATGAAAATAAAAGATGTGCAATAATACTAAGTAAAAAGTATATTAGGATGTGTGAAATGAGATAATAAAAGTGCTAAGTAAGGAAACAAGTTATTGAGAATTCAAGAGAATTTAAAGAGAGAGAGTTTGAGAAAGTTGGACCTTCTTGAAGATCTTGAACTTGATCTTGAATGTTGGGGAGCAGCCCTTGCACTTTGGATGATAATGGAGAGTAGATAATTCACCAAGTTTGATGAAAGGGATGATGAAAAGTGGAAGTAAAAAGGGGATTTGGAGGTTGAAATCACGCTGCCTTCGAGAGAGGTTTCTGGGATTCGTTGAGAGAGATTTTTATCAGATCTGGACTCCCTTGAAAATGAGGTGAAGGTCTCCTTTTATAGTACCAAATGAGTGCCTATGGTCATAGAACCATTCCTGCCTATCGGCAGGTAGGTGCCGATAGGCACGTTCTGGAACCTACCGTTTGGTAGTGTGTTTCAGGCTATTTTGGAAAATCGGTCGTCGAGGACTAACCGTTTCCCAGAATCGTGCACGAGATTTGGAAAGGTATTTCAGAGACCTTTGAAAGTACTTTGGACCTCTCCCGAGTTTGGGAGTTGACTTTGGGTCAAATATGGATCTAAAGTGTTTGTCGGTCTACTGGATGGGGAATCATTCGGACGCAAACGAATTGTCCGTCCGCATGGTAAGTCCGAATTAGGCACAGGGCATACCGTTGGAAAGGTTAGGAGATGTACTTCGACATTCCAAAGAGTTTGACCCGGTTTGGAGATTTGACTTTGGTCAACCGAGCCCGAGAAGCGCTCGGTGGCCTTCCGGAGTCAAACGGATCGTTCGTCCGTATGGAAAGTCAGAATCATGCACGGGGCGGACCGTTGGAAAATATATTCAGGACCATTTGAAGATTCATACAGGATCGGTCGAGCTGAAGAGTTGACATAGGTCAAACAAAGCCCGGGAGTTCCCGGTGGCCTTTGGGTCAGGTTTCGGACGCAAACGAATCGTTCGTCCGTATGGTAAGTCAGAATCGCGAATGGGGAAGACCTTTGGAAGGGGTATTCACTGCCCTTCGAAGATTTATTCAGTCTCGATCGAGATGAAGAGTTTGACTTTTGGGTCAAACTGAGCCGGGGAGTGCCCGATGGCTTTCAGGTTAGTACTCAGGACGTGACCTGGGTTTACAATTATGAAGGGAGGTACTAAGGACCTAAGGAAAGTCAGGGGGTAATAGAATGGGGTGTCTACAAAGCCCCTCGACGGGTGAGTTTAGGATAAATGATGATCATCGAATAGAACCACATGATGCTTTTGAGGGAGTATGACTGATTTAGAAGGTTAAGGTCGATTCTGAGGACCTAAGGAGTGTGCTGGGGATGATCAATTCTGCGCATCAAAGACGAATCTGTGGGCTTAGGGTAAAGTTCTAGTGAGGTCAATTCTGACCTAAAGAGTGGTGACGATCGAGGACTGAGGTCAATTCTAACCTAACATAGGTGACGATCCAAGACCGGGGCTAATTCTGATCCAAGAGGGGTGATGACCGAGGACTGAGGTCAATTCTGACCTAACTCAGGTGACGATCCAAGACCGGGGCCAATTCTGACCCAAGAGTGGTGACGACCAAGGATCGAGGTCAATTTTAATCTAACTTAGGTGACGATCTAAGACCGGGGTCAATTCTGACCCAAGCGTGGTGACGACCGAGGAACGAGGTCAATTCTGACCTAACTTAGGTTACAATCCAAGACCAGGGACAATTCTGACCTAAGAGTGGTGACGACCGAGGATCAAGGTCAATTTTGACCTAACTTAGGTGACTATCCAACACCGGGGCCAATTCTGACCCAAGAGTGGTGACGATCGAGGACAGAGGTCAATTCTGACCTAACTTAGGTGACGATCCAAGACCAGGGCCAATTCTGACCCAAGAGTGGTGACGACCGAGGACCGAGGTCAATTCTGACCTAACTTAAGTGACGATCCAAGATCGAGGTCAATTCTTCCCAAGAGTGGTGAAGACCGAGGACCGAGGTCAATTCTGACCTAATTTAGGTGAGGATCCAAGATCGGGGCCAATTTTGACCCAAGAGTGGTGACGATCGAGGATCGAGGTCAATTCTGACCTAACTTAGGTGACGATCAAAGACCGGGGCTAATTCTGACCCAAGAGTGGTTGAGGATTAGATTTTGGTTTTACTGGGAAAAGAGCTTTGTGATTCTGATCTCAGCTGGGGAATCTTTTTAGGATACGTCGTAGGGTGGAACAACCTATTTTGGGTGATGTAAGAGAATTCTGCTAGTGAAGTGATCAAGTGATCCTTAGGGATTCTCCGGAGCTTTATCGGGAGGATTTTTCACTTAGCTTTTGAGGATTTCGTTGGGGAAGAGGGGTTCCACTTGAGGAAATGCAAAAAAATTCTTCATAGAACGGCTCTAAATCCCTCCCGGGATTTTTGGGAATTTTCTGAGGATTTTTCGAGGTTTTCGGGTATTTTTTGGGGAATTTTTGTATGAAATTTTAGGAGGGGTGACGGTCGGCATAGTATGAAGGGTGCCATTCGGCAGTGGCACGGACTTTTGGGCTACCTCGGGAAGGTAAGGTGTCAGTGCCAATCGGTATGGTGGGGGGTGATGACGATCGGCATGGCGCTTGGCCTCCTATATAAAGGTGGCGAATACCTTCATTTTTTCACAGCTTCTTTTGCTTTCTCTCCTTCTGCAATTCTTTTGCAAATTGCTTTAGCATTCTAATTTTTAAGGAATGGCCACCGTTGTGAGCACTGTAGTCCATCGGGAGTGGTTGACCGTTGATAATTGGGCGAATGTGGAGTGGAGGGCTATGGTGCCTCTTGCTTTGGGGAATGAGAATTCCTTTGATGCGTTTGAGCCTGTCGCGGATGAGCGGACCTTGCTGCAGGATCCATCACGTCATCTCTCTTCGAGAGTGATCCCCGACGGTTATGTAAGTAACCCGACCTTTGGCAGTCTTCTCTCTTTGGTGGTTTTTCTTATTTGACTTTTGATGAGGCTTTTCTTTTTTCCAGTCTGATATCTCTTTGAAGAAAATGTGTGCTCGTGGGACAACGGGGCTTAAGGATGTCTCGGAGCATCTCCCACCTGTGGTGCATTGGACGGTATCATCATCAAGTTTTGGGCGATTGGTATCGGTGTTGGACGAGACACCTCGTTCGACAGCGGTCTTATGCTCTTTGTGAGAGAGGTGGTGGGACACTACCTACACCTTTCATTTTGGATTCGGGGAGATGACGGTGACTCTCATAGACGTGCAACAGCTGCTGGGGCTGGATTTTGATGGAGAGCAAATAGAGGTGGATCGCTTTTTAAGGGTGAGACTGGAGGCAGTGCGTGCAGCACTTGGTGATGTAGGGAGGATAGTCTCCGTGGATTCCATCTGGCTGTCCTTGCTGAAGGATATTTTGCTAAGCAGGATGGGCTTTAAGTGAGGCAATTAGTCTGGTTATTCATTTTTCTAGTGTTGGGAGGTTTCATGGTGGCGTCGAGCGGCGACGTCATTCATTTGTGGTTTCTGTCGTACTTGAGGATGTTTTCGAACATCCTTTTCTATGATTGGGGAAGTCTGACCTTGGTGACCCTTTACTTTTCTCTAGATGCATTTAGTCGGTGCTTCTGACAGACCTTTACTAGGGCCACGTCCCTTCTTGGGGTATTCTTCAGTTTGTGCATTTCTTTTCATGCATTCGCATTTTCCTTTCATGTATTCGCATTTTCCTTATGCGTCTCTTTCTTTCTTGTGAATTCAAACATGGTTCTATGAGGAGATTGGGTGCAATACCCCACTGATCGCTTTGAAGGATGACACTGTTGGGGACTTCTGTCACTTGTATCGATGGCGTAAGGCCAATCGGCAGTCGAAGGGATCCCTTTTCTTCGAGGCGGTGTGTCAGGTCTTGAATGACCTGGCCAGTGGTAGGGTAAGACTCTTTCCATTTCAGTCTTAGTTTTTTCACCTTTTAATCTTGTATTGATTTGTGCTTGCTTGGAGATTTTCAGGTGACCTTTTATCCCTCGGGGACAGCCATTTAGGATGCGGGGGTGACTGGGGTGAACGCGCGGATGAGGCATTTGCTGGCGCACGAGTTCAGCCATTCCTAGTATCTCAGGGAGAGGGTAGTTCATCAGATTGCCGAGGAGGAGGTGGTGGTGCCACCCACGCAGCCTCCTATGTCTATGAGGAAAGAGCGACTGATGTTGGAGGTTGAGAGGATCGCGGGGATGATTGATGAGTCCTACTTGTTGTACACCGATACGGCTACACCGTATGACTATATAGATTTTGTGACGAGCTGTTTGACGGCGCCCATCATATATGATGCGCCGCCCTTCCTTCCGGTAGGTTCGAGTCGGGTGGTGGGGTCTTCCCACAATGGTGGTGGTCCGTCGGTATCTGCGATGGCGGCGACCTCGGAGGTCCCTTTTGTGCGGTTGCATACCTCTTCATACAACATCCGGCGGGCTGATGGAGGGATGGTGCCTATGCTGCACCGTCCTCATGCGATGGATCCAAAGGAGTTGGGTTTAACAGAGGAGGTCCTTCAACCTACGGTATACCTTTTTGTTCCTCCCTTTCTTTTCTGTTTTGGTCATTCCTGTTTTGATACTAATTTTCCATTTCCTTCCAACAAGTCTGAGTGTCGACCACTTGGCTCAGGGACATTAGAGATTGGATATCTTCGATGACTGGTCATATTCAGGATGCGGTTCTCATTCATTTTTGCCTAGTGCCGTCTACTTCGTCTAGAGAGGACTCGGGCTCTGGTAGTGGTGGTGCGTCATCTCTCCGTAAGGGGAAGAGAGCGCGTCGAGGAGGTGGAACCTCTTGAGAGAGAGAAAGAGAGAGAGAGGGAATGAAATGTGGGTTCGGGCTGAGTCCCGTTGTTTTTGGCTTTTATTTTCTTGTTTCCTGCAAAACTGATGTAACACAGAACACAAATATATGCAATGCAATGAGAGTTTTTTTTAATTATTATCTTTTATTAATGATGAATGAATGCATGCACATGCGCTTTTTACTTTGTTACTGAGACCGTAAAAAAGGAATATTTTTAGAATTTTCGAAGGAAATATTTTATTTAAAAGGGGAATCCTATAAGGAGAAAACAGGATTCTTGAAATTCTTTTGACAATATCAATTTACTTTTATTGAGTTTTCTGATTTGACAAAAGAGGAAAGGAGGAAATTTCCAAAAATGGAGGGTTGCCAATCGGCAAGCACCCTGACCTGCCTATGAGCAGTTTAGTTGAGTCCCATCATTTAAAGGCTTTGATTGGTACCCTCTTCAGCCCTTGGTACGTTGTGGGGTAGTATTCCCTCCGATTTTTGTAGGGATTATGTCCCTTGTGAATATTTTTAAGTATAAAAAGGGAGAAGGGTGGAGTGTTCTCATCACACCTTTGCATCCTTATCTGCCTACCCATTATCTTTTAGTCTTGCAAGATCGCTCTCCCTGGTAGCATTTAGTTTGTCAATTACCTCGAATCCTTGGAAGCTATGTGCTCTTATAATGTCGACTATGATGCCTTTAACATGCGTCGAGTCTCCTTGTGGCGTAATCGGCCTATTGAGTGGAATATGTTGATGGCGCTACAATTCTGGTACTCTGAAGACTATGTATTTCGCTTTGGGTTGGAAGAAGTTTGTCCTACCTACGAGGAATTTTCTGCCATATTGGGTGTGAATCCCATTGTTGCTGCGGCTTTGCCCGAATTTTCTCGTTCTCCTAGGGATTTCTTGACCAGTCTTCTTCATATCTCGCCTTTAGTGGCCAGGTCATTTGTTACTGGAGGAATGATCTCCCTCCCGGTGGTGCTGCAGTCCGTGTATTTGCGGGAAGTAGGTGATGCCGGCCATGATGGAGCCGTAGTTCTGGGCCTAGTTTCAAAATTATTATTGGTGACTAGGGAGGTGCAAGTGGACCCACAACTTGCAGCCATTACTTCATGGATGTCGTACCGTCGCAATCCTGCGGCGGTGATATTTTCGGAGACTCTGAATGGCCTAGATGCCTGGAGAGAAGGTTGTTCTGACTTTTTAAGGGGTAGCCCTGTGATGATGTTCATGTGGTTGTCGGAAAGAGTCCTCTTGTAGACTCCTCTAGCATATCCTTTGTTGGCTGTACCCAACTACTTTTCGCGCTACTTCATCCGCGTTGGCCTATATATTGAGAACTGGGAGAATTGGTTTGTGGACCACGGGGCTTATGGGCTGTATTGATCCGTGCCTTGGTGGGGACAGTTGCAGCCTGTTCTGGAGCTAGGAGAGTATTCATATGTGCGGCTGGTTAGTCTTAGACAGACCTCTTTTTATTTCCCTTGGCGGCGTCTGCGCCAATTTGGCTGGGCGCAGGTCATTCCCCATCGGTCCTTAAATTTCTTTCCAGTAGAAGATTTGACTGAGCGCCTGTTGCTTGTCTCTCTGTGGGAAAATCAGCGTCCATCGACCCATCCTTCTCAGTCTATCGGGAAGGTTTGCCATGTCCCCAAAGATTATATGAGGTGGTTGTGGAGGAAAGTAGTCAGCAAGATGTTGGCAGTAGAGACTGGTCAAATATGGTTTTTTTTATCTGACTCCATGTAAGAGGGTGTTGTGTTATTTTCGAAGATGGTTAAGGCTCATCGATCCATGGAATGTTTGAGGCACTCTATTCAGACAGGGGAAACTTGGGGTCCTCAGGATGTAGATGATGAGGGTGCAGGCTCTTCGGGTAGCTATGGGTAGGACTCCTAGGGATTTTATTTATGTAATAGGGAATGTATGTGGGTATTTTATTTGGCTTTTAATGGTGGCGGGGAAGGGAGTTATCCGTTCCTTTTTCTTATGTAATCCATACTGTAATTTCTTATTAATGAAATAAACAAGTTTCTGATCATCCAGTTGTGCCTTTCGATGAGTTATGTATTTTTAATTATCTATACTAATCGCTAAGGCATACATAATCCTTTTGTTCAAATAATTTTAGAATGAACCACCGTTCTCGGAGGTAAGAAAAGAATAGTATTTTGTGAAAAAGAAAGGGTCGCACTCATGTGACGGGTATGAGATGACTACGTACCTCTGGAGTTTTTGAAAAGTTTTAAAATAGTTTTTGTAGAGGATCAAGCCCACATAGTTATGGGTAGAGGAAGATGAAGAGTTTTTTTTAGAATAGAAGGGGGTGAGAAGAGTCGTAGCGCACCGAGATTTCGGACTAGGGGTAGAATTTCTTAAGACGGTCCTGATTGACTGGACGAGCCATCTCTTTCCCATCCAGGTCAGTGAGCATGGCCCCACCGCTGGATAAGATTTTCTTCATAATGTAGGGGCCGCTGCAATTGGGATTGAATTTCCTTCTAGGGTCCCAGATGGGTTCTATTATCTCTTTGAGGGCTAAATCCCCCTCCCGGACACCGCGATCTTTGACTCTCTTGTTGAATGATCGCGCTATTCAGTGATGGTACACCTATATGTGATAAAGAGCTTTTAATCTTCTTTCCTCTAGGAGGTATAGCTCATCAAGGCGGCTTTGGCACCAATCTTCTTCACTAACCTTGCTTTCGAGCATGACGCGTAGCGAGGGTATTTCCAGCTCCACAAGGAGGACTGCTTTCGTGCCGTATACCAAGGAGTAAGGCATAGCCTCACTAGAGGTTCAGATTGAGGTTCGATAGCCCTAGAGGGCGTATGGGATCCGATCTTCCCAATCCCTACAGCTTTCAATCATCTTACTGATGATTTCTTTAAGGTTCTTGTTGGCGGCTTCAACTGCACCAATGGTCTGAGGTCAGTAGGGAAAAGATTTGTGTCTCTGAATCCCATACTCGTTGATAACTTCTGTGACTTATGCTTCGAAGTGTAACCCATTATGTGACACTAGATCATGCAGGACCCCATATCGGCATATGATATTCTTCTTGATGAATTTGGCCACTTTCTTGGCGTTCAACACTGCATATGACTCAGCTTCGACCCATTTGGTGAAGTAATCGATTATGACATGGATGAACTCATGTCCGTTTGAAGCCTTTGGTGTAACCTTCCCTATGATGTCGATACCCCAGATGGATAACGGCCAGGGATAGGTCATGTTGTATAACTCTCGCGGAGGCAAGTGTTGAAGATTGGAGAATTATTGGCATTTGAGGCATCTCCGGACATAGGCGGTGCAATCCTGGGTCATGGTGATCCAGTAGTAGCCCTGTCGAATGATCTTCTTGGCGAGCATGTGACCATTCATGTGGGGTCCGCACTCCCCGTTATGGATTTTCTGCATTATTTTCTCAATCTCAGCCCCTGCGATGTAGTGTAGATGAGCTCCATCGAAATTCCTCTTGAGTAGAGCTTTATGACAGATGATGTATTGGGCGGCCAGTCTCCAGAGAGTCGTTCGATCTTTCTTGTTGGAACCCTCAGGATATCGACCATGTTTTAGGAGGCACCAGATATTATAGTACCAACAATCGGTTGGTTCGGGATCTTCGGTGGAGACAAGCTCCACATGGAAACAATGGGTCAGTTTGTCTTGCTTTTTAACTAGGAAGGGGGTCATTGTTATTCCCTCGGGCATGTCGTCCATGGAGGCCAAAGTGGCGAGAGCATTGGCTAGGTTATTCTTTACTCGAGGTAGGTAATGGAAGGCGATATCTCGAAATTGGGAGGCTAACTCATCTAATTGGGCATGAAAGGGTTGGAGCTTTTCGTCCTTGACTTTTCACTTTCTGAGCACCTGACCGATTATGAGGGCAGAATCTCCATAGACATTAAGGTGTTGAATACCCTTTTCGAGAGTAACTTTGAGGCCCACTGTGCATGCCTCGTATTCCATCATGTTGTTAGTGCAAGGGAAATCCAATTTCATGGTGATGGGAGTGTGGGAGTCATCTGGGATGACCAGAAGTATCCCAATGCCATATCCCTTTTTGTTGGCAGCGCCATAAAAGAACATTTTCCATCGAAGGAGTTCTTGAGTGGTGCAGAGAATATTTTCATCTCGAAATTCGGAGATCCAGACATCTGCTTCTTCTACAGGGTAGTCAGTGAGGTAGTCAGAGATGGATCTTCCTTTAACATCTTTCTGTGTGACGTACACGATATCGAACTCGATTAGGAGAATCAACCATTGGGCCATTCAACTGGATAAGGCGGGTTTCTCAAGAAGGTATTTGATGGGGAAGACGAGCATATAGTGTCACAACTTTTGGATGACCCAGACAAGTGCGACACATGCCTTTTCTAAAGCAGTGTAGTAGACCTCGTACCCGACCAATTTACGACTGGCATAATAGATGGCTCTTTCTTTGTGGGAGCCTTAAAGGTATTGGGCTAGCAAAGCCCCGACTACAGTGTCGGGTATGGTAAGGTATAGGAGCAAAGGGAGACCAGACAGTTGTGGCATGAGTACTGGAGGTTGGGTTAGGTATTGTTTGATTCGATTAAAAGCTTCTTGGTAGGCCTCGTTCCAAACCTTGGTTGAATCCTTTCGGAGGAGCTTGAAGATTGGTTCACAGATGGAGGTTAGCTGGCTGATATATTGTAATTTCCTAAGAAAACCTTGGACTTCTTTCTCTGTTTGGGGTGGTGGCATCTCAAGTATGGCCTTCAGTTTGGAGGATTTGCTTCTATCCCCTTTTCACTGACCATGAATCCCAAGAGTTTTCCCTTTGTAACACCGAAGACACACTTATGTGGATTAAGTCGCTTTTGATACTATCGTAGTCGTTCGAAGAACTTTTGGAGAGCGAGAACATGACCTTCTCTATTTTTAGACTTGATAATCATATCATCCATGTAAACCTCGACCTCTTTGTGATTAAGATCGTGCAGGATGGTTGTGGCAGCCCTTTGGTAGGTAGCCCCATCATTCTTGAGACCGAATGGCATAACGATGTAGCAAAAGGTTCCCCATGGGGTGATGAATGCAGTTTTTTCTTGGTGGTCTGGGTTTATCTTGATTTGGTTGTATCCAGCAAACCTGTCGCCAAATGACTTGAGAGCATAACTGGTTGTGTTGTCCATGATCATGTCGATGTTGGGTAGCGGATAATCATCCTTCGGAGAATCTTTATTTAAATCCCGGTAGTCCACACACATTCGAACCTTTCCTCCTGATTTTGGTACAGGTGCAATGTTGGCTAGCCATGTGGGATATTCGATCACTTGAATGAAACCCATGTTTAACTGTTTGACCACCTCTTATTTGACCTTGAGCGACCATTCGGTGCAGAGTTTTCTCAATTTTTTTTAACTGGCTTATAATCTGGGAGAGTGGGGATCTCGTGCTGAGCTATTTCAGGATCGATGCCAGGCATATCATCATAGGACCATGCGAAAACATCTACGAACTCCTTCAGTAATTCTTCGAGTTGTGCACGCTCATGCTCGTCAAGGGTGGCCCCTATCCTAATCTCGCGCAGTTGGCTACTAGAACCGATATTAATAATAACAGTCTCTTCTTCATTAACTTCAATGCGGTTATGTTGTTTATTATTAACCTTATTTAGATCAGTTAAGAATTTTTCATTTGCAAAATCATCATCATCAAAAATTCGATTAGAATCTAAATAATTAATGTAAGGCACAACAAGATACTCAAAATCTTCGTTTATTTCATTGATAGGAAAAACAACATTGAGAACCTCATTAAAAGAGGACCCAATCACATTTGAGCAAGGATAGACAACAGAAGAAGAAATAGGGTAAACATTGGGGGTAGGGGAGATTTCAGGAGGTAGAACTGGCGCAGCATGCCAGTTGAGGAGAGGTGTATCAACAGCTTTAATCAGACGGGATGGGTCCATTGATGTAGTGCTTGAATGAACCATGCAGAGTGCCAACCCCAGTATCTGTAAGTTGAAGGAATCTTCGGAATCACTTTCCTCAGTCTCTTCGATATCTTTAATGAGCGGTTGTATGCGGTGTGGGAAACTTTCGGCCCATGGGTAGCTATCTTGGAAAAAGATCTCCATTCCAGGCCTCATCTTCTTGTCTTTATGGTCATACCATGGTTCTGGAAAATCGCAAAAGGGGAAATCCTCACCTTCTTTGATGAATCGTCCATTTAAGGAGTCTCCTGAGATAGTTCGGATACAGTTTAATCCTCTCTTTGGTCGAGACTGGCGGATCATTCTGAGCTCTTATTCTGATGGTTGATACCCCAAGACGCAAGAAGGGAAAGCTTTCTTCAGTTCGATGGGCTCAAGTATCCCTTGTTACCTCTTCCCTAGCCCCAGTCCGGGCATGAAGTGCATATTTCTGAACATCTGAATCACATTGACATTTCCATGAGGGTCATATTCTGGACAAACCCTTTCTTTGAAACTGTCCCCTGTCGGGAGTAGGAATGGCTCGAATCGAAATCCTGATATGAGCATATCATTTGACCCATGCCGTATTTTAAGAATTGGACTGCTAGTGCTTGCTCCCTCAACATTTTCGTCATCTCCCAAAATGGTGATGACTCGCCCGTCGGTGAAGAACTTCAATTTCTGATGGAGTGAGGAAGACAAACCCTTGATATTTTGGAGCCAGGGGTGTCCGAGCAACAGGTTGAAAAAAGTTGGGATGTCTATGACTTGGAATTTAACGACAGGGTTTATAATTCCAACCCCTATTGCAAGTTTTATGTATCCCATCACCTCACGACGGGTATTATCGTAGGCACGCACAGCGGCGGAGGTTGTAGCGAGGTCGCTTTCTTTCAAGCCTAAACACTTTAAGGTTCTCAATGGGCAAACATTCAAGGCGGATCCGTTATTTATAAGAGAGAGTAACACGGCCTTTCCCATAACTTCGACGGAGATGTTTAATGCATGATTGTGATTCGGCCCAATTCTAAGGATTTCTTCTTCGGAAAATGATAGCATTCGGGTAGAGGTTAAGGATCCAACCAAATTTACCGCCTCCTCTGGTGTGGTAGAGGGAGGAACTATAGGTCCAGTGAATAATTTGATTAAAGCATTTATGTGTAGCTATGAAGACATGAAAAGACCCCATAGAGTGATGTTAACTTGAGTTTTTTTCAGTTGATCAAGGATCTTGCTTTCTTCGATGGTCATCTCTATCATAGGAAGATTTTCAACGCCCTTCCCCTTGTCATTTGCTGGTAGTGATCTTAGAACTTGGTAATGTCTCCCTGATCTGGTCATGTGATTTACTGAAGAAGGAAAAAACATAAATCCCATTTCCTTGTCAATCTCAGGTTGTTCTGCCACCCTGTCTATTTCTACGAGGAGTTCTTCAAATGAGATCATCCCACATATGTCGACTACTGGGCCAGCTCTTCCTAAAGCTTGTTCTTAACTCGAATCTTCTAATCCTTCCCCCCATCTGGTGGCAACAATTTTGTCTTTCCCTATAAAGTCGATGCATTCCACAACTTCAACAGCTTCTTCATACAAGTTCTCCCATTCTGTGGGGATATGTGTGAATGAAGGGACCAAGTGCCCTTATAGCTTCAAAGTGTCAAGTAATCCGGTGATACTACAAATGCTGTTGGTTTGCCTGAATAATTCAGTCATAGTCTGGACAGCATAATCTAAGCTGACTTCGTTGGTTGGTACCATCCATCTGTCTGAATCTCGGGCCCATTTTTGTGCTTCCAAAAATAGTGTATAGAATCTCTGGCAATCGATGACCATTTGTGAGGGCAATTTCAGCCCGAATTCTAGGAGTTGGTTTAACACCTCTGATAATTCCATACCTCCATTTTCAGAACGGCTACGGACAGCGATGCATGCTCTGGTAAGGAGTGGCAGTGCCTGATTAGCAGGGCTAGTAGGGTGTAGGAGGAAATATGGGAAAATTTAAAGAGGTTTAGGAGGGTATAGGGGTGTAATTTGGGTTGATGGATCGAAATTCGGGCTTTCTTCCAAGAAGATGGAATTGGGGTGATTTGGGAGTGGGTTGTGAGTAGTGTTTGTCTTAGGATTGGCTGGTGGGGCGATGGTACCCCGGTTAATGAGATCTTAGATTACTTTTCTGAGGTGAAAGCACTCGTCGGTGGTATGGCCAGCAGTTTGGTGGAAGGCGCAATGAGCGTCGGTCTTGAAGTTTCTTGGGAGTGGATTTGGCAATAGACATGGATCCAAGGGTTTGATGAGGTTTTGGCTTATCATGGCTTGGTAAACTTTGGAGAGGGGAGCATGAAGCTCAGTGTATTCCCTTCGGACGGGAGCTGGGAGGCTTTTTGGTGCCCATGATGTGGTTGGTTGAGATATGTTGTTGATGGTTGAGACTGTAGCATTGGCAGGCTTGTCATACTTTCTTGGGGTGAACTATTCGGACACCTTCTTTGGTTTAATTTCCTCTTTAACGAGGCTTTCCTCGATTTCCACTCCAGCCTCTCTGAGAGCTCTGAAGTGGGGATAGTATTGTCCTCCTATCGTCGCTCGGACATGGGGCAAGAAGTTCTTCTTCACTATGTTGACCTGTTCTTCCTCGGATGGCCGATTAGTCATGCTAGTTGCTCACTCCCTTCACCGAGTTATGAAGTTACTGACTGATTCCCTAGGATTCTGTTTGAGCAGCTCTAAATCACGACGTGTGACCTCAAGCTCTTCGTTGTATTTGTACTGCGATAAGAATTCTCGGGCTGCATCCTCCCAGCTATGGATTTTGGATTCCTCAATGGATAAAAACCATAGGAGGGAAATATCCTTCAAAGTTTGCTGAAATAATTGGGCCATCACTTCTTCAGAAGCTCCTAATAGAGTCATGGAACGATGATAACTGTGAAGATGAACAATTGGGGGACCACTCCCCCCGAACTTCTTGATATTTGGCATCCTGAACTTCTCGAGTAACCTCGCTTTAGGATAAGGAGACATGTGGGTGTACTCCATGTAATTCCCAGAGATCCTGACTTGGTCAAAATTCTTGGTGAGCATCTTGAGATCTTCTTTGACTTTATTCAACTCCTCCTCCTTTGGATCAGCGACCACAGGAAGGTTAGCCATAGGCTGGGCAATGTTTGGCATTGGAAGCTGGGTAGGCGGCGGCCCATTGGCAGGTGGGGCACGTTGAGCATGATGATATTCTTCTGGGGCCCAGATAGGCTCGGGTGGACCCATAGCACGAGGGAACAGGACCTCGGGCTCTTGAGGAATAGGAACTTGGTTTCGTTGCATTTCTCGAACCTTAGCTTGGAGGTTGTCAATCTTGGCCACAAGCTGAGCTAGGACTGTCGGCAGATCCAGTTGTATGAATGGTTCTTGATCTGCATTCTCTATGGAAGATGGATGGATTTCGTACTCGGAAGAAGTAGTAGAGGAGCGGATGAAACTCCGGGGTGATTTGACTGAAGACCGAAGCCAATAGGGAGCCAGGCCAAGGGCTTGCAATCGACCTGAGAAGGTGTAGGATAAGATTTATATTTGAGAAATAGGGAAGAAACTATTTTTGGATTTTTGATAAAGAAGGGAGAAATGTCTTCGGATTTTTAATAAAGAAGGGAGAAATGTTTTTGGATTTTTAATAAAGAAGGGAGAAATGTTTTTGGAGACAGAACTCAACATGATTATTATGATTATTATGGTCTCACTTGTATTTAATTCTCCTAAATGCAATGCCGGACGGGACCCGAGCGTGGAAAAGTGGAGTTTTTAATCTATGCAAAGCTACAGTTTGGACTAGTAACCAGGCTCGTGGACAGGGTCCCATTTTAAAAAAATGCGCAAAAAGTGGGCGGCAGGCCGACCTGGAATTTTGGCAGAGTTTTGGGTTGAAATTGGGCTTTAAGAGCTATCCCTCTATCCTTGGGTTTGAAATTGCCAGGGAACATGTCAATTTCATACGTCTGGAGGTCTCCTACCGACTCTTCTAGTCTCAAACGACTCAAATTACCCAATGTGTTCAAAATTTTTACATTTGGGATAAAATGTTTAGGCAACGATCTTAAAATCTTTTTAACCACTCGTTCATCAAGAATCGGCTCACCAAGATTAAAAGTAGTGTTGAATATGTCGGACAAGCGTGCATAAAATTCATCAAAACACTCGGTCTATAGCTTAGAGATGGTCTCAAATTAAGTGGTCAAATTATGGATTTTAGACTCATTGACCGCGTTTGTGACCTCATGGGTGAGTTGCAAAACATCCCACGCTTCTTTAGACGTGGTGAACGTCATAATACATCGAAACTCATCGAGGGTGATGTTTTCAGAAATTGCACTAAGTTCTCGTGAATTATAAGTGCTCCACCTAAAGTCATCCTCAGTCTAGTCTGACACGGATTTTAAATTAGTGGCATTATTTGCGGTGACAGTGGGAGGGGAGCAGTCTAGCCTCTTTCACAAACTAAACAAACTCTTTCATCGATTGCTTTTAAATGGGATTTCATTCGAGCTTTATAATAAGCATAATTAGACCCGTTAAATATTGAAACTGATTATATAAGTTTTCATTTGGAAACATTGCGAAAATTTTAAAAGTATGATTTTTTAGAAAAATCAATATCACACAATTTTGCGAAAAATAGGAATATGCGATAAATTAGCATAATCTTCTCTGATACCAATTTGTAAATGCCTTAAAGGCCATGTGTCATACTGATTCAAAATTAACTCACAAAATTCCAATCACAAACATATTTAATTAGAGTTAATTTATGAATCAAAATAATTCAGCCCACAAACTCAAATATCTACGTGCGCGCAGTGTCAAACCAACATAAAAAAATATGCAACACAAATTTCAGAAAAATCACCTCAAGGCAAAAACTTTTTATTTCACTATAATTTTAAATCAGAACTTACACAGTTACAATGAAATACAGTTGATTGACACGCGAATGCCCATTGGCATAGTCGGTGTCATCAGTAATGAATTATACGCAGCAATCCATGAGAACCGCATTCCTATCTTCAGCAAAGATCCACACGTAGTGAACCTCAATGACCCACACCCATATGATGTAGAAAATAAGTCCACAAAAATGTTAACACCATCAATGTTGTGTTTTAGGGTTCCAAAAGATTCACAAAAGTATATGGGAATTTTGGTGAATCAAAACTGAGTTTTTGGACTCAAAAAATATAAAGACTTGTTAAATATGGACTCTAAAAAACGTCCCTCAAAGTCTTAAACAAATTCACCACTTGCAAGGGGGTACTTTAGATTAGATGGAGGCATAATTCTTTGTTATTACCGTAATGACAAGTTAATCGAGAACACTCTTGATTAATTACAAGACACACGGTCACAACCCAGTGAAGATAAACTCATTTTGATATCATAAATCTCTCGTCTATAACTCCGAAGACAATAATGAACTTAGAAGTAACTCATTTGGAGGGAGAGAGAGGTAATCACCCTAGATACACCTTAGGAGGCAGCCAAACACACCAACCCTCAAAGGTCTCCAGTCAGATATTAAAAGATTCGTAATAAATGACAATGGTGGGTGAGTAAGATCTCTGGTTTTTCAATAACTTCTTTCTAATGATAATCTATCTCTAGGCAATAATCTCTACGAAGAACCTTCTCTCTTAGAAGTGGTTGAGGCCAATAAATAACCCCCACACCAATACCGAGATGCCTCGATCCTTTACGACTATGAAAGACATCCCTAAAACTTTATGTCACAAACATTAAATCCCTAATAGACTAGTCAGCTCCACGTCATGAGCATTAAATGCCATGATATGCCTTTTGCCTAACCATTGTGTGTCAAGGGGCTGTTGTCACAGAGGTGGCTCACCAACTATCTGACAATCCCAAATACAACTGTGGTTTACTCAAGTGTGAATTTAACATTTCTTAGTTGGTTAGTGACATCACTTAAAGTAGATGTGACATCAAGTAGAGGGTTATTTAGTTCACAACTCAACTCACGATGGAGCTCAAGGCTTTTCCGCCTAAGGTTATATGATTAAAGGCCCTTCGATATTTTACCAGGTGTATCTAAGATGGTCAGGACAAGCCCCAACACTGCCTCACTTCTCAATCCTCCAAACTAACTCCCTCTGAAGTTCCCACGACGAGGACTTTCGATAGAGCATAAAAGCTCTTTTAGGCCCTGCCAGACCTAGTCTCTCGCGATTACTATTTCACCTTACACTAAGTAACATAATAAATCATTATAGCTCATAGTCATTATAAATAAAAGATACAACAAGACTAAGTAAGACAACAAAACTAAAGCATGAGTGTGGTCATCCCCGATCCTGATCCTCGCAGGCGGGCGCGTGGAGGAAAGGATCCTTAGAGTCTCGCGCGTCCCTCTCGGGAGCGCTTCGGCCGGCGTCATTTGTGGTGTGAAAAATGTAGAGATATTCAGAGTCGCCAATTTATTTTACTCAAAACAGACAAAAGAAAAAGGGGAAGCCACCCCGAAGAGTGGAATCGAAAGACATACTGGTACATACGAAACCAAGATGATTCGAAAAGGGTTCGGAGGCCTAGTTACGAAATGGGAAGGTGTTAGGCACCCATTCCGCCCTTTAGGTCTCTCATGAATATTTGTTATTTTCCTTTATGTTTCCCCCCGTGATATGTGTACATGTTTATATATATAGAATGGAAGTAGGAATCCTCGACTTGTATCATGAAAAGATAAAGTGAGTCATCCGTAGGAAGATATAAGAGTAATATCAGAAAAATGAGATTTGCGTGATTATCCCTACGTTGATCGTTATAAGGGAACGATAATGCATATGGGGTAATGTGTCACCAAGAATAAGTATATGTATAATATAAGAAAAATGGATTTAGAGAAGATAAAAAATGAGAGAAAAAGGCCTCGAGTCTCGGGTTTTACCCCGAGACGCCTACGTAGCCTATAAAGGCATCAAAGTCCACATAGTTCCCATGTAAAACGAGGTGTGGGTTTTATCCCAAAAATTCAAAATAAGGAATCTCTTATTTGTGAGTGTGTGTGTGTGTGTGTGTGTGCGTGTGTGTAGAAAAAAGTGTTTTAGTTGTGAGAAAGGTGTGAGGAAAATATGAGAATCCCTTATTTGAATTTATGAGCAAAACTCTCTTTTTCTTATTTTTTTAGGTTTTGTAAAAATAAAAGATGTGAAATAATACTAAGTAAAAAGTATATTAGGATGTGTGAAATGAGATAATAAAAGTGCTAAGTAAGAAAACAAGTTATTGAGAATTCAAGAGAATTTAAAGAGAGAGAGAGATTGAGAAAGTTGGACCTTCTTGAAGATCTTGAGCTTGATCTTGAATGTTGGGGAGCAGCCCTTGTACTTTGGATGATAATGGAGAGTAGCTAATTCACCAAGTTTGATGAAAGGGATGATGAAAAGTGGAAGTAAAAACGGGATTTGGAAGTTGAAATCACGCTGCCTTCGAGAGAGGTTTCTGGCATTCGTTGAGAGAGATTTTTATCAGATCTAGGGTCCCTTGCAAATGAGGTGAAGGCCTCCTTTTATAGTCCGAGGTGAGTGCCGATCAGCATAGAGACCTTCCTGCTTATCGGCAAGCAGGTGCCGATAGGCAGGTTCTGGAACCTACCATTTGGCAGTGTGTTTCAGGATTGTCGAAATTGCGCACGGGGTGGACCATTGGAAAGGGTATATAGGTCCCTTTGAAGATTCATTCAGCCTCGGTTGAGCTGAAGAGTTGACATAGGCCAAACAGAGCCCGGGAGCGCCCGGTGGCCTCTAGGTCAGGTTTTGGACGCAAACAGATCGTTCGTCCGCATGGTAAGTCAGAATCGCGCACGGGGCTAGACCTTTAGAGAGGGTATTTAGTGACCTTCAAAGATTTATTTAGTCTCGATCGAGATGAAGAGTTTGACTTTTGGGTCAAACTGAGCGGAGGAGTGCCCGATGGCTTTTAAGTCAGTACTCGGGACGTGACCTGGGTTTACAGTTATGAAGGGAGGTACTAGGGACCTAAGGAGAGTCAGGGGTAATAGAATGGGATGTCTACAATGAGGTCTATCGAACAGTTTCTTTGCTTGAAGATCTCCTTGGGTTGTCACGCTGAACTACCTCTTTTAAGCTGCCACGCTGTGTTGCCTCGCTTGGGCTGCCTCGCTGAGCTGCTTCACTGCCTTAATTCCTTAAGTCTGTTGTATTAGCTGGAGGGATTTTCTATAATCTCTAGAATATCTTCAATCCCCCCTACATTTTCCCCTTCGTGTAGATATTTGTTGTGAGAACAAGAAATGTCTGCATGAAAACTTCCCGATCTGATGAACCTTCTATTTGTGAAAAAAAAAATCTACCATTTCTGTCTTCGTTACAATTTCTGTTGTTATTACTTCCATGAAAATTATAATTCTCCCGGATGTACCTGAATCAAAGAGTTGCAACCTGTCGGCGATTGGCGAAGAGACATGACAACTTTTTCTTATCTTTGAGCCTCAACCGTTATGTCTCTTCTTCCTTAGTTATTGGAATTTTCCCAAAACACCTAAGGAACCTGTTAACTATTCGTTCTTACTCTTGGGAAATGAAATTATCCCCCATCTGTGTTGTTTTGTATCGTTTGTACCGCATAGATGAGTTATAGTTAAACTCCATTTGGACTTGTAGCGAGGGGACATTGTAGCTTTTTAAACCGCAGTAACATTTTCTGTGTTGTGGGATATTTGATATGTCTGACAAAAAGAAAAATTTTGGCGCCAAACCTAAAACTTATTTTGCAAGAAACCCTTATATTCCCCATGCGTCACTTCATTAATGATGTAGGGACGTCTTTTTAATTGTCAGGACACTTCCCAAAGCGCCACAAGTTCACTTAAAATGATTACCCACGGCTTTGCATGTGCAGTGGTCGGAAACTCAAAAGGCGAACCAAGGAATATCAAACGGCTATTATTCAAACTCTTAGCCATTTTTTTACTTACTTTGCCTTCATCTTCTTCAACTCCCAACACACTTAGAGAGAGAAAATCCTCATAGCTCCATTGTTACTAAGATTTTCCCAGGTATTTTTTCTCTTATTGTCTCTTTCACCGCCCCCTGTGGCCATACTCCTCCATTTTCGTCCATATCCCTTCTTTGCTAAGAATTTTTCTTTCATTGCCACCTGCTATGGCTTCTTCAAGCATTCCCCAGACTACCAACACCAATGCTCAACCAACCTCCACCACTACCACCTTTGCTACTGCTGCCACTGTGGGGGACACCGCCTTGGATGTTGCTCGCCAAGAGCAACTATGTTTTTATCGTTGGTCTCGAATCTTAGGTAAAGATGATTACTTATCTGATCCATAGAAGACTTACAGTTTTTTAGCCAAGTATGACCCTTTGTTGTTGGGTGATGAAGACGAAGACTCATCCAAATGGGGTTTTCTTCCTCCAAAGGGGAGTCTGCGCTTCAGATTGCATCGTGGTGACTTTCCTTGCTCCTATAATGATTTTGAAGCACTTGGGGGATCTTTAGCTCATTTTTTTGCCTGACATGCACATATACAGAGCTCCCACGCTACAACCCTTGCCAAAGTTGGTCTTCACTAAGCCAACTAGTTTGGGGAGTTCACTCTCTCTATACACAACACTGCACTCCAAGTGTTGGTCTTCAGATGGAACATCATAACTCACACCTTCTTTGCTGCTTGGGGGGAGTTCACCATTTCCTTAAAAGATGTCTATAAGATGCTTGGTTTTGAACCCACGGGTGAGTTTACTTATCTTGATGAGGCCTTGGATGCCGAAGAAACTACTAATCGGGCTGAGTTGGAAAGAATTTGTTGCCACTGCACTGGTTCTTCCAACAAGGCTATATTTACTCCCTTAATTAGTTATTTCTTGGAAGATCTTACTGAGAAGGATGTAACTTCTGTCACAGTAAAGCTTAAAGGTACATCCCTAGAATTACCATCCTACATCCTTGTGTTGCTCTCCCATTTCTTTTTTACTAGGAAACCCAATGATCAACCTAGGAGGGACCTCATAAACATCTCCATTCATTTGGCCAAATATTTTAATCTTCCTCTGTCCGCCATTGCTCTAGGGTCCCTCTATACTTGGTTGAATCAGACCCATCTTAACATGGAATGGTCCCTTGGCCGTTACAACCTGGCCAATTTTTCCAACACCATTATTTTAACGAGCTTTCTTTACACCCATTTTCCTGCTATTGCCACCACATATGTTCCTTATCCCCTTAACATAGGCATCAAGCCCCCTCGCCTCCTATGCTTTCATAAAAAACAAATCCCGATGGAGATAATGTGCATTTTTTACTATTTGAACTCCTTTGTTATGAGGCCATACGGAGAATTAATGTTCGCCCACACTAGGAATTTTTCCCCTTCTGCAGCTAGAATAGTCACGTTCGTTCCGGTTATAGAAGATCCTTTACAAACCATATTGCTTATATTAACCCCAGGTTCCTTCCTTCATTCACCGAGTGGGGATGTACTTCTGAACCATACAACCCCAATCGGTGCAGCAGGAAGTTCAGTTTTAATCAAGGGCTTCCTCGACTAGTATTTCAGTTAATGAATAAGATGGCTACTTTTACTAAGGCCTACACTTTGTACCTTACTGCAGTTGTACTTGGTGTAACTTCTACTATGGATGTTCGTGTTACCATCCCCAGTGACACTAGGAAAGAGGATGAGTCCACTTCTATTGTCACCAAATGTTGGCCAATGCAACTAACCAGGATTCATGAATTTATGCAAAGTCCCCCTAAATATCCCCCAGTTCTCTCTTTCCTTGCCTTAGAATTAGGACTCAAGGGAAACTCTATTCTTGGGGTTGAGTTCAATCTGAGTAAGACTCCTAATGATCCTCCTAGTGATTTACATCCTAATTACCCCCAAGATCCCTACTACCACCCCCAAACCTAAGAATGTTTCAACCCTAAAATAGCCTGCCACTACTGAAGGTGTTTCTGGTAAGGGTATTCTAACCGATGCAGTTTTTGGCGAAGGACCTTTCAAGCCACCAACCAAAAAAACTAGGATATTTAAGAGCGGGACTTCTTCAAAGTCTAAGTCCCAACCTCAACCTCAATCTCCCTTAGATTCATTCCCCATTACCTACGTTCCTCCTCCGATATCTGCCGAAGTGAGTTAGGAGTTAAGAAAGAAAATTTAAGCCGAGGTGGAGTAGATAAATTTTGATTTTCAACGACACACTCCCACCATTCCTCCTACTAATTCTTTCCCCACCATATTAGTAGATCCATCTGAAGGGGGATCGAAGAGAAGGAAAGCTCAATGTTTCCTCCCAGTCTTGGTGCTGCTAGTGCAAGAAAAAAGACTTTTGGTATTAAGTCCTTGAAAAAATAATCTCTCGATGTTGAGCACCACCCTACTGATAGGTCTTCACTAGCCGCTCCCCCTCCTTCCTCGCCAATGATGAGATCGTCCCATTCTCACCCTCGATCAGATGTATGCGCGTGTTTTTTTCATACTTACTCATTTTTCTCTAGCAAGCTGCATTTTTATAACTCTTAGAAACTTGGCACATGTAGTTGAAGAATAGAGACCCAGCCTCCCTGTGAGTCCTTTCGTGGGAGGATGCTTTGGGAGTGGTTCCGTCGATGCAACTCCCCCCATTCTCCCATGATCAGGATCACTTATTCCCATTGTTTGGTCTCTCAATGTATGATGGAGGCTGTTAAGGAGGTTTTTTCCCCTGTTGACTCTATCGGAGTTTCTTCTCAGCTGGAGGGGGTTCCCCAAGTTTCTTCTGAGTCATCCCCTCAGCTGGAGGTTCCTCTAGATATCATTTCAATTTTGCCAAGTTCTCCTGAGGTAACAATCTCTAAACACTTTTAGATCCTTATTTTCAATCCTTCTCACTTTGCTGAATCTTTTAAATATTTTGGTGTATTTCAAGTTGAAGCTAATTTATTGCTAGCTTCTGCACTGAATGGTTTCCATCTTCAACCTCCACTATTAAGGCCCATCGCTTAATTTCCCCCTTTTCCCATATTGCCGAGGTAAGTTAAATTTACATCGTTCCCTTACTTTTCATGTTGTTCTATGCGCTTAATACTTAGCTTTATGTCTGCATCTTTCTTCAATTTTGATCCCACCGTTATCCCTGAGGACTCCACCCATTTCTATGTCTACCTTTGTCTCATCTACTTGCCTTGGTGCTTCTTCTTTCCCTATAAGAGCGGATGTATCTCTGAAAGATCGAATGGAAGCTTCAAGCTCTCTCCCAACTTTGGCCCAATTTCTTTTGTTGAATTAGGAGCTCCATCAAGTGTTAAGGTCCCTCTGGTTGAGGTTCATCTAGTGAGGGTTCAATGGAGGCTCCTAAGGAGATGAACTTTCTCTCTATGGTTCCCACCATTGCAACCTCTTTTATATCTCTCGTTCTTGCTCTAGCAGTTCCTCAGGTATTTTGCCATTTTCTCTTCATGTCTTAGTGTTTGTCCTTTAGCTTGACAATGTGCAATCTCTTTGTTTAGAAGAATCTCATTTTCAAAACGTTCAAACTCCACTAGTAACTATGACCTAATAATCAAAACCACTTGTTAATATTTTTCGTCAAACTCCATGACTAACAGTGACTTAACAATGAAAACAACTTGTTAAGATTTTTCGTCAAACTCCACCAGTAATAGTGACTTAACAATGAAAACCACTTGTTAAGATTTTTTGCCAAACTTCACCAGTAACGATGACTTAACAATGAAAACCAATTGTTAAAATTTTTCGTTAAACTCCACCATTACCGATGACTTAGCCATGAAAACCACTTCTCAAAATTTTCTTTCAACGAACTCAATATTTACCTTATTTGCCCTAAAGTTGCTAGGGAGCACCTTCGCATTAAAGATGAATCTCGACCATCTCCTTCACCTATCGCCTCACCTCATCCAGAACCAACTGTATCTGAGGAGTCAATTCACAATGACCAAGGTTCCACGACGGGTGCTCTGGATGATAGCGAATCTAACTGTGAGCTTCCTTTGCATGCACTAGATCCTCATGAGTTTGGCCGCATGGTTCATCGCCAATCACCTCAAATACATGTCTTCCATCATTTGGTGATTGAAAAAATTGCTACTCACCATCCTAACACTTCTACTGTTAATTGACTCCGTTCAAACATTTCGTGATGAGCCAAAGGCTTCAGGTTGTGGGAACTGTTATTATTGAGTTTGTCAATACCCCCACTGAAAATGTCACTATGCCCCCTCTTAATCAATTCTTGGGATATTTGAAGGAGTTGGGCAGAGATGGCTTCCAATTCAATTGGATGATCAGACACTTGAAAACTTTGAAGAGTCAGCAGTTGGAAAGTCAAAGGGAGTTACTGTAGAAGCACTTGGAAACTCAATAGATTAAAGAGGTAAGACTTGTTGAGTAAGTACCTCTACTAGGAGCTATAAATCGAGGGTGGAGGATATCGAAGAAGCTCATCGTCTTGAAAAGTTGAAATGAGAGAAAATTCTTATTGAGTGTGCTCAAGTTCATATGAGGCTGGAGGGTTCTATCAGTGCCCAGCAGGCATGCTTGGTAGCTTCTTCAGGCTTGCTTGGGACTTTTTCTTTGCTCCAGACTTATAGTTCCTCCAAGGCCAATGATCCACCCCCCCCCCAACACGTGTACAATTTTTTTTTCATATAATTCTTGGGCAGTAGTTCCCAATTTTGTAATACACTTCCCAATTTATTAATGAAAGATAAGTTTATCTTGTTTTATTTTCACCTATGTTTTATAACTACTTGCAAGAAAAAGAAAGAAAGTTTTATAATTTTCCATCGCACTTTAGTTGCAACAAACAACATAACTTAAAAATTGTCTTGTTTATTCATGAAAACTAGATACATCATCTTTCAAAGGTAACTCACTTATACACGATAGACCTTCAACCATTTGTTATTAATCTTGAATGGTTTATCTTCTTCCATCTTTGAAATTAAACAGTAACCTGAATCGTGAGCCTCCTTCACAATGAAAGGTCACTCCCAATTTACTACAAACTTAGGTAGAGGAATCCCTCTGATGTGCTTCACCGCTACTTTTAAAATGAGGTCTCCTTCAATGAACTTCCTTGGTCTCACCAAGTTATCATATACCCTTGAGATCTATCTCGTATACATTTGGAAATGTCGCATCACATTATCTCTATGCTCATCCAACGCCTCCAAATGTATGTGTCTACTCTGAGGGAGCATGCTGCTTCGCAGGGCATAACGAGAGAAAGGAACTTCCAACTCTACTGGCAGGATTGCTTCAGCTCAATACACAAGCTAGAGTGACGTGTATCCTATGGGTTTTCTCTTGGTCATTCCGTAGGCCCACAGTACTTCTAGGATCTTATCATCCCACGATCCTGGGAAGTCTTCCTTCATTTTAGATAAAATATTGACTAGGGTCTTGTTAGTCGCTTTAGCTTGCCCGTTTCCCTTAGGATATGCCACCGTTGAGGTATGATGGATGATGGAGTATCAATCAGTGAGCATCGTTACTTCTGTGTTGATGAAGGGGGTTTCATTATTGGAGAGGATAACTTTCGGGATTCCAAAATAACAAATCATGTATTCTTTAATAAAGTTAGCTACCACACCCTTCATTTCTCTTCTGAGAGGTATAGCTTTGGCCCACTTTGTAAAGCACTATGTTGACATCAATATCCACATATTTCCTCTTGATTAAAGGTGTATCGCTCCTACCAGATCAAACACCTAAGTGTGGAACAGATATGGAGTGTCCAAAGAATGTAGATCCACCTAAGAAGGATGGATCATATTCCCATGCAGCTGGCACGTGCTACACTTTTGCACAAACTCAACAGAGATGTTTTCCATAGTTGGCCAATAATACCCCAAGGTAATTAGTTGATCATATAGCTTTTCCCCTATGATCTGATCTGGATCGTGAGTTTTTGTAACACTTTAGATGCCTTTACTTTCGTGATGTATCTCAACGGCCTGTTGAAGTAGCCTCTTAGATAGAGATATTCATCTTGGAGATATAACCATGGGGCCCTCCATTTGAGTCACATTGCATCTATTTTCTCTAGGAATAATTCCATCTTTGATGAAGTTAATGTAAGGCTACCTCCACTCTGTTTGAGCCTCAACGAAGTGACATTCATCTGCTTAAAAGAAGAGTCAGTACTTATCACACCTTCGTTGTAATTGAGCTACATCTTTCTTCATCATTGGATAAAAATATCCTTCCCTTGGACTCTATTGTACAAAGGAATATTTGTTGTTTTGCAGTGACTCTCGTGCATCTTCCTCAGTCTTTGCTCTGCCTCTTATGGACTAACACACCTTGATAACCATCCTCCCGCATTCCTAAAGTATAAGTTACCATGATTGATGAATTACTGCACTATCTCTCTCAGTTCCATCTTGCCTTCCCCAAACTCTGATTATTTTATGATCTCACCTCTCCAATCTTAATCTCCCTTCATATATAGAATTGACTGTATCACTGATGGGGTTGTTCTTCGTTGGATCACCATAGTAGTTATATCGGTCTTCATAATCAGTTTTTATGTAATGGTGGCATAGGCGTCAGCATTCCAGTTCATTATTCTAGGATGTCTTTTTATCTTGACCCGATGGAATTGGTTAATTAACTGTTAGATGATCATTTTGTAGGGCGCTAGGCTGAGGTGCTTCAACGCATACTCCCCTTTCACTTGTTGAACAACCAAGTTTGAATCACCTTTAATACACAGTGAATGGATGCCCCTTCGAAGGGCCTATAGTAACCCAAGTACCAGTGCCTCATACTCTGCCTCATTATTAGAGCAAGGGAAATCTAATTTATAGGAAAGGAAAATTTTCTCCTTTCCCTTAGAGAAAATAACCCCTGCCCTCCTTTCTTTTTTACCGAGGAACCATCAAATTGCAGCATCCATTTTTCAGGGTCAGACTCCGGAATGTTTTCCTGCAAGTCATCCCTCGGGATGTTCTCTCAAGGTGGTTCAAATACTTCACATGGGAAGATTGCCAACAAATCTACATATGCTTGGCTTTTGATTGCGCAAGTAACCATGAACTTTAAGTCATATTCTGAGAGGATGAGGAACCGCCTAGATGATCTTTCAATTAAGGTAGTTTTTGCCAACAAAAACTTAATTGGATCACATCTTGTCACATTGTGAATAGTGAAATCTAGCATGTAATGCCTAAGTTTTTATGTTACAAACACTAAGGCTAAAAAGTGCCTTTATACATTACTGTATATTACCTCTGGTCCATGTATGATTCTAATCAAGTATTTGACTGACCTTTCTTTCCCATTGACCTCCTATTCTCAGAGTTCTCCGATGGACCTGGTGGTAGACGTAAGGTAGAGTTACAACGGTGTTCCAGGCTTTGGAGGGATCAATATTCGTGGAGATGTGAACAGCTTCTTCAACCTGTTCAAAGATTCCAGATGAATTTCCTCCCACTTGAACTTCGTGCCCTTTTATAGTAGCTCTATAAATGGGTGAGTTATCTCAGCTAATCCGGACATAAATCTCCTGAGGTAGGAGACTTTACCGAGGAAACTTTTGATCTCTTTCATCATTTTTATGCACAAAATTTCCAGGATAGCTTGCTGCTTATCCTAGTCCATCTGTACTCCCTACTGATCCACCATGAACCCTAAGAACTTCCCACTTATGCCCCCGAAGGCACACTTTAATGGGTTCATCTTTAGCTTATATTTTCTGTAGCGAACAAACACCCTCTTTAGGTCGTCCAGATGATACTCCTTCCTTTTTTATTTGATGAACAAATTATCCACATAGAACTCTAGGAATTTTTGAAAGAAATCATGAAAAATGTCCATCATTGTCCTTTGATATGTCTCCCCGACATTCTTTAATCTAAGCGGCATTAACTTGTACATACAGTTGCCCAACGGGGTTCTGAATGTTGTTTTCTCTATGTCATTCTGATCCATCTTGATCTGGTTGTAACCCACATACCTATCCATGAAACTTTACCTTTCATGACCAAACATTACATCAATGAGGATATCGATGGAGGGTAGAGGGAACTCATCCTTTGAGCAAGCTCTATTCAGGTCCCCGGAGTCCACACAGATCCTTATTTGGTTTTTATCCATCTTTACTACTAGAACGATGATTGAAAACCATAGTGGGTGTTGGATCGGCTCAATAAACCCTGCTGCCAGCAACCGTTGGACCTCCTCCTTGATCTTTAGATCTAGCTCTGGCTTGTATGTTCTTGTGGATTACATCACCGGTATAGATGAAGGTATAATATTAAGTTTATGGCAACTAACTTCTTCGTCGAATCCCTCCATCTCCATGTATTTCATTCTAAGACATCCCTGAGTTCCCGAATCACCTCAATTAATGCTTCTCTCTTCTTTGCGCTGAGATCCTTCGAAATGAAGATAGGTCTTGAATCTTCTACATCTTTGACCAGGTTCAATTTCTTTAACTCTTGCACCTAGGGTTTGGGGCGATCCATCATATAATATATTTATTCATTTATGTCCTCCATAAACTCTTGTATATTTGAGTTATCGATAACCATGCACTGCCCCTGTTGATCCATTAAAAACACTCATATATCGGGTCAGCCTCTAAATCAGCTTCTTCGGCTTCCCACTCACACCCTTACAAGAGGTAGATCATTCTTCCATCCTCAGTGATCTTTTTCTTGCATTGTCTACTCATCATTACAACTTTATTTCTTTTCCTTTCTCTTGAAGCATCAGCTAACCTATTCCCTGAAAATATGCTCAACACACTCTGTCGTTGGGTCTCGTGATCTATCGGATCCATTTTGGGTCTCATCCTATCTATAAGTTGCTTCGATAGATGTTTCTTATTAGGATTAGCTAAGTGATCTTCTTCCATTAGTACTTTTCCCTTTGTCCCTTCGTTGCTTTGGCCATTCATAGGCCCCATCCTTTCCTTAATAGAGGGAACTCTTGCTCCATCCACCCTTCTTATCAGCACCCTGAAATCTTCCTCCAACTCTATGAAAAAGGATGTATCTACCAAATGAGCTTCTTCGGTGGTAAAAGGCTTCTTCATGGCCCATATGATGATCTCAGTACTTTTAACATTTGCCTTTGTGCATTGGTGATACGTCGAAGGGACTAGATACAAGTTGTGCATCCACACTCTCCCCATCAGTAGGTGGTAGGAAGTGGTACTTTCAATAACATGAACTTGATGTGTGAGGAAAGGTTTCCCATTATGATCCCCACATTCACGTACCCAAGAGATTTGGATAATTGAATACCGTATCTAAAAATCATCTGGGGCATTGGTATTAATCTTTACTCTGAAATGTTGGCTATATAGGAGGAACTAATAGACATGATATTTATCGAAGCACCTCCATCCATTAGTTCCCTCGCAAATATTACCCCGTTGATACTTGTCGTCATGTATAGGGGCTTGTTGTGTCGGATTATCACGACCTTATCAACATCACTAATAGTTACTTCGGACAAGAATTTTCTCATTAGTCTAGCCATTCCCCCTTCCATCATAATGAGGCCACTGCATTTTTCTTTGCGATATCCAAGATTACCTGCGTTATCTCTAAATGACTCCCCTTCAGTATCCTTACTTGGTCATAGAACCAAGAGAACTTGGGTGATCACAAAATATCTTGGTACTCTAATCTTGGGTCCACCACCTCATCCCCTTCTAGGTTATACACCTTATCTGCATCCCTTGCACTTACTTCATCATAGGTAATGACCACACTGACCATGCCCATTCTGCAATCTTCTAAGTCATCTTTGACCCATTGGGACTCAAGTTCCCTCATCTCTTGTTCTGCCTCCTCATCACAAGCAATCACTAGGTTCTCCCTATGCGGTGATAGGGGGTTAACGTTCATGTTGTTCTCTTAAGGGATCTGTAAAGGCCCCATCTTCATGTGCTTACTTATAATTATTCTTAACGTGAAACAAGTCTCCATTGGATGACCCACTTTTCGATGGATCTGACAATACTTGGGATCCTCTCTCGTTGTTGAGTCTGGCTCCACAGCAGGTTTACCCTTAAGTTCATACATCGCTCCTCCTTGAACCATGGTATTATAACAACTAACAGACTCTTCAACTGTGCAAGGTAGCAGTGGTGGGTCTTCCCTATCTCTCCCAAACTTTCTCTTGTTATCCTTCTTCGGTTATTTGCCTCCTTCAACCCCATTGACGTACCCCACCCATGAGGGCTAGCCACGTTCTGCAACGGGTGGTGCCCTCACTATTTGAACACCAGTGGTACCACAAAAGGGTTTTATGGAACCACCAATGATATATTTCTTTCTACTTTTAGGAATGCTGTGAAAGTCTCTTCACGATTTTCATTAATCAGGTGACAGATGTACTTCGGTAGCAAACCATTAGCACAAAGATGTAACAGTTTAGATTCATTGGCTTCTTCCCTCACATTGAGGGACCTCTCCTTGAATCTTCTAACATAAGCCATCATATCTTCTCCCTACCAAACTGTGTTAATGTTAACTCATCTTTTTCTAGAAAGAACTTCTGTACAAATAAAACATGCTTCTCTTCCCATGTTGAAACATTATTTAGTGCCAAGTGATAGTACCATGTGTTGATACCAAATTTAATCTGCTGATGTTGACCAATAATAAGAAGACACGTGTCAATCTACATGGCACAATAACAACGAGGAAGTTTATTTCCCCCGACCAAGTCATGTTCTCTCCGAACAACGAGGAGGACACCCCGAGGAACTCTATCATCCCGAGATACTCTAAGCGCTCCGAGGAACTCTTGATCAACGAGCAACTAAGGCGGTCCGAACTGCATCTCGGCCGTATCATTAATTACCAGACGGACAACTGTTCAACTATTCATTATATTCTTAACGCATAGGCTGCATTAAATGTATTACCCTTTCATATGTATATCATTTAATGTATTGGACCTTTCATGTACAGCCTAAAGGCTATAAATACCTTGTATCATCCTCATTCAAGGAGACCGGAATTTCTTGAGAGAATTTGTAATCAAGAATTCCACAAACACTCAGCAATAACATAACAGTGGACGTAGGCTTTATTCCTAGCCGAACCACTTTAAAAATATTTGTCTTATTTATTTATCTGTGATTGAATAATTAGAGCGATCTAGTTTTTTACATCAACAGATTGGCGCCGTCTGTGGGAACATGTTACAAGCGTTGTTCTCCACCAAAAGCTATGTTTTTATTTTCTCTACGTATAATCAATTATACATACATCTTTTGATTGAATCGTGATTTTTATGTTTATATACATAAATTAATTGTCCAATTTTTATCTGCAAAATATTGCATATCATGATTTTTAAATCATAACTGTTAGATTCATCCTTATTTAGAAATCTGAAAAATAGTAGATTTCATAAATCATAACTCTTTGCTTGATTCTCAAGTTTTAATTTTATATCATGAAATAAATATTTTAAATGATTACATATGCCAATATATACGACGATGATAAGATTTGATCATTTTCATTGTTGATTTTGAAATAAATTTTGTAAGATATTTGATGTCTATTCAAATTCCCGTCATATTTTTAATAAAAGAATGGGAAAAGGTTAAAGACAATGAAAAGTCTTCTCATGGAAATCATGACCCAGATCTATTTTTTCTCTCTTCAAGTTTGAGTCTCTTTGCATTCACAAGTTTAAGTCTCTTTGTATTCATTTTTATGAACTATATACTTAATTTGGTTCATCTTCCATCTATGTCAGTAAAGTCAAATTGATTGATTTTTTATATAAATTTGGTAATAATTTCGATCATTCACCATATTTTTATCTCTCCAAATTGGGAATAGGAAGGGATCAATATAAAAAAATAATTTTCTCTCACCTGAAAAATCATTACTCACCTCTTGTAAAAGAGGATCAGTAAAACAATCATGACCATATCAAGACTTTGGGCACAAATTTGATATGTTGGCCCCTCGTTCATCACATCACAAGGTTTCTTTATCGAAATCACACGATCTAGTGGGTTATATATTTATTCATTTAATTAACATTCTTAAGGCTTAAATTTTACATTGAATGTTATTTTTGATCTCAAGATTCGATATATTCTGGTCATCCAACCATATATTCTATAATTTGAGATATCCTTAAATGTTGGTCGGCAACATCCATGTCGTTTGTCGGTAGCAGTAGAATCTTGGGGTATTAAAAAATGCTAAGCACCCCTGATATTTCTTTAAACACGAGTTCGGCTTGGGGACAAGCAGGGGGCTTAAGTCTTTTTAACTTATGATCACCCCAAAAATATTTTTAAACAGCAACTAATACCTGATTGGTTGTTGGAGATTAAATAAATTTACAAAAAACTTTACGTCTTATTTATGATGCATATTTGATAATAATTTGTCCATCTCACACACATTTGGCATAAAACATATTATTTCATATTTTGAAATTTTTATGCTGATACATATCATATATTGATTGGATGAGTAAATTATTCTCATGACTAATCAATTCAGCCTACACATATGGTAGAGCAAATTATTAATTTTTACAGGCACAAGATTCAATGCCGACGAATGCTGAAGCACAAATTATTCTATATCCGTTCGGATTCATATTTTATATTTATCTCAGCATGGATCTCGAAAAAATTTCTTCTCTCTATATATATTCGGCTCCGAGGAAAATCTACAACAGTTATTATATTTCACCCCCAACGGATAGTTGGTCGGGGTAATTCTTATTTATATGCAGGCCCAGCAAAGTTCTCCGCCATATTCTTATGTTCTGGAAAATATTATTCTTATTCGGCATTCCGCAATTATGCCTCGACAAGATACTTATTCAGCTTTAAGGAGAATTACAACGTTCGTTCGGATAATTCTTATTTATATTCAACGTTCTCGGCCATATTCTTATGTTCTGAAAGATCTTATTCTTGTTCGGCATTATATGATTCTACCTCGACTGATCGGCGAGGCATTTTATTATTTTTAATTATTCTTTATATCTATCTGGATGCATATTCTATTTTCATTTCAGCATGGAGCTCGACAAATATTTATAATCATATATTCAGCTCCAAGGATATCTCCAACATTTATTATATCTTATTCAGCTCCAAGGATGTCTCCAGCATTTATTATATCTTATTCAGCTCCAAGGATGTCTCCAGCATTTATTATATCTTATTCCCAACAATCTGTTGGTCATCGCCGAGGAGGTATCCTGCATTTATATTATATCTTATTCCCAACAATCTGTTGGTCATCGCCGAGGAGGTATCCTGCAATTATTATATCTTATTCCCAACAATCTGTTGGTCATCGCCGAGGAGGTATCCTGCAATTATTATATCTTATTCCCAACAATCTGTTGGTCATCGCCGAGGAGGTATCCTGCATTATTATTATATCTTATTCCCAACAATCTGTTGGTCATCGCCGAGGAGGTATCCTGCATTTATATTATCTTATTCCCAACAAATCTGTTGGTCATCGCCGAGGAGGTATCCTGCATTTATATTATCTTATTCCCAACAAATCTGTTGGTCAGCGCTGAGGAGGTCTCTAGCATTTATACTATCTTATTCCCAACAAATCTGTTGATCAGCACCGAGGAGGTCTCCAGCCTTTATATTATCTTATTCCTAACAATCTGTTGGTCAGCTCCGAGGAAGTCTTCATCATTTATTATCAATTACTACCAACTCCGATTGGTAGATAAAATCCAACTCCGGTTGGTAGAAAAAATTCAACTCCGGTTGGTAGATAAAATCCAACTCCGGTTGGTATTGGTCGATAAATCTCATTCAAAGTTCACATTCCACAGTTGGGGGCTTCTATTACAGATATATTTGTTCATTTGGTGGCACATTTTTATATCATCATGCAGTCGAGCATCAAATTCAACCCCGACTAATCACTTTCTCAGGAGGAATATTGAAGTTCAGGAGGAATATTGAAGTTCAGGAGGTATATTGAAGTTCAGGAGGAATATTGAAGTTCAGGAGGAATATTGAAGTTCAGGAGGTATATTGAAGTTCAGGAGGAATATTGAAGTTCAGGAGGTATATTGAAGTTCAGGAGGTATATCGAAATTCAAGAGGTGTATTCAGAAGTATCAGGACATGATGAAAGAAAGCGAAAAGTATTCCACCGAGGAACTCTGTCAGACCAGAAATTAGAAGACAAATTGCCTATATGGAAACTATATGTAGATGGATCATCTTTCACTACAGGCTGTGGGGCAAGGATCGTTTTGAACAGCCCAGATGAGGTCGATAGGGAATACGCCCTACGTTTCTAATTCAAAGCTTCTAATAATGAGGTTGAGTATGAGGCCATGATTGCAGGTCTTAATTTGTCAAATACTATGGAGGCACAGCAGGTTATTGTCTTCAGTAATTCTCAATTGATCGTAAACCAAATGTTGGGAAAATAATGAGCCGAAGGAGAATTGATGATCAAGTATCAAGCAAAGGTGATGGAGTTGGTATCAGAGTTTGTTGCTGTTCAAACTGGTAAGAATATCAAGAATGGAGAATGTGAGAGCATACGCCTTGGCCCGATTAGCATCAGCTACTCGTACCGAGCTGCGAAGAACGATACCAATTGAAGCATTAGAAAGTCGGAGCATAGATGAAGACCTGACGATGAATATTATTACCCTTGATATAGGAACATCTTGGATGGATCCTATCAGAGCATATATTAAGGAGGAACAATTACCGGAGGATAAGCTCGCTGCCAAGAAATGGAAGTTTAAAGCTGCTCGGTATAATGGAATTCGGAAGATAAGCTCGCTGCCAAGAAATGGAAGTTTAAAGCTGCTCGACGAGGAATTATGGCAGGTTTGCAAAGATGTGTACATCCCTCCGAGGTGAATTGATTAAAGAGATCCATGAAGGGTCCTGTGGAGCCCATGTAGCAGGTCGAACACTTTTGCAAAAGGTGATGACGCAGGGATACTACTGACCGACGATGAGACCTGATTGTATAGCTTATGCCAAGAAATGTGACAAATACCAACGCTTTTCCTCCATCCGAAGAACTTCACAAACATTGTTGACACCCATCATTTATCCTTGGCCATTTTCCATGTGGGGATTGATTTGGTTGGACCATTGCCGACGACTTGAGGAAGATTCAAATACCTCGTCATCGCAGTAGATTATTTTACTTAGTGGATAGAAGATGAGCCACTTATTGACATGACATACGAGAAGGAAGGTGTACCAATTTGTTTGGAAGAACATCATCTGCCGATATGGTCTCCCTCATGCCTTCATCACAGACCATGGAACACAATTTAAAAATGAGGAGTTTGCTGCCTATTATCATCAGTCAAACATTTTGAAGGTTCATTCAGCGCCAGGATATCCTCAGAGCTAATGGACCAAAAGCTCTAAGGAGCCAAAAAGTGCTCTAAGGAGCCAAAATTGCTCTAAGGAGCCAAAAAGTGCTCTAAGGAGCCAAAATTGCTCTGAGCCAAAAGTGCTCTAAGGAGCCAACCTCCTTTGGTTAGGAGGACAGCTCTACGGAGCAAAAGTGCTATAAGTAGCCAACCTCCTTTGGTTAGGAGGACAGCTCTACGGAGCAAAAGTGCTATAAGTTGCCAACCTCCTTTGGTTAGGAGGACAGCTCTACGGAGCAAAAGTGCTATAAGTAGCCAACCTCCTTTGGTTAGTAGGACAGCTCTAAGGAGCCAAAAAGTGCTATAAGTAGACAACCTCCTTTGGTTAGGAGGACAGCTCTAAGGAGCCCAAAAATATTCCTTTGGTTAGGAGGTGTACACCAGCATGATCAATTACGGTTGGTAAGATAAAAATATACTCTCATATTACAACTTATGTTGGTCGGGAGGCAAGATTATTACAAAAATTTCTTTGAAGAACAAAATATTTCAAACTGAACCAAGTATGGTTGGTCGGGGATAAAAACCCACTAGTTGTAGTTGGTCGACGAGGACAAATTATTGACCTTAGTTGGTCGGGCACATTTTATGAAAATATTTGAAATTAAACCAAGTATGGCTGGTCGGAGATAAATTTCCATCAACTGTAGTTGGTCGACAAACATTATTTATCAACCTTGGTTGGTTGGAAAAATTTTAAACATTTTTATACTCATTACTTTATTATTAAGTGATCGAGCAACGTTACTAATACTTGTAACTTCTTTATTACTAAGTTGGTCGATGAACAACACAATATTGTTATCTTTTTAACAGATACATAAATGTAAAGTGTTTGATATTTACAAGACAATAGCAATTAAGATTGCGAACAAAAATGAAAGTCTTTCATTAAACTCAAAAAACAAAATACATTGAGAATGAAAATGTATACTAACTATTACATTGAGATTCCTATTCTATTGGTTTCTTTTCCCTCTTCTTTTAAAACAGGTTCCTCACCAGCAGGAGGATCATTCAAAGCATAAGGGGAGTGTATGAAGTTAAGATCTTTCAACATTCTGATATTCATCACAGATGATCTATCCGAGAAGCATTAGCTCATTCTCGAGAAGCACTTGCTCGTCCCTGAGAATCACTTGTTAGTCCCCGAGAACCTCTTGTTCATCCCCGAGCAGAGGTAGAGGTCAAAATCAGCATCTATAACACTGAGATCTTTGCTAATACTGTCTCGACCAATAATGAAGAAGAATTTATGAGAAAATGTTTCGAAGTCCACCACTAGCCTGGTACTAATCAGTTTGAAGAGTTGGGTTCAAAAGCTATATGTTACTCGACAAAGTATTCAGAGGAGCATGAATCAGAAAAATCAAGCACGTGAAGTTAGCACTCAGTTGCTCGACACAGGAAGCAGTTGGTCGGCTAGAAAACCAATCAACATACTTGAAGATTATGACAAGCTACAAACGGCATCATATGTCGTCCAAAAGATAATGCACTTTATGTTAAACAAATCAAGAAGGTAGATCAAGAATTTCATGAGGACCGAGCAACATTGCAGAATAAATACTCCATCCTCTCAAGTAACCCATCAAGCATGAAGCATTGGGGGCTTCTATTGATACCAAATTTAATCTGCTGATGTTGACCAATAATAAGAAGACACGTGTCAATCTACATGGCACAATAACAACGAGGAAGTTTATTTCCCCCGACCAAGTCATGTTCTCTCCGAGCAACGAGGAGGACACCCCGAGGAACTCTATCATCCCGAGATACTCTAAGCACTCCGAGGAACTCTTGATCAACGAGCAACTAAGGCGGTCCGAACTGCATCTCGGCCGTATCATTAATTACCAGACGGACAACTGTTCAACTATTCATTATATTCTTGACGCACACGCTGCATTAAATGTATTACCCTTTCATATGTATATCATTTAATGTATTGGACCTTTCATGTACAGCCTAAAGGCTATAAATACCTTGTATCATCCTCATTCAAGGAGACCGGAATTTCTTGAGAGAATTTGTAATCAAGAATTCCACAAACACTCAGCAATAACATAACAGTGGACGTAGGCTTTATTCCTAGCCGAACCACTTTAAAAATCTTTGTCTTATTTATTTATCTGTGATTGAATAATTAGAGCGATCTAGTTTTTTACATCAACACCATGTTTAAGCTTTATCGGTTAATGATTTTGAGAACTCCCTCAACGTGAGTTTCTTGTTATTGTAGTGAGATCCTAGATGTTCGATGAAGCGTTTGATGTGCTCCTTTGGGTTCCCCTTTCCTGATGTATTTATCAAAGATAGTAGGGATATAGTCCTTCGAGTAAGGCTCATCGTTGTATTCTTGGGCATAGGGCGCGCAAAAATCATCATACACTGAAGCTACCTCGCTAGTCACCTACGAGGAGGCTGCTATCATCTTCAACAACTCTTTTTTCATTTCTTTCCTCATCGCTTCTAACGCGGACGCTGGTGTCTTCTCATCCATGGAAGTAGTAGCCAGAGGGACCACTAAAGGCACGCTCCTTACGCTTGGACTATCCACCGTAGGTGGAATGCCCGTCACACCCGTTACGCTTGCCACACCCGTTGTGTCTATGGGACCATTCCCCGTGGGAACATCCAGAGTAGCATTCATAGGAGCTACTGGGACCACTCCATGTGTCACAAAAGATCTAGGATGTATTCCCCCTCCTAGGACCATGGCCTCCCTAAGTGTCTATACAAATTCAAAAAACTTACCCATGAGAAGTTTCATTTGCGTTGGTCCTAGGACAAAAGTAGTAGAGGCTTGGGTAACTATTGGGACTCCATTCATCGTTAGATCTTGGGCAACCTCTACCTAAGGAGGAGGCCCGCTTCTTGGATCTTCCATCTCTCTCGCCGCTTATTCCTAATTACATTGGATATCAACAAAGTTGAGTCTACGATTAACGTTATCTAGTGATATACTCTTTTGTTAAAATAATACCTCCCCAGTACAGTCGTCAAATGTAAGAGGGTGCTTTAGATTAGATGGAGGCATAACCCCTTTTGAGTACAGTAATGACAAGTTAATCGAGAACACTCCTGATTAATTACAAGACACACGGTCATAATCCAGTGAAGATAAACTCAGATTGAACTCACAAACCTCTCGTGTATAACTCAGAAGAAAATAATTAACTCGTAAGTAACTCATTTGCAGGGAGAGAGAGGTAAGAAATCTTCGTAGTAAATGACAATGGTGGGGGTGTAAGAGCTCTAGTTTTGCAATAACTTCTTTCAGATGATAATCTCTCTCTAGCTAATAACCTCTAGGAAGAACCCTCTCTCTTAGAAGTCGTTGAGGCCAATAAATAACCCCCACACCACTCCCGAGATGCCTCAATCATTTACGACTGTGAAAGACATCCCTCAACCTTTATGTCACAAATATTTAATGCCCGATGGACTAGTCAGCTCCACATCATGAGCATTATATGCCACGGCATGCCTTTTGCCTAACCATTGTGCGTCAGGGGGCTGCCGTCATAGAGGTGGATCACCAACTATCTGACAACCCAAAATACCATGATGGTTTACTTCAGTGTGAATTTGAAATTTCTTAGCTACCTACTGACATCACTTAAAGTAGATGTGACATCAAGTAGAGGGTTGTTTAGTTCACAACTCAATGCATGATGGAACTCAAGGTTGCTTCGCCCAAGGTTCCACGATCAAAGGACCTTCGGTGTTTTACCAGGTGTATCTAAGATGGTTAGGATAATCCCTAATGCTGCCTCACTTCTCAATCCTTTAAACCAAGTCCCTCTGAAGTTACCACGATAAGGTCATTCGATAGAGCATTAAAGCTCTCACAGGCCCTGCCATGCCTGGTCTCTTGAGAGTACCATTTGTCCTGACACTAAATAGCCTTATAATCGTTACAGCTCATAGTCAATATAAACAAAAGATACAATAAGACTAATCTCTCTTGGCCATTTTCTTCGCTGGAAGATCTCCTTGGGCTGCCAAGCTGAAGTACCTCTTTTGAGCAGCCGCACTGAGCTGCCTTGCTTGAGCTGCATCGCAGCCTTAATCCCTTGAGTTTGTTGAATTAGCTGGAGGGATTATCTCTAATCTAGAGATTATCTTCAAGCCCCCCTACACCACCAAAATAGGTATATATAGAATTTTAGAAAATCTGAGGCAGCATAAAATTTTATCAGGTTCGGACCGGTTCATTTTTTATCATTATCGGATCAGTTCAATCAGACATAATTCTCTATATAAAAATGCTAGACGGATCGGTTTGTTTTTCTTCTTAAAAAGATCAGTTCGGTCTGTAAAAAAATTATTACTTCCTTAACTTATCTCGTTTTTATAAAAGCATTTTAGTAAGAATTTCCCAATACTAAAATGAAACTTTAAAGAACTTAAAACCCAACCTTACCAATGTAATTTTATCAAGGCTTCGTTGAAGATTTCTTGACATTCGGATCCATCTTGATGCGTGTATGCTCTTGAGCATTCCATCGAAGTTTGTAGCGGTATACGACATACTATCATGTCAGCGGACATGAGAAAAATGTCCTTACAAATCTCCCCCTACGTCTATCCAAGCTAATAAGCACCCAAAAGTGTATAATTTATGCCCCGAATAGATGCATTTTAGTCGCCTGTTTTTTAATAAAAATGGCCTTATGTTCGTATATGTTTAATTCTCACGTCAATACGCAGCTGTGATGTTAACTGATGCTAAACCTAGTCAATTGCGACACAAAAGCGATTACAACAGTGCAACGAAGAAATCCAAAGAGATCGCGAAGTCAGAGTCCCATTGAGCTTGCCCAGAAGAGTTTCGATGCCCTAAACCGTGTCCCGAAACTCTAACCTAATCCTAAACCGAGCCCAGTCTATACCCCGAGCCTCGTGTGTGTTTAGTTTCTACTTTTTCAATTTTCTAGATTTTTATTTGAGTCATTTTATTTTTACGGTTTATTTTAAATTTATTTAGAATTTTCTAGGATTTATTTTCTATTCTTATATTTCTTTATTCTGATTTTGATTTTTATTAGTTTTCAATCTTTATTTTATTTTATTATTTTTCTTAGGATTAGTTTTAAGGAATTTATTTTATTTTCCTTTAGCTTTTAGTTTTAATTTATTTAGTTAGGATTTTTAGTTTTTTTAGTTTTTATAAAGTTTTATTTATTTATTTTTATTTTTGAGTCTCTTAGTAATAGAGTAGAATTTTATTTTTAGATTTTAATTTATGTTATTTTATTTTAGTTTAGTTTTTTAGGTAGTGTTATTTTATTTGAGGGTCCAAATTAAACACACTCACTTACACCCAATTTCCATACACCTAACAAACACACATATACACCCTCACCCTCACCCTTTTTCCCATACACACTCACACACCCAATCAACCAACCCATCTCCTTCCCCACACACCCACATACTATATCTCTTCCATTAACACACCCCAAAACTCCATAACCACACAAACCTCAACCCTAAAACTCAAAACCCGACCCCCTAATCTCTCCCAACTCGCCAAACCTACCTGAGCCAGTACCCATATCCAAACCGGAAAACCCCAAACTTGGAGCCATTACCAGCGACCAATAAAACCCCATACCAAAACCAACTTCCAAACCCAAACCCGAGATCCCCCATAACCCGACCCCACCTGCCCCTATCTTCCAACTCTGCCAAACAACCCGAGACACACCAACCCGGACCAACACCAAACCCGAGTTGCTCGACTGGCCACCTGTTCAATTAAGCGACCTCCATCCAAACGAAAACAAATTTCACCCTATTACATACCCTCTTCCTTTATCCCACCAATACAGGAACTCATCCACTTGCCAAATCCCAAAAAAATCTCCAACAAAACCGACTTCGTGAGTTACATTATAAATGAGAAGGGAAGCTCATTTAAGAAAGGGGAGTCTCATATATCAGATACGCACAACGAGAGACAGAGAAAAGAGAGACAGCAAAGGGTACAAAAAATGGTCAGAAGAAAAGAAAAACAATATAGTTTAGGATTACAAAAAAAATTGTGGGTTCATTTTTTTATTTTATTTTTGTAATCCAGCCTAGTATTTGTGAAGATACTGGGATGAGCGTTCATGCACACATTTGACAAAGGAATTATTGCGTATTGTATTTCTTGCATTTTCTATTTAATTTCCTATTGAATGTTTGTGACTACTCTTAATTTCTAATCATGCTTGGCTAAACACCCCATTCAAGGGGTGGGATGAAATGCATAGGTTGAGTTAATTAATTGAATAATTGTTCTTTGATGTTTTCTCGGCTAATTAAATTGGGAAAAATCACACATTGATTTATATAACGAGTCTTAATAAATTAATGTTAAAAAATGATATTTGATTTTTGGATGTGACTTAGAGGTAGGTTTTGTTCTTATATTCAAGTATTAATTCTTTGTGTGCAATTTAAAGATCCGTACGAATTTTTATGAATTGATCTTAGGAGTTAATTTGTAAAAATAAGTATGAATAAAAAAATAATTGTAGTGACAATTCCGGATTTAATTGCTAAAAAAAATGATGTTGAATTTAGGATTGTAACGAGAGTTAAGTTTCAAATTAAATATTATTTCAAATTATTCATTTGAATAATTAGGACATTAAATTAATTTAACTATGCGGTGCAATCCCCTCTCTTGTTTCTTCTCATAGATCTTTAACTATATCACTTTTTAATTTTTTATAGTCATTTTAATTGCATAAATTTTCGTTTCCACCCTTGAAATTGTTTTTAATTCTATATAAAAAATTAAGAAATTAAAAACACAAAAAGATTAATTTTATAAAAATTGAAGTTGCAAGTTTTCACGATAACAATTTCAACACTGGAAATTGGATTGATACTCAAATTTACCACGATACTGAATTCTTAACAAGTTTTATAGGTGCTGTCAAGGGAATTTTGATACTCGAAGTTTATCTGCAACGACATTCCAAATCCATATCTAAGAAAGACACAAATTTAAAGTAATCAAATGGCGCCGTTGTCGATTGCTTGAAGATTGAAGCCCGTGAAGATTTGTAATTTTTATTTTTATTTTTTATTTTTTATTTTTAGTGTAGTTATTCCTTCCTATCCCCCCTCATATTGGTTGTTTAGGATTATTGAGGCCTTGTAATTAATTTGGGTGCACTTTGACACCATTTTATTATTTTTGTAATAATTATTCAAACCTTCAAAAAAAGCGAAAGGGAAACCGGATAAGGTAGAGAGAGGGTGTCCAAAGGCGAGGATTTTTTAAGCCTCTCTACTTTGGATCGGTTGGACTCCCGAGGATGACTGAAGTATGCCTACTTCCCCTCAATCGACTCAACTCGGTCTTCACCCCACGTGTGTAAAAATCGTGGGAGGTAAACTATTTATCACTCGCGAATCTCCTACAAGAGAGTTAATTTTTTTGTGCTACTTGATCCTATATGCTTTTCATTTATGTGTCGCACTTAAATTGGATGGTTTGATAAATAAATTTACCTAAGACCTCTGTTCGGTCATTGCAATGAGTTGGTATTTCATCACCCACTCAATCACATCTCCATTTGTTTGTTACCCGTGCTCTCGCTTAAATTAAAATCATTCAACTAGCAAGCCAAGTAGGAACGGTGTTCACTAGGACCCTTTCGAAGCGAGACCCTCGTAGGATACTCTAGTGAGTCCTTTCTAACCCTGTAAATCTTCATTCAATTATCTTAAGACTTTTGTCTAGGGAAACTGTGTTTTAAGTGAGGTCGCCCAATAAAACAGGTTTGTGCTTTCCCCAGCATGGTACGGGATAATTGTTTATTGTAGTAGATATTTTGGTGAGCCTTAACTAGTAAACATCTTGTCTCTTGGGAAGAAACTAGGAACACACTTTTACCCGAGATGCCTAAGATTCTGTGTTTTTCTCGCCCGCGGACAAATTAAAATTGACTACCCACTCACTTAACTTGGAGATAATAATTTGGCTATGTGCTCGTTTGGACTTGTTCCCTTTGTGTACATACAAAAATATTTTCCATTTTTTCTTCTTCTCTCCAAGCACCATAAATATTTTTCATTTTTACTTCCTATATTTACAAAAATCCAAAAATATTTTTCATTTTTCCTTTCTTCCATAAACCGAAAAATATTTTTCGCTATTTTTATGCCAAATTGGCACCGAATCGATCATCACTTAACATGTTCTCCTAGTGATCCATCTCTCAATTCCCTCTAAGGTGATCGTGATCTCTTATCTTTGATTTTCCTCCTCATCTTCACGATTCGTGTTCTTCTTCATCGGATACGCCTAGTTCTCCCTCTTCCCCTACTTCTATTACCCCACCCATCATGGCTGATGAACGTGCCTTAAGGGACTACTTTTCCCCGATTACGGCCACTCCGCCTTCATGTATCGTTCTTCTGCCCACTACGATCATGAAATTTGGAATTCTCCCCACGACTATTTCTATGTTGACCAGTTTTCATGACCGTGAACGTGAGTCTCCTTATACTCACTTGCCGAAATTTCTCACTGTGTGCGCTACTTTTAAAAATTAAAAATTAGACGAAGAGGATATTCGTCGTCGGTTATTTCCCTTTTCTCTCCACAATATTTCATCCATGTGGATCCATTCCTTGCCCACGGATTCGATCCAAACTTGGGAGCGACTTGTCAAGAAGTTCATGTCTAAGTTCTATCCCATGAGCAAAACAAATTAAATGTGCCAAGCAATTCAGGATTTTTGACAAAAGCCTACCGAATAGTTTTGTGAAACATGGGGTTGTTTTCAAGACTATTTTAATAGTTTCCCACATCATGGTCTCGAGAAAATTTGTTTAGTCCATAGTTTTTACAATGGTATTATCCCTTATTCTCGCACCATGATTGAATCCATGCATAAAGGGAAGTTCACGCATTTAACTCCCACTGTCGCCTATAATCTTCACCTTGAATCAAGCGATGACTCCCGAGATTGGGAGGGTACAATGCATTTTTGAGATCTAATCGTCCATGTGTTGGGACCACTTCTGAGGTAAGAAATGATCCTGATTTTAAAACTTTGCAGACATCTTACACTCATTAACCAAAATCGTTGACGCTCTCAGTTATACAATGCAATAAAATGTTTCACTATCTAAACAAGCGATGTTTGTCAATGATTCTAGTCCTTCTTCTTATAATGTCTTCTTAGGTCAAGATCATTTAGCTCATTTGTTCCCCCTCCTTTTAGATGATCCCGAACCCACCATGGTCCAAGCATATGCCTTTGATACCACTAGGAAACCCATTCCCCGGTCGTTTACTTACAATCATAATAATAGGAATCGCGCCTATTTGTCTTATAAGTACGACCATAACTCTGCTCCTTACCAACCACAACAACATACTGGTGGTCCCCCTGGGTTTCCACACAACTCACAAAGGCAACCTCGTCCTCCTGTCCCGCATTAGTCTACTTCTTACCATCAACCACACTTTTCATCTAACTTTGTCCCTAGCGATGAGCATTCAAACAATAATAATCAGCATGTTCATGTTACCCCTCCGGCCTTTGAGTATTCACAACTACTTCTTTCTCAGCACGAGTTGGTTCCCAATAATCTTATACACCTCTGCCCAATTCATCAACCTCTTCTATCGAGAATATCCTCACTCAGTTTATGACCAATAAGAGTCAAGCCCTCCAACGGCTTAAGAAACATTTTAACCAATTCGAATCTGAGCAAGAGAAAGGTCATTTCCCCAGTTAACCCATTGCTAACCCTAAGGTAATGGCAAAGACTCGGCCTACGAGGTTGGTTCCACTTCCAATCCACCCAATTACCAAGAGGATATGAAAGTGGTGTCAAGTTGATAATGGTGTTCATGCTCCCACTAATGTCCCCAACCCACCAATACCATCTTTAGAGTCTATCCCCAAGGTTACCCCACCATCTAAATCCACACCTCACACTAGGTTCGAGCCTACTAGGCCCACCTCTGTTTATGTGACTAAAACACCCTTCCCTCATTAGTTAGCTCCCACTAAGAAATCCCAGTAATTTGATGAGATCAAGAAAGTCTTTTAGAATTTTCACATTAACATTCCCTTCCTCACCCGATTCAATAAGTCCCTTCGTATTCCAAATTTGTGAAGGACTTGTGCACTGTTAAGCGTAGGACCAATGTTCCTCGTGATGCTTTCCTCACTAAGGAAGATACTCCCCTTCTCAATAATAACGGTGATGTGAAGTACAAAGACCCTAGTCATCTGACTATCTCTTGCATATTAGGCGATAAGTTCAATGCTAGTGCTTTACTTGATCTTGGGGCTAGTGTGAATTTGTTACCTTACTCCCTCTACTTTGAGTTAGGTTTACAAAACATGAAACCTACACGGGTTACTCTTCAGCTTGATGATCATTCCGTGAAAGTACCTAAGGGAATCATTGAAGATGTTTTGGGGAAAGTTTTGGACTTTTACTATCCTATGGATTTCATCATCTTAGACACTCATGCACCCGACCAAACCAATACTCCTATCATATTAGGTCACCCTTTTTTGTCCACTTACAATGCCATCATTAATTGTCAAGATGGTTCCATGAATCTATCTTTTGTCAACATGACTGTCGAAGTCAATATCTTCCACCTTATACAACAACAGGCTGATGTCAACTTAACTCCTTAGTTAGCGAAATGTTGGACCAAACTTACCATGCCAATCCTCTCCAATACTATTTGGCTCATTTTGGATCCGATTTTGACATTTATTCCTCCATCTCTGAACTAAATGACATATTAGATTCCATTCCCCTGATGCACACTTCCTCTTGGGATCCTTCCTTCGATCCCCTCTATGTTAATACTCTTCACTCTGTGGCTCACCCTGTTCACCCTTACGAAATCACTGCTACTGATAGTTATTCGGACTCTGTTTCTGCATCTAAGTCCGATGTCACTCCGACCCCACCTATTAATTTGGAGCTTAAACCCTTACCTCTCGAGTTGAAATATACTTTCTTAGGCCCCAATAACCATCCTCACCCTGACATCATTGCTTCCGATTTGACCCCTGCATAAGAAGAGCAATTAGTCCACACTCTCACTCAGCATTGCACCGCTATAGGATGGACCATTTTAGATATTCACGATGTGAACTGAAATGTTTGTAGTCATCACATTCATATGGAGAAGAATTCCAAGACTTCTCGTGAACCCCAACATCGACTCAATACTTTTATAAAAGAAGTCATGCGCGCTGAGATTTTTAATTTGTTCGATGCTGGTATTATCTACCCCATATCAGATAGTCAGTGGGTTAGTCCTATTCACATTGGACCGAAAAAGTCTGGTTTCACCATTGTCAATAATAGTGATAATGAGCTTGTACCCACCTGTATGCAAATGGGATGGCATATTTGTATCGACTATCGAAAGCTTAATGATGTCACTCATAAGGACCATTTTCCTCTTCCCTATATTAACCTAATGCTCTAACATTTAGTTGGCCATGCGTATTACTGCTTCCTTAACGGCTATTCAGGATATAACTAATTTCCCATTGCCCCTGAAGACCAAGAGAAAACTACCTTCACATGTCCCTTAGACACTTTTGCCTACTCTCGCATGCCCTTTGGCCTTTACAATGAAGCGGAAACTTTTCAATGATGTATGATTAGCATTTTTAGTGACATGGTAGAATGTTTTCTCAAAATCTTTATGGATGATTTCTCCGTGTTTTGTTCTTCCTTTGAGCAATTCCTTTCTCACCTCACTATGGACCTTAAATGGTGTCAAGAAGAAATTGGTCCTCAATTGGGAAAAATGCCACTTCATGGTAAAAAAGGGGATTGTTCTAGGTCACGTAGTCTCTCCCAACCGTGTTGAAGTAAATAAAGCAAAAGTCGACATACTTTCCACGCTTCCCATTACTGTCTGTTAAGGACATTAGCTCCTTCTTAGGACATGCGGGCTACCATCGTTTCATCAAGGACTTTTCTAAAATTGCTCAACCTTTAACAACCCTTTTTCTAAAGATGTTCCCTTTATCTTTGATGACGTGTGTGTCACTTCTTTTAAGCGACTTAAGGCCGAGCTTACTTATGCTCTTATCATTTAGCCTCCTAATTGTTCTTTACCTTTTGAGCTCATGTGTGATGCCTCTGATTTTTCTCTCGATGTCGTACTTTGTTATAGGGTTTCTAGATGTCGTATTCTCACTCGATAAGTTTAGGTCCTATTTCATCGATTCCCCTATCAGCATTTACACTGACCATGCCGCCTTGAGGCACCTTCTTTAAAAGAAGGATTCTAAGCCATGATTGATACGGTGGATTCTCTTTCTTTAAGAGTTTGACATTGAAATTCGTGATAAGAAAGGGTGTAAAAATTTGGTTGTTGACCATCTCTCCTACCTTACTGTTTCCTCTAAATCTGATCTTGTCCCTATTTCTGAAACATTTCCTAATGAGCAACTTTTTACTATCTCCACCTCTCCTTGGTATGCTAATATCATTAATTTCCTTGTTACCGACCAACTTCCCAATCATTGGTCGAAACACGAGCGTTCTAAGTTCATGGCCCAGGTGAAATTTTACTCTTGGGATGATCCATTCCTTTTTAAGTATTTCCCTAATCGATTCATTTGTTGATGTGTTCCTGACCATGAACAGTCCAATATTTTCTCCTTTTGTCACGATGGTGCCTGTGGCGGCCCCTTTAGCTCTAAGAAAATCGCCACCAAAATTTTGCAAAGAGGTTTCTACTGGTCCAATCTTTTTCGAGATGCCCACAACTACTTCAAACTTGTGCCAAATGCCAACAATCTGGTCGTATCTCTCGTCATCACATGATGCCTCTCACGCCCATTCTCATCTTCAAAATCTTCGATGTGTGGGACATTAATTTCATGGATCCTTTTCCCTCATCTCATGGTTTCTAATATATTCTTGTTGCAATTGATCATGTTTCCAAATGGATAGAATCCATCGCTTGTCGCACCAATGACCATTGTATTGTGGTTAGTTTTCTTATGTAGTATGTCTTCACACGTTTTGGAACTCACAAAGCTATCATTACCGATGGGGTTACCCATAAAGCTCAAATTGAGTCTTTAAACATCTCGTGAAAAAGTATGGTGTTACCCACAAAGTTGGTCTCTCTTACCACCTTCAGACTAGTGGTCAAGTTGAAGTTTCCAATCGCAAAATCAAGAAAATCCTAGAAAAAATAGTTAATCTTAATAGGAAATATTGGTCCTTACGCTTGAACGATGCTTTATGGGCATATCGTACTGCTTTTAAGACTCCGATTGGCATGTCTCCTTATCGCTTGGTCTTGGTAAACCATGCTACTTACTCGTCGAGCTTGAACATCAAGCCTATTGGGCTGTTAAAGCTCTTAATTTTGAAATCGACGAGGCTGGCATCCATCGAAAGATACAACTTCATGAATTAGAGAAGATGTGGAATGATGCCTAAGATTTGTTTAAGAAGTACAAGGACAAAATGAAGTGGATCCATGACCAAAGCATCCTCCGCAAGGAATTCCACCCTGGTTAGAAAATGCTGTTATATAACTCCCGTCTTCATCTCTTTCTCGGGAAGTTAAAAATCAGGTGATGTAGACGCTTTATTATTGAATCTGTTACTCCCTATGGTGCCATCACAGTTCAAAATCCTATTCAAGTCAACGATCAATGATTGAAGACTTTCTTAGATCTAGGCCCCTCTCACATAGAAGAAATTGACCTCATTGACCCCATTTATGAAGACTGACTGTTCAGTCTTGTTTGGGGGTGATTATCATCACCCGATTTTTCTGTCGCCAAGTTCTTTCATAGTCTTTATCCTTAGGGAGAGTTCCCATTGGTCTGGACGAAGATGTTAAACTTAGCACTTCCAGGAGGTAGCCCGTTGTTCTTGTTTCTTCGTATAAGTGTTATCCTATTTGGGGGTGGTGTTTCACACCACCAAATGATTGTCACATGCTTTATAGACTTGTCCAGATTTTTGTATCGCATCTGTTCCTCAGGTTTCATATTTACTCCCTCATGTGGTATAATTTCATTAGCGTTTCATTATGGTAATATATTTCCTCCTTTCTGCTTTTATTTTTAAATATGGTTTTAAACATCGAGGACGATGTTCTCTTTTGTTTGGGGGTGGAAAATTTATCAAAATCATACCTCTTTTGAAAAATTTCATAAACAAGTGATTTTAAATATTTTGTGCTGTTAAATTTTAAAAAAATTATGACATAAATTGTTTATCATCCCTCTTTAATAATATCAGAATACCCATGTTCGAAACTTAAATTATGCTTTTTCCATGAAATTAAATAATGCCTCTTAAAATCATACTTGCACTATGAATTCCTAAACTCGTCAATTTTAAACTATCACGTCTACAATCAATAGTTTAAGAGTATTTATATTCTCAAGAGATCCTTAAAAGATCATTAGTTGTGACTTAAACCCGTGAGATTTGAGATTTTCATCTTTTTTTAGGGTTTTTACGTATCTCCAAGTCACGAGTTAACTCAACTTTCTTTGGGTACCGCACTTAGTCGTTGCATGATCTCATTATTTTTTTCAAATTTGTCTTAATCATAGAGAATGACATCATCTTCGAGTTAAAAGAAACATGTGTCTTGTAGTTTTTCTCGAGCAATAAACTGATTTTTCCATACACTCATCTCTTTCACTTTCACCCACTATAATTTTCCATATTACCCTTATCCATATATCCCAAATACCATCCATCACTACCATCATTTTTAAGAAAAAGTGTGTTTGAAATTATCAATGTAAATTGACTTCATTTGTGTTATGAAAAGAAAAATGTATCACAATAAAAAAGGGAAAAACAAGAGAAAAACAAAAATAAAATAGAAAAATGAGCAGAAAAAAATAGAAAAGAAGAAAAGGAAAGCTTGCGATCATAAATTCAAAAGATGAAGACATTAGTCAGTCACAATGTGCTTCACTCTCCTCAAAAACCCTACATTATCATCCCCATTTTCCCCTCACACCTTTCATAAATCACATTTTCACCCTTGGTAAAGTGTTCGGGCAAATGAGAAGACTTTATGGTGACTAACTCAACATTCTCAACATAGTGGTTAGCATTCCTTCATGAGATCATATTTTTTTCATGTATCCGTCATTTTCAATCAAGTGTGTGAGACGTTTGAACTCGTTTACATTTACTCACATCCTCACACAGCGGAGAGATACACTTACCCAATTCTCAGAGAGTTCGATTCAGAGAGATATATCCAGTGAGAATTGAAGTCAAAGCTTGATTCTATAAAGGAAATCTAGGAATTACTCTAATGACACTTAAGATTGTTTCACATTAGTGCAGGCTGAGTTTTAGGAAGGATTACGATTTTGAGTAATTTTATATCTCCTTTTGATAGTTAAATATGGTGTTCCTAGTTGTCCTTTTAAGTTGGGTTGTATAGCGTTTCATTGTTAAATAAGAAACTTCATGCAATAAACTTTTGAATTTTGTGGGTATATTCACTACAAACCCTCACGAGACACCACTCGTCTTGTAGAGCAACTTATAAGTTTAACGGCTTGTTGCACATGCTAAGTGCAATCGCCAATGACAACGAAAGTGACACACTTTTGGATACTTATCTATGTTTTCTCTCTAATTTTTGCTCGAGGAATATTAATGTTCTGTTTGGGGATGGTGTGATAAGCACCCAAAAGTGTATAATTTATGCCCCGAATAGAAGCATTTTAGTCACTCGTTTTTAATAAAAATGACCTTATGTTCGTATAAGTTTAATTCTCAGGTCAATAAGCAGCTATGATGTTAATTGATGCTAAATCTAGTTAATTGTGACACATAAGCAGTTAAAACATTGCAACGAAGAAATCCAAAGAGATTGGGAAGTCAGAGTCCCATTAAGCTTACCTAGAAGAGTTCCGATGCCCCACACTTTCTCCTAAAACCCTAACCTAATCCTAAACCGATCCAAGTCTAGACCTTGAACCTCGTGTGTATTTAGTTTGTACTTTTATATTTTACTAGATTTTTATTTTGAGTCGTTTTATTTTAAGGGTTTATTTAGATTTATTTAGAATTTTCGAGGATTTATTTTCTATTCTTATATTTCTTTATTCTGATTTTGATTTTTATTAGTTTTTAATATTTTTTTTTATTTTATTATTTTTCTTAGGATTAGTTTTAAGGAATTTATTTTATTTTTCTTTAGTTTTTAGTTTTAATTTATTGAGTTAGATTTTAGTTTTTTTTTGTTTTTATAAAGTTTTATTTATTTATTTTATTATTGCTTTTATTTTTGAGTCTCTTAGTAATATAATAGAATTTTATTTTTAGATTTTAATTTATTTTATTTTAGTCTAGTTTTATTTTTTTAGGAAGTGTTATTTTATTTAAGGGTCCAAATTAAACACACACAACACAATCACTTGCACCCAATTCCCATACGCTTAACAAACACACAAATACTACCTCACGCTCACCCATTTTCCCATACACACTCACACACCCAATCAACCAACCCATCTTCTTCCCCACACACACACATACTCTCTCTCTCTTCCATTAACACACCCAAAAACTCCATAACCAAAAAAACCTCAACCCTACAACTCAAAACTCGACCCCCTAATCTCGCCCAACTCGCCAAACCTACCTGAACCAGTACCCATATCCAAACCGGACAACCCCAAACTCGGATCTATGAACCGTGACTAATAAACCCCCATACCGAAACCAACTGCCAAACCCCAAACCCGAGCTCCCCCATAACTCGACCCCCATTTGCCCCTGTCCGCCAGCTCAGACCAACAACCCGAGACACACCAACCCGAACCCAGGTTGGATGAATCCAACCCGTACCAACACCAAACCCAAGTTGCTCGACCTGCCACCGGTTCAACCAAGCGACCTGCATCCAAACCAAAACCAATTGCACCAAATTCCGTACCCCTTCCCTTATCCCACCAAGACAGGAACTCATCCACTTGACAAATCCTAAAAAAATCTCCAACAAAACCAACTTCGTGGGTTACACACAACAAAACACAGAAAAAGGAAAGAGAGAGATCTCAAAGGGTACAAAAAATGGTCAGAAAAAAAGAAAAAAATATAGTTTAGGATTACAAAAAAAATTGTAGGTTCAGTTTTTTTATTTTATTTTTGTAATGCAGTCTAGTATTTGTGAAGACATTGGGAATCGTATTCATGCACACATTTGACAGAGGAATTACTGTGTATTGTATTTCTTGCCTTTTCTATTTAATTTCCTGTTAAATGTTTATGACTACTCTTAATATCTAATCATGCTTGGCTAAACACCCCATTCAAGGGGTGGGATGAAACACATATATTGAGTTAATTAATTGAATAATTGTTCTTTGATGTGTTTTACGGTAATGAAATTGGGAAAAATCATACATTAATTTATATAACGAGAGTTAATAAATTAATGTTAAAAAGTAATCTTTGATTTTTGGATGTGACTTAGAGATAGGTTTTATTTTTATATTCAAGTATTAATTCTTTCGGTGCAATTCAAAGACCCGTATGAATTTTTATGAATTGATCTTAGCAGATAATTTGTAAAAATAAGTATGAATAAAAAAAATTTGTAGTGACAATTCCGCATTTAATTGCTAAAAAAGGATTTTGAATTCAGAATTGTAACGAGAGTTAAGTTTTAAATTTAATATTATTTCGAATTATTCAATTGAACAATTAGGACATTAAATTAATTTAACTATGCGGTATAATTCCATCTCTCGTTTCTTCTCATAAATCTTAAACTAGATTACTTTTTAATTTTTCGTAGTCATTTTAATTCCATTAATTTTCGTTTCCTCCCTTGAAATTATTTTTAATTTTATAAAAATTTAAGTTACAAGTTTTCACGATAACAGTTTCAACACTCGAAATTGAATTGATACCTATATTTATCAGGATACGTAATTTTTAACAAGTTTTGTAGGTTCTTTCAAGGGAATTTTAATACTCGAAGATTGTCCGCAACGACATTCCAAATCCATATCCAACGAAGACACAAACTTAAAGTAATCACAAGTACAAACTAAAAACATCCGAATTATCAATCTAAAAAATGACCTAAACAAATCTACCCTCCCAAGAACAAAAGTGGAAAGATAAACTATCAAGTCTTCAACCTTTGATTCACTAATCAAATCCTCAAGACTTAAATCTTTTCTCATCAGGGTGTGCAACATTATGATCTTCAATTGTACATACACACATGAGACAAAGCAAATACCTCATGATGTATCGAGTTTAAAATGATATAAAGCTTAAACATGAAAGCATAATCAATTCTCCCCTATACTTAAACTCCCCCATAAAGTCATAATTCGTTCTTACCCTTTTCATTTGTCCGAAATAGACAAGGAAAAGAATAAATCACATAAATCAAATCGGGATGTCATGGTAAACCCAGGAAAACAAACTATTTTGGATTTTTCAGATTTTTCATAGAAATATGCAACAAAAATGATGTTACAAAAATCGCACACCACGAATTTATACTAAGATAGACAAATCATGGAAACAGCATGAATGAGTGTGACTAAATTCGATAGGAAAATCAACTCAATCATGTCATGTGTGCAAGAGGCATAAGTGTACTCATAACGAATGAACATAAAAAAATTCTTAGGTGTAAAATTATTGAATTTAGATGACATCATCTTAATTATATTAACAAATAAAAGTATAATGATTTCCACACCAATAACGTTCAAAACTATGTAATGCTTTTTCATGACTTTCAAGGACGTGCAAACCGTATTGAATTCCATCTAAACTCCCTCATTAAAATGATAATGCTTTTTATTTTTCTTATGACGTGATAAAACTAAAACCTATTGGCCCCTTTTTGGCATAATTTTCTTTCTATTGCCTTTCAATTTTTTTGGGATCTTTTAAACCTCATTGGATCCCGAATAATTTTCAATTCCTCACTTTTTAGGTCCATTTGAATGGTGGCTTTATCGCAAAGGAAAAATATTAAATACCTATCGTAGACCTTTTCTGCTTTCTAAAATAAAACACACAAACTCACAAATGGTTTATATCTTGAACTACTTTTTGTCAAGTTTTATCGCATTTGGTTCATTGTATAGACAGAATTGAGATGGAAACACTCAACCAACATGTGATAGATAAGAATAAAAGTCAAAAAAATGCATGCATGTGTGCAATACAGGAAAAAAGAATCAAACAAGTAGGAAGCAACACTATATATCATCTCAAAGACTCCAAACTTTGTAAAGCACATGAATGACACAACATATTGTCTCAAAACACTATCAAATAGTCACATGGATAAATGGAATGAAATTGCGACTCGGTCATCCTAAGTGTTCATTCATATATGGTGTAAATAAAATACAAAACTCTTTTTAGGTTTTTCAATTTTTATCAAAAAACGAAAATCGTTTTGTATTTTTTCAAAAAAATTCAAAACAAAATCTTTTTGGGTTTTTAAAAAATGTATCCAAATGGAGAATATAAATACACAAAATGATACATACTAGCAATAGGCAAAAATGTCATCATGAAAATCATCCTATTCTAGCAAACAATCTAAACCTCATCCATTAGGTGTGGAGGAGTTTTCCAAAGATGGTGGCATCTTTTGAAACAACTCCATCAAATCATGTGAAGTCTTGATTACTTGCTCCCAAATATATGCAAACTCTCTGATAGAGTTGCTTTTCGGTATATGCATCGTTGTTTGAAGCGTCTCTAATAAAAAATCTCAATTACCTACACAAATATATAACAAATCTAGAGAATAGTGGTAAGTGATGTATCAATCCAAATTTAAGGGTGAAACATGCAAGAGAGGAAATATGTAATTCATTTTTTTATTTGTTTTCTTTTTGGAATTTTCACTTTTTCTAATTTTTTTCAATATTAAAATAATTTTGAGATGCAGGTGAATTTAACTAAAATAAGAATAAGTAAATAAAACTAGAATAAAAATGTGAAAAATATAAAATATGGTGTGTGATGAGTGAAATGTAACTAAATGAGAGAAAAATATTAAAGGGATAGAAAATACATCCTCAGTTCACACAAATCAATCTAGTTTGTATTATTTTAATTTCATCAATTTCCAAAATACTTATTTAATTCAAAAGCTAATTCTCATTACACTAATGAATTATTCTTTTAGAAAAGTAAGTTTAATCCCCCCACACACTACTCTAATTTGAATTAAAATTAATCAAACAAATCACTCGCTAGGATCAGTTCATCCAACCAATTTTAATTAGACAATAATAAGACCAATAGTAGATGAAAATTATACTAGCATTTTAAATCAAGTGATAAGCCTATCTGTAGTTTGAATCAAATGATCAAATGATAATACAATTTTTAATCCTTTCACAAGGATGATTTTTCGTTTCTCAATGTGAAAATAAAGTTGGAATTAAATTTACTAATCAAAGGAAATTAAAAAATTAAAATTGACAATGAAATAAAATTGGATTCATGAGGGTTTTAATTCCTCCCTTTAGTGGGAGATTAGCCCTCCATAGTCATCATTTAACAAAAATAATAATTAATTAAGAGCATAAAATGAAAATTAGAGAGGAGTAATCAAACAAAAATTGCCTTCAATTGCATTAATTCTTCAATTCTTCCATCATCTCTCATTAATTACAAACACTCAATTTATTGAATTTTTTCTATAATCTAAAGAGAACAAATAAAAAAATCTAAACTAAAAAAATAAAAATGTTTCTCTCTCTAACTATAGAATTTTCCTCTCTACAACCTCATGTCTCAAAATGGGTCTTCTTCTTCCTCTTATAGTGCACATGGATCTAAGGGGGTAATTTGGGAAGGTTAATGGTGTAAGATAAAATGGGAAGAGGTTTTAGAATTCAGATGGTAATTTGGTAATGCACATGAGTGCATGTCGATTGAGAGTGTGTCTTCTGGGATAAATGGTGGAATGAGGTAATGTGGATAAGACAAATCAAATTTGTTAAAAAGGGGTTGGGGGTATTTTTTGAATGTGGAAAAATATTGGTTAAAAAACATGTGGGTTATTGTTTTGGTTGGTTTGACTTGGGTTTATTATGGTGAAGAAATCGTGGTTTTGGAAATGGGACATGGATTAGATGGGTTCTGAATTTTCGGGTTAGGATTAGAGGTGGGACTCATTGGGTTGAACCGGCCGAAGGCAGGGGCTACTGGATATGGATCACGATTTTAGTTGGTGGGTATCGCTCCGAGTGTACTGGAACTACCTAGAGCTCGTGTCGCGGGTTAAGGGGCTTGAGAATGGGAGTCTCAGGTTTACTGTTTGGGAAGTGGGTCGATCGGTTTATACTGAGATGGGTCGCTCATGTGTTGATGGGAAATGGGTTAAAGGTTTATTGTTGGTTAATGTGGTGGTGCATGAGAGGAGAGAGAGAAGTTCATTATGGTTGTGAAATGGGTGTAAGGTTTAGATGGATTGGTGTGTTAATGGTGGATGAGGAGAGAGAAATGGGTAGTGGGTGATTAGGAATGAAGATGAAGTGGGATAGTGTTGTGTGTGTGAAGGTGTAGGATAAGTTGGGTGAGGGTGAGGGAGTTATTTAGGTGTAGGTGAGTGTGTGTGTGTTTTGTGATTTTTTTTAGTGCACCTAATCTAAAAATAAAACTAACTAACTAACTAAAAATAAAACTAACAACCTAAAAAATTAAAATCAACTAAAAATAAAATCCTAATCTATAAAATAAACTCAAATAATAAAAGAAAAGAAATAACAACTAAAAATATAATAAAAATCAAATAAAAAAATAAATATCCTAAAAAAACACAATCTAATAAAACTAGAAAAATAAATTACTAAAAACCTATCCTAATAAAATAAAATAAAATAAAAAACTAAAAACTAATAAAAGTAAAATTAAAATTATACTAAATAAAAAGAAATAGAAAAAGAGAAAATAAATCCTAAAAATTATATGTAAATCTAAAATAAATCCTAAAAATTCTAAACAAATTCTAAAAACTAACACGACTCAAATAAAAATCCAAATATTATAAAAGTACAAAAAAAAACATGGACCTTAGGTGAATGTTTGGGCTAGGTTTAGGCTCGGGTTTGTGTTACGGGACAGGGTATACAAGCTTAGCTCCATTTTTGTTGTAATTTCCTTGATTTGAGCTTTTGAACACCGCAACATGCATTTGACCTATAAAATAAATAAATAAGCATATAAGACCCAATTTTTTAAGAATTAGCAACTAAAATACGTCTATTCGGGGTATAAAATGTACACTTTTGGGTGCTTATCACTCACTATCATTATGTGCAAGAAAAGTTTCATGAGTGGGTGCATGTGTGTGAACAGGTATCGTGGCATAACGTGGTATAGTTGTGTGCGAAACATAACCCAACTTAAAGCAAAACTCTCTAAGTTGCCCTCTTTTCTTAACGTGTGTGCAAACATAAACATGCTTAGGAACACCTCTCTCAAATTACCTCCTATGCATTCTCATAATAGGTACGGGACTCCTAGGTTGGTCGGGTCAAGAGTCATGTGAATCTATCACTAAAGCGGGAACCGGCTCGGGTGCAACAAAGGAAGTATATGCTTCTCTATGACCTTTTCCTAAACTCTCACCACTACTCAAAATGGGATTGAGAACCATCTTTCCAACCTTCTTAGATGCATTATCTAAAAGGACTTTGACCTCCCGGTTATGTTCAAGATCACATTCGAGTTGGGATACACACGTCGCCAGACTAGACACCATGTCGGTCAAATCACACTTTTCCCTTCTTAAAACTTCTTTCTCTCTCTCCAAATCAAAGACCCGATGACCTAAATCCTTATTATACTTCTTTGTTTGAAATGTCTTGGTGTACAAATCCCTAAAGGCTTTTATGAACTCACTTTTATCTCCACTTTGACACTCGCTCTCACCTCTACTAGAAACACTAGACTCATCATCGTTGATCTCATGACTAGCTAAAAAGGCAACAAACTTTCCTTGAGAAGACTTATCCTCATAATCTTTTACATCTTCCTCACTATCACTAAGGGTGGATGGCATAACAACTTTCTTACATTCTCTCCTAAGTCTAGTGGGACACTCAAACGACTTATGCTCTCTGCCATCAGACTCAAAACATGTCACCTTTTCAAAATCTTCCTCATCGTCTTTATCTTGCTCACCACTTTCTTTGGCCATATCTTTATTTTTCTCAAAAAAACTTTTATTGGAAGAATTATGTTGCGAAAACTTGAGAATTTGTTTTGAAATTCTCTGTAAGCAGGGCCATATCAAAATCAGACTCGGACTCATAAAGTCTCACTTTCTTTTTCTTATCACTCGTGGACACTTTCTTTCCCTTCATAAAATCTCACTTTCTTTTTCTTATCACTCGTGGACACTTTCTTTCCCTTCCTAGATTGGACTTTAAGTGTTGTCCCTCTATCCTTGGGTTTAACAGTGTCGGGGAAAATGTCAATTTCGTATGTCTGGAGGTCTCCTACCAACTCTCCTAGTCTCAGAAAACTCAAAATACCCAATGTGTTCAAAACAGTTACTTTCGGGATAAACGTTTAGAGTCAATTTATAAATGCCTTAAAGGTCGTGTGTGATAATGATTCGCATCAACTCGAAAAATTCCAATCACAAAATTATTTAATTAGAGTCAATTTATGAATTAAATTAATTCAGCCCATAAACTCAAAATATCCACATGCGTGCAGTGTCAAACCAACATAAATAGAATATACGACACAAATTTCAGGAAAAATCCCCTCAGGGAAAAATCTTTTTATTTCACTATAATTATAATCGCAACTTACACAATTACAATGAAATGCAGTTGGTAGACACATGAATACCCACATGTGTCGGACGGCATTGTCAGCAATGAATTACGCATAATAATCTAGAAGAACCACAGTCCTATCTTCAGTAAAGATCCACACGTAGCGAACCTCAATGACACGCAGCCATATGATGTAGAAAATATTTCCACAAAAATGTGAACACTAGAAATATTGTGTTCTAGGGTTCCAAAAGATTCACAAAATTATATGGGAATTTTGGTGAATCAAAATAGAGTTTTTGGACGAAACAAATATGATGACTTGTTGAATAAGGACTCTAAAAAATGTCTCCTAAAGTCTCAAATAAATACACCACCGAAATTGGTATATATAGACTTTAAATAAATCTGAGGCGGCGTAAAATTTTATTAGGTATGGACCGGTTCATTTTTTATCATTATCGGATCGGTCTGGTCAGACAAAATTCTCTATATGAAAATTCCAACTGGATCGGTTCATTTTTCTTCTTAAATGGATCGGTCCGGTCTATAAAAAAATTATTTCTTCCTTAACTTACCTCCTTTTAGTAAAAAATTCCCAATACTAAAATGAAACTTTAAAGAACTTAAAACCTAACCTACGAATGTTATTTTATCAAGGCTTCATTTAATATTTCTTGACATTCGGATCTATCTTGATGTGTGTATGCTATTGAACATTTCATTGAGGTTTTTAGCTGTATACGACATACTATTATTTAAGCGAACATAAGAAAAATGTCCTTACAATGGTTAGTGAGAAAGAGATAGAAGCAGATCCTACCAAGTTGAAATCCATACTCGAAATGCCACCATCCCGAGCGAAGAGGGAAGTTTGGGGACTCCTTCGAATATTGTAGTATATCAGCTGATTCATCAGCCAGCTGACTTCCATCTGTGAGACTATCTTCAAACTCCTCTGAAAGAATTTGACCAAAGTCTGGAATGAAGATTGCCAAGAAGCCTTTGACCAAATAATAAATACCTAACCCGGCCTCTGGTACTCATACCACCAAAGCATGGTCTTCCCCTACTACTTTACTTAACCATAATAGATACTGAAGCTAAGACTTTGCTACCCCAATACCTTGAAGAAACCCGCAAAGAGGGATCCCTCTACCATGTCAGTCACAAGTTGGCTAGGTACGAAGTTAACTACACGACCTTGGAGAAAGCAGATGTCGCCCTTGTCTGGGTCAACCAAAACCTACGGCACTACATGCTCGCCTTTTCCATCAAAATTGTGTCCCGAATGGATCCTATCAAGTACTTGCTCCCAAATCTTGCTTTGTCCAGCTGAATAGCCCATTGGTTGATGCTTTTAGTTGAGTTTGATATTGTACATGTCACACAAAAAGCCCTAAAAGTAAGATCCATCTCCGATTACCTTCCTGACTACCCTATAGAAGAAGCTGACGTATGGATTTTTGAATTCCCAGGTGAGAATATCCTCTATACATCCCAAGAACACTTTGATGGCAGATGTTCTTTGATGGTGCTACCAACAAGAAAGGGTATGGCATTGGGATCCTCCTAATTTCCCCAGATGACCCTTACACTCCCATTGATATAAAGCTAGATTTTCATCATACCAATAACATGACTGAATATGAGGTATGCACGGTAGACCTCAAAGTTTCCCCTAAGAAAGGAATTCGATACCTCTATGTCTATGGGGATTCAACCCTCATCATCGGTCAAGTATTCAGAATATGGAAAGTCAAGGACGAGAACATCTTAGCCTTCCATGCGCACTTACAAGAGCAAGCTTCCCAAATCCAAGAAATCACCTTCCACAACCTGCCCCGAGCAAAGAATAACCTAGTTGACGCCTTTGATACCTTAAACTCTATGATCGACATGACCAAAGGAATATCCATGGCCCCCAAAATTAAGATAATCCAACCTACTGCTGCCATATTGAGCTCATCACAGAAGATCTTGAGATAACCAACTACTGGTATTATGATATTTGGCACCTCCTCAAGCATGGTAGGTACACACAATTATAACAAAAAAGACCAAGAAATCCTTCGCAGATTAGATGCCCAGTATATTATCTGTGATAAAGCATTATTTAAGAGAAACTTCGATGGAACCCAATTTCACGGCATCACAAGGGCTGACATTGGAGAAATGATGTAGAAAATCCACATCGTGGAATATGGACCCCACAAGAACGACCATATGCTAGACAAGAAAATCATCTGAGAAGGTTACTATTGGACTACCATGGTTCATGATTACACAGCCTATGTTTGAAGATGCCTCAAATTCCAGCAGTTTTCTAATCTACAACACTTGACTCCGCAGTAATTTTATAATCTGACTTCTCCCTGGACTTTCTACATATAGGGCATCAAAATTATAGGGAAAGTTAATCCAAAGGCCTCCGATGGACATAAATTCATTCTGGTTGCCATTGATTAGTTCACCAAATGGGTCGAAGACAAATCATACGCAATGATGAATGTCAAGTGTAAAAAATATGATTGTGTGATAATTGATTAAATTTGCAAATATCTAATTTGGCACACTTATTTAATTAGAGTCTATTTTTAAACAAACTAATTCAGCCCCTAATCATTCAACTGCGTGTGTGCATGTGTCAAACCATAAAATAAATAAATCACGCGACAGAAGCCTAAGGAAAAATCTCTGCAAGGAAAAACCTTTTTATTTCTAGAACTTTGAAGAATTTACAAGACCATTGACTTACATACAACCTAATAATCGCCCATAAGTGTAATGCACGGTGTCTTCGTCAAACCTCCAAAGCAACGGCTAGAAATATTGATATAAAAATACCCGCAAGTGTCAGTTCTTATGTCGTCGGCTGGAACTTTCCCGTTCCAGGATGGCATCAATGAAGTAGAAAATAGCTTCTCCATAATATGTGAACTTTGTAAGTACTCCCTCCACAATAGCATGCAACTGTCGGTTATAGAGCTCTCCCAACAAAGTATGAACAAAAGAAAAATATGTTCTTGGGTTCCACAAAACAATTCACAAAAAAGTAATTGGGATTTTGTGAATTAAAAACAAAACATTTTAACCCTTAAAATTGTTGGAGAAAAACTTTCTGCCAAAAGGTATTCAATTAAAACTGGGAAGATACACAAAAGTTTCAAAAGAATAAGACTTTTAAAAGTTTAAACTGTTCTCCATGTTTTTCTAGGTTGCTAAGACCCCTTTTTATACAAAATCTGAGTTGGTCAAAGGATAAAAATTACAGTAGCATGTCAGCCAAAAAGTTATCTCGCTCGAACAAGAATGACATCTCGCGCGAACGAGATCATGTGTCGTTCGAATAACTATGCGCGACTTCCCAATGTTGTTCGAACGAGATTGATATCTTGCTTGAACGACCTTGGCATCGAAACCGAGGTACATTTACTGCTGAAGCAGTTTTTCACAAACATTTATAAAACCTCTTTAAAAATATTTTTATATAAAATCTTTTTAAAAACATTTTAAAAATATCCCAACACTCTTAATATGAAATGTAAATGAAACATTAAAACAATATCTTACCAAAGTCCATATTGTTGGGCTTGAATGTTGAAGGCAATTAGTAATTAGGATCCATCTTCTGTAGATGCAATCTTCACAATTCTTCGAAGACTTGTAGAGGTATACGACATAATTAATTGTGACGGACTTATTAAAAATATGTCCTTACAAATCTCCCCCTATGTTTATACCGGTACATACATAAAAACATTCGAATTATCAAAAACCAATATGCCTATACAAATCTACCTTGACATGAATCCCAAAAACTGAAAAGGTAAAATTTACAAGTTCTCAAATTTTTTCTTCAACATCAAAACTCTCAAAGCTTTTCTCATCAGGGTGTGCAACATCATGATCTTCAATCTTCGTACCTACACACATGAGATAAAGCAAAAACCTTCGTGACGCATCGAGTTTGAAATGATATAGGAATAAAGCATTAAAAATCAAATCTCCCCCATAATTCAAAAACATCCCCCATAACAAGATAATTCTTTCTCCCCCTTTTTATGATATTTCCAAACAGACAGATAAGAAGAAAAAAAATAAAACATGGAGTGTAACGAAAAATGCATCGAAATTTGTCGATCAAACTACGCGCATGCAAAGGTATGTCCCAAAAAATCCACAAACTATTTTTAATTTTTCAAATTTTTTTATAAAAAAATAGGATACAAAAAAAAGTCACACCATGGATTTAAACTCAAACAACCAAGTCATGGAAATGTAATGAATGGGTGTGAACACAATCGATAGGTAAATAAACTCAATCAATCATATGTGCACGATGCATATGTGTACTCCTAACGAATGAGAATCAAAAGTATCCTTAGGTGTAAAAATTTGTTGAATTTAAATGACATCGTCTTATACAAATCAACAAATCAAAGTCAAATGATTTACACACCAATAACGTCCAAAACTATTTAGTGCCATTTCGAGAACTTTTCAAAGGACGTGTAAACCCATTGATATATCCATCCAAAACTCCCTCATATATAATAATGCATTTTTTTATATCTAAAGAGGTACTAAATTCTCAACTTAGAGAAAACCTATTGGCCCAAATTTTTGGCATATTTCATCTTTTTATTGCTTATTTTTTTTGTGTGGGATCTTTTCAAACGGTGGCTTTCACGACGTGATTATTATTCACTCGCAGCCCTTTCCCGTGTTCACTCATCATTTTTTCAAACTAAAAACATTCCTCACGGGCAATAGTTTTTACATGCACTACTTTTATTACTCTCGTATTATTGCACTTGGTTCGTTTTAAGGACATGATTGAGATGAAACCACCCAACCAACATGTGATAAGTCAAGAACAATAATCAAATAAATCCGTGCATGTGTGCAATAAAGGAAATTATGAGTCGAACATGTAGGAAGTAACACTTAATTACATCTTAATGACTCCAAACATTATAAAGCACGTAGATGAATTGACCTATTGTCTCAAAACACTATCAAATAGTCACATGAAAATAGTGGAATGATGTTGTGACTCGGTCATCCTAAGTGTTTGTCCATAAAAGGTGCAAACAAAATACCAAAATCTTTTTGGATTTTCAAATTTGACAAAAAAATACATATATGAATGGACACTCAAAACAAAGAAAATCTTTTTGTATTTTTCAAAAATTTTGTTAAAATAAAATCTTTTTGTATTTTTCAAAATTTTTTCAAAAGCAAAAATCTATACAAAAAGTACATGTCACAACGCTAGTAAAAATATATCAAAAAGCATAACTAGCATATGACAAACATGCAAACATAATCATCTATATGATATGGCAAGAGAAGAATCATGTGCAAGCAAATGAGAATCAACTATTCTAAAATCTAGTGTATCCAAAAGTGATTTCTTAACCCAAATGGATGTTACACGTCGACACGGGGTTTTGGGAACCAACAAAATACTAGACTTCGAATTCCTAGGACTTCTTCTAAGATTAAAATAAAATATTCTAAGGGGACCTTTCCTGCCACAATATGAACATGTGTAAACGGGTTGAACGACACCTAAAGTGTGATCTTTTCTAACATCCTTGGAATTAGTTGACCCTCTAAAACAAATAATGGTTTTGGCTTTAGCATTAGAAGCATGAAAACACGATAAGCCATTACCATCACTATCAAACCTACTTGAGTTTGTCAAATCATTTTTTAACTTCAAAATTTTTGACTCAAGCAAAGAATTAGACTCTTCCAAAGACAGAAATTTCTTTTTCAAATTTTCAATTAAACTTCAAAGTTTATCGTGCTCACCCTCAATTAAAACAAACTTATCCCTACGAGTCTTTTCACGTGCTGTAAAATCATCGATTAATTTTTTATCCTCGACGACACAAACGGAAACCCTAGAATTTTTTAAGTCCTCTAATTCCTTCTCTAAATTAAGGACTCTCTCATCACTCTTCTTTTTGGCAATTTTCAAAGAATCAAAATCAATACACAAATTACCAAACTTCTCACGACAAATATCACTTTGAGTTTGAAACGCTTGCAAATATTCAATCTTACCTTCAAATAGAGAATTTTCTTTTTCCAAAACTTTAATTCTTTGGCAATGTTTCAAATTCAAACTTTTTAATTTTTCAGCACAGTCGTGATTTTTTTCAAAAATAGGCTCCTCATTAAATGGGCGTTCCATTGAAAAATTGCGAATTTTCACAAAACTAATTTGTCAAAAAAAATCAATATCACACAATTTTGCAAAAAATAGGAATACGCGATAAATTAGCGCAACCTGCTCTGATACCAATTTGTAAAAAATCTGACTGTGTGATAATTGATTAAATTAGCAAATATCAAATTTGGCACACTTATTTAATTAGATTATATTTTTAAACAAACTAATTCTGCCCCTAATCATTCAACTGCGTGTGTGCGTGTGTCAAACCATAAAATAAATAAAGCATGCGATACAAGCTTAAGAAAAAATCCCCGCAGGGCAAAAACTTGTTATTTCTAGAACTTTGAAGAATTTACAAGACCATTAACTTACATACGACTTGATAATCGCCCACAAGTGCAACGCACGATGTCTTCATCAAACCACCAAATCAACGGCTAGAAATATTGACACAGAAATAACCGCATGTGTTGGTTCTGATATCGTCGGCTGGAACTTTCCCTTTCCAGGAGGGCAGCAATGAAGAAGAAAACGGCTTCCCACAAGATGTGAACTTTATAAGGACTCCCTCCACAATAGCATGCAACTGTCGGTTGTAGATCTCTCCCCACAATTTATGAACAAAAGCAAACTATGTTCTTGGGATCCACAAAACAATTCACATAAAAGTAATTGGGATTTTGTGAATTAAAAAAAACATTTGAACCCTTAAAATTGTTGGAGAAAAACTTTCTGCCAAAAGGTATTGAATTAAAACTGGGCAGATACACAAAAGTTTCAAAAGAATAAGACTTTTAAAAGTTGAAACTGTCCTCCACGTTTTTCTAGGCTGCCAAGACCCATTTTTATACAAAATCTGAGTTGGTCAAAGGATAAGCATTGCACAGCGTGTCAGCCAAAAAGTTATCTCGCTCGAACGAGGATGACATCTCGCGCGAATGAGATCGCGTGTTGTTCGAATGACTACGCGCGACTTCCCAATGCCATTCGAACGAGAATGATATCTTTCTTGAACGACCTTGGTGTTGAAATCGAGGTACGTTTACTACTGAAGAAGTTTTTCACAAACATTTATAAAATTTCTTTAAAAACATTTTTATATAAAATCTTTTTAAAACCTTTTTAAAAATATCCCAACACTCTTAATATGAAATGTAAATGAAACTTTAAAACAATATCTTACCAAAGTTCATATTATTGAGCTTGAATGTTGAAGGCAACTGGTAATTTGGATCCGTCTTTTGTAGATGAAATCTTCACAATTCTTCGACGACTTGTAGCGGTATACGACATAATTAATTATGACGGACTTATTCAAAATAAGTCCTTACGCCAAGAAAGTTGCCAAGTTCATTCGAAGGAACATCATCTGTCGATATGCGGTCTCGCACGAGCTGGTATCAGCTAATGGGTTAAACTTTGAGGCAGAAGTTACAGAGGTGGTTCATGAGTATGGGATCAGAGACATAAATCCTCTTAGTACTGACCTCAAACCAATGGAGCAGTTGAAGCAGCCAATAAGAACCTCAAAGCCGATACCAACAAGATGATCAAGAGTTATTGAGATTGGGCCAACATGATCCCTTATGCCCTCTGAGGCTATCTCATTTAAGTTCGAACCTCTACTGGGGCTACCCCTTAATCTCTAGTCTATGGCATGGAAGCACTCCTATCCATGGAGATGTGAATCCCTTCATGGAGAGTCATGCTAGAAAGCATGGTAAACAAGGAGGACGCACGTCAAATCCATCTTAATGAGTTGTCACTCTTGGGCGAAAGAAGGCTAAAGGGTCTATATACCATACAAGGATACCATCGCTATATAACGCGATCATTCAATTAGAGAGTCATGGATTATGATGTTCGAGAAGGGAACTTATCCCTCATAGAGATGGTAGAGCCCATTTCGGACCCCAGAGGGAAATTCAATCCCAATTAGAGCAGCCCCTACATTGTGAAGAAGATCCTATCTGATGACGCTACTATGCTCACCGACCTTGATTGAGAAGAAATGGCAAGTCCAGTTAACCTGGACCGTCTCAAGAAATTCTATCCCTAGTCCAAAATCTCGGCGCGCTACAACACTTCTCATCTCCCTTTTATTCAAAAAAATAAAAAATCTTTATTTCCCTTTACTCAGAACTACGTGGGGCCTAATCCTCTAAAAAATCTTTTTGCTTGTAAAAAAATGAATTTCAAATTTTTTTCAAAACCCTTAAAGGTATGTAGGCAGCTCATCTGTTTTACATGAGCACGTCCCCCTTCTTTTTGACAAAATTCTATTACTTTCTTATCACCGAGAATGAAAGTTCATTTTAACGTGTAAATGAACAAATGGATTATGTATGCCTTAGCGGTTGGTATAGATAATTCAAATGAAAAACTCATCAAGAGGCACAACTAGATGATCAAAAACTCTTTTATTTCATTATTTAAAATTTCGGTACGATTACATCAGCATAGGGAGTCAAACGACTTCCCTTGTCCGCCTACTCCTACCTTCCTAAAACCAATATAAAAGAAAATCGCACTACTCCTAAAACAACCCTCAAATTATTCCCAAACATAGAACCACACCCATTATAGAAGCTTAACATATCCTACCCGTAGTTGCCAGAGGAACCAGCCCCATCATCACCCACATCTTGGGGTCCCCAAGCTTCCCCTGCTTGAATGAAGTGATACAGATGCTCCATAGAGTGATAAGCTCGGAATAACTTAGGGAAAACCACAATACCTCCCTCCATGGTGTCAGATATAATAAACCACCTTTCTCTAGTCTCCACATTCATTATCTTGTCCACTACTTTTCTCCACAATGACTTCATGTAGTCCCTTGAGACATACCAGACCCGCCCACAAAAAGCCAAGATGCATGCACATACGCTCTGTTAGATCCTCCACGGGAAAGAAGTTCAGTGTTCGTAGTGGCATAATTTTTTCCCAACCAAATTGGCACAACATATACCAAGAATGTAGAAAGAGGTCTGTCGGAGGCCTACTAAGCGAACATACTAGTATTATCTGAGTTCCAGAATGGGAAACAGCTTCCCCACTAAGGCATTAACCAACGCAAGCCTTGAGCCCCTTCTCTATGAACCACTTTTCCTAGCTCTCGATGTCCAGGCCTCCACTAATGAAATAGCCTGAGAAGAAGTTTGGCACCATTAACAAAGGATACTCAGGTGGGACCGCCATACGGAACCTCTTTGACAGCCACACGAACAGCATTACAGGGCTACCCCTCAGAAAGTCGGAATGACCTTCCCGCCAGGTATCTAGACCATTGAAATTCTCCGTCAGTATCACCTTTACAGGGTTACGACGATACGACATCTAGGAAACAATATTTGCATGTTGGGGTCCACTAATACTTCCCTAGTTACAAACAACAGTTTTGAAACCAGGCCCAGAATGATGGACCCAACATAACCAACATCGCCAACATCTTGTAAATGCATAGAATGTGGCACCGCGGGAAGGTAAATCATTCCTCCTGTGACCAATGATCTAGTTACCAAAGGTGAAATATGGAGAAGTCCTTCCAACAGCTCCCTAGGGGACCAGGAAAACTCAGGCATAACTGCAATAATGCTGGGAAGAAAACTCTTAATACATCAGGCATATTTCTTCCAACCCGAAGAGAAAGATATGGTCTTCGAGGTACCAGAACTCCACTGCTTCCATCAGCATATTCCACTCTATGGGCTGATTATGCCACAAAGAGACTTACTGCATGTTGAAAGCGTCATACTCAACATCATAGGAACACATTGCTTTTAAGGTTTCAAGGTAGTTTAAAAACTTAACACTACCAGGGAGAGCCATATTACAAATTAAGAAGATAGTGAGAAAAGAAGAATGTAAAGGAGAAGGAATGTGGAAGTGTGAGGAAAAAGCTCCATCCACACCCCTAATTATACTTGAAAATTTTCAAACCAAAAGAACGAACCCTACAAAAATTGGAGGAAAACTTCCCCCACTAAGTACAAAGAAAGTAAAGAAAGTTCAATCAAAGTCTTGGATTGATTGGATCGGATTGATATATGCTGATAGGCAGGACATGAGTCATGCTGATCATCAACAACCTATTTTTGGGAAAAATTCCTTTTTTTCTAATTTTGTCAATATCAAAAAAACTTTATTTTGAGGGAATTCCAAAATTCCTTATCCTTATGTTTTTACTTATCCCATTTTAAAATAAAATCCTTCTAAAATCATTTTATTTCTCTTTACGGTATCATCAGCAAAGTAAAAATAAAATGCGCATTAAATCATTAAAAACAAAAATTAACAAAAAAAATCATTTTATTGGGATAGATTTTTTGTTGTGTTACATCAGTTTTGCAGGAAAAGCAGGGAAATACAATGGGACTCAGCCCAAACCCAATTTCCCCTCTCTCTCGAACCCACTCACATCTTCTCTCTCTCTTAACCTACAATCACTCCCTTTCTCTTCTTTCTCTCTTTTATCCTTCTCTTTCTCTCTAGTAACCTCCTTACCTATGGAGCGCTCTCTTCCCTCTATAACGAGATGATGTGACACCACTTTCTGAGCTCGTCCTTCCTTAGACGAGGCAGATGAAACCAAATAAGAAAGAACCGAAATCGCATCCCAAATATGGAAATATCTGAATATATCCAATCCCTAATGTGCCTTATCCAAGTGATCGACACCTGTATGTGCTGGGAGAAAGCAAAAAAAGATTAACTTAGTCAGTCTAAGGCAAAGGAAGAAATAAGGAAATCAAAAGATAAATCTGACAAGAAGTATACATCAGGTCGAACGACCTCCTTTGTCAAGGCCACTTCTCTAGGTCCATCGCATTAGGAGGGTGCAACATAACCATCGACCCTCCATCAGCCCACCGAATGTTGTAACTAGGCGAGAATAGTCGTACAAAGGAAGCCTCTGAAGCCATTGTCGCCACTGATGTTGTCGCACAACTTGCACTGTGGAAGGACCCCACCTGCCGACTCGAACCTACATGGGGAAGAGACATCACCTCCTATATACTAGGTGGCATCAACCAACTAGACAGAAAGTCCATATAGTCATACATAACTGTTGTGTTGGTATATGACGAGTAAGGCTCACCCATCAACGTCGTTACTCATGTATCATTCTACATCTCCTGCACTCTCCTCATATACACTAGGGGCTTCGTCGATGGCACCACAACCTCATCCTCCATAATATATCGAACTACTCTCTCCCCAAGGTACTAAGAGTAACCAAATTCATGCATCAGCATACACTGCATCTGCGCATATCCCCCAGTTAACCCTATATGTTAGATAGCCGTCCCCCAGGGATGGAAGGTCACCTGTCGATTCCCCAGCAAGAGAAAAAGATCAATATTAATAAAAGATCATCAAGGGAAAAATGTCTCCAGAAAAAAGGGTGGCTTACCCGCTCACTCGTTAGGCCATTCAAGAACTGACGCACCGTCTCTAGAGAAAGGGACTTTTTTGATTGCCAATTGAAATTCCACCACCAATACATCCGACATAAGTCCCCAATAGACTTGTTCTTCAAAGCTATAAATTGGCTGTTAAACTCAATCACCTCATAAAACCATGCATGCAAAGGGTCTGCAATTAAGAAATACAGAATAAAATGCATACAGGAAAATATGAATGCATAAAAGAAAATGCGAAAAATGAAGAATACCTTAAGAAGATACCTTGCTTTAGTAAAAGTTTACCGGCAGCACCGACTGAACGCATAAAGAGAATAATAAAGGGTGGACAAGGTCAGGCTCCCCCAGTCTTAAAGATGGATGTCTGAAAACACCCTCAAGAACGGCAGAAACCACAAGTGAACGACGTCGCCACTAGAAAACCTCCTAACACCAGCAAAATAAATAGACGATACATCTACCAAACATTTCGCCTATCACTCTCATCAATCCTCCTCTGCAGCAATAACTCTATCAAAAGAGATAAGTGAAGAGAGTCCCCAGAAACCACCCTCTCCACATCACGCAATGCCACTGTCACCGCCTCCGACGTCGCCCTCACAATCCTATCCACCTAAATCTGCACCCCCTCGCAATCCATCCCCGGGAGTTTCTGAACATCTATGGGAGTAACCATCATCTCCCCAAAGACAAAATGAAAGGTGTGGGTAGTGTCCCACCACCAGAGAATAAAGAACAATCGTAGAATGAGTTGTCTCATCCAGAGCAGATGCCAGTATTTCAAAATCGATTGATGACACCATCCAACGAATCATAGATGAAATTTGATCCCAAACATCCTTAAGCCTCGTCGTCCCTCGAGCATGCATAGTCGACATAAAAACATCATATTGTCGAAAGGAAAAAGAAAAAAAAAACTTTCAAGTTCAATAAATAAGTAATTCTCTCCAAGAAAAAAGGAAGAGAATACCAAAAGTCATAAATACTTACATAGCCGCCAGGGTTCACCACCCTACAAGTGAGATGATGCGAAGTCTTCTACAAGAGAGTTCGATCATCTTCCACTGGCTCGAATGAGTCAAAAGACTTTTTGCTTCCCAATGCAAGGGGCCCTAGCCCTCTATTCCAAGACTGCCCAATCGTCAGCATAAAGCCATGCCATGTGTGTTGTGCTACTTGAGAACTCAACCATCTTTGACTTTTCTATGTTAGAACGGTTTGGACAAGGTAATTGCAGAAGAAGGCAAGTTAAAAAGCTATGAAAAATGAGGAGAACCCACCCCGTTGTAATAAGAGGCTAAGGGCATGCCGATCGGCATATCTTTGCCACCCACTAATTGACACTGTCCCTCCACCTGCTCGAGGTACCTCAAAAGACCATGCCACTCTCGTTTGGCACCCTTATAACCATCCTGGTCGGCACCCAGTTTTAAAATTTCGTACAAATATTCTCCAAAAAATTCTAGAAAATCCCCAAATTTGCGAATTAGATTTTATAACCCTTTTTATGAAGATTTTTTTTTACCACACTTATTACCTTGGCCAAACTCTTATCTCCCTAATGGAATTCCCAAAATCAATTTCATGTCTACCCAGCAACGTCTCCGAAGGACACCATAAAATCCAAAAAATCTCCAATTGAGAAACATCCAACCCTCGGATTATTCCATCTTCCCCAGCGGAACCTAAGATCAAATTCTTCCCCAAATCCCTAGTGGAACTACAAGATACATATCCCCACTCGAGTCTCCAAATTTCCCTAAGAAAACTTCAGCCCTCAGAATTGGTTTCGACCCCAAAATTGGTCTTTTCTAATTAATCCCTCATAATTGGCTTCAACCCGCAGAATTGCTCTCTTTTACTTAAGCCCTCGGAATTGGCTTCGACCCTCAGAATTGGTTTCTTCTAGTTAAGCCGACAAAATTGTCTTCCACCCTTAGAATTGGTCGCCTTAACTTAAGCCCCCAGAATTAGCTTCGACCCTCATAATTAGTCGTTTCTACATAAGTCCTCAGAATTGTCTTCAACCCTCATAATTGGTCACTTGTACTTAAGCCCACTTTGACCCTCAAAATTGGTGGCCTCTACTTAATCCCTCAGAATTGTCTTCGACCTACAAAATTGGTCGCTCTTACTTAAGCGCGCAGAATTGGCTTCAACCCTCAAAATTGGTTGCTTCTACTTAAGCACGCATAATTGGCTTTGAACCTCAGAATTGGTCACCCTTCTATTAATCCCACAAAATTGGATTTGACCCTTAGAATTTGTCATCTCTTAAGCTCATAGAATTGTCTTCGAGCCGCAGAATTGGTTGCTATAACTTAGGTCCTGACGTGACTCAGAATGTGTCTCTAATGTGCATTCACTCTAGGCTCAAGTGCAAGCCTATCGCGTTAGTAATAAACTCGGTAAGTCAGGATCGTATCCACGGGGAAAAAGGACAACGGAGTTGTAATGATGGGAAAAGACGAAGGAACCCTAACTCTGACTCTAAAAAGAAAGGGAAAATGATTTGTTTTTTGAGAATGATTATGCTAAATGAAATTATGAAATTATGAAGAAATGCAACTATACTAAACTACCTAAAATATGAATGAAAGATGATTTGAAACTTTTGTTTAAGTGATGAGAAAAATAGGACGGGAATACAATCCCCCAACCCTAGTGAATTGCAGTTATAATATTAATTGTAAATTTAACTAATTAAATTTGACCCAAAATTTAGTACTCCCAAGCATTATGTATACGAGGTTCAAGCCCGAGTCATACATAATCTGAGGACGAGTAATTCGGTATCGCGATAGTGACACTCGAATTGCATTCTAAATCATCACGGTTACCCAAAGGCAAACGAGATATAAAGACCTACAATTGTTATGTTCCTACGCAATACGATCGTAATCAATCACTAAATTCAGAGGATTAATGTTATACACATGCAACTAACACATCAGGCTGGGTTCATGTATCCCGGCCTTTTAAACCTATCCGGATATATGAAACTGAAGGATGCATGAAATAGTAACGTTGCATGCGAAAGAACTCATGATAAAACCAGATTGAAATACGTAGCTAAGTATTATGAACGCAGAAATTTATTCAAATCACGCAGGAAAATTACGATGCAAGAACAATAATCATAAAAATAAAACTTGGATTACAACTTGAAAACAAACCTGGAATTGTATTAATCTTGCAGAAACTAATTGAAGTTATGTTCCTAGATATTCTTCTCCTTTTTTCTCTACCAAAACTAAAGAAAAACTATTCAGAACTGCTGTTCCTAGGTCACTAAGTACGTCAAAAATGGTTATAGGAGGAGTTTTAACCTAATGGGATTCTTTGAACCAATCAAAATAAAGGAAAAAAATTCGCGCTTCAGGACCCCAAAATCGGTTCGCATGCTCCCCGAACCAGTTCTCCCCCCAAACCGGTTCGTATTGGGTTTGGGAAAGTTCACTGGCTTGAATGTCCTTTTCTTTCATTCTAACACGTAGAATTTTTTTTCTTGTTTTCTTCCTTTCTTCTTTGGATTTTTCTTCAACTTCAACTGGTCATAACTCATCAACCGTAGATAGGATTTGGGTGTCGTTTCTTTCAGTGTTCTAGTTCTTCCAATCTTTTCAACTTTCCAATTGACTCCTCCTCCGGGATCTGGCTGTAGAATTACCAAAATGCCCTTAAACTTGCCTTCCTAGCCTTTCTTTCATCGTTTCGCTTTCTCTTTTGCACCGCTTGCATAATTAACCTGTAAAACAAATAGGAGAAACATGAAACACGAAATACTTGCCAACGAAGGTTAGTAGCATAAATGTGCATTAAATCCATATCAGTTGCGTCACTCGGGTTCACAAATGTACCGAAATTAGGGGAATAAATGTAAAATATTTATGCCCAATCAGGTCCTCAGAATTGACTTCGACCCGTAAAATTGTTCGCTACATTTGACCTCATTCATCATGTCCTTTAGGTCATCAGAATCCTCCATCTCCAAAACTCCCTTTAGTTCCATAGAATCAACCTCGACCCTCTAAACCGGTCATCCTCGTCCCTTAGGACCTTAGAATCTACCTATCCCCAAAACATCAGGTGGTGTCTATTCGACAGGTTTCACTTGTTCCAAGCTCACCCATTGAGGGGCTCTGTAGACACCACATTCTAAGACCCCATAAGTTTCTCCTTAGGTCTCTAGAACCTACCCATTTCACTACAAACCCTAGGTAACACTTCGAGTATCGATCTATAGGACATCGGGAACTTCTGAGACCTGATTTGAACCCAAGCGACTTCATCGTTAGAGAGAAATCTCTTTGAATCTTCTAAGGGAAATGAAACCCTTTTCCAACGGTCCACCCCGTGCGTTAAATGGCATAACCGTTTGGACAAATGATGAGTTTTCCTTCCAAAATCGATCCGAAGGCCACCCTGCAGTCCCAGGCTTCATTTGACCTAGGCCAACTCTTCATCTTGAACTACAATTAATGAATCTCCAAATGGGACTGAATACCTTTTCCAATGGTCTGCCTCATGTGCAATTCTAACTTATGATGCAGACGAACGATTAATTTTACTTCGAGAGGTCATTAGGCGCTTTCGGGGCCTGATTGACGAAGGTTAACTTTATGAACTAAGTGAAACTCTTTGGAATGTCAAATTAAATATCGTAACCTTTCCAATTGTCTGTCCCATGTGCGATTCTGACATACCATACGGATTAACGATCCATTTCCATTCGACGATTTCTTGTCCAAAGGACCAACATACACTTCTAAGCCATATTTACCCAAAGTAAACTCCCGGACCCGGGAGTGGTCCAAAGGACTCTTAAAGGTATCTAAATTACCATTCTAACAATATGACCCGTGCATTATTTAGATTAACAGATTACATTATACGACCATTTTTCCTGAAAAATCTGCACGAGACTACCAATTGGTAGGTCCAGATCCATACCTATTGACAGTAAGTCTAGGGTCACCTGCTAGTGGGCAGGATAAGTGATATTCTGATCGGCAACCCCCCGACCTTATAAAAGGAGGGAATCACCTCATTACCAAACACACTAACACCTCAGATCCATCATCATAAGTGATGTCAGCAACATTCTCTCAAAATGAGTGAAGTTCCTCTATGTGAAGTTCCATTCAATATTACATTCCCATCCTTTTCATACCCAATTTAGTAAATCACATTCTCTCTCATCCAACATTCATCTCACATTCAAGGGATTTCATCTAAGGTCAAAGATTAAGTTTCAAAGAAGGTTCAATTCCTTCCCTCTCTCTTTAAATTCGTTATTTTTGCATAAATTTCATTAGATTCATAATATAGTTCCTACTTTAGTTCATAAACATTTTTATTAGTATATTTCACATACTTTATTTTCTATAAAAAAAAAAAAAAAAAAAAAAAAAGGGTTATGCCCATAAATTCTGTACGGGATTACCCATTACACTTTTTCAAAACTAAAAACACATTTTTCTAGACACACACGTATAATAAAATCATGTTCGGATCTATGGGATAAACCCCACTACCATGCTGCATTCGAACTACATGGATTGATGCCTTTATAGGCTACGGAGGAATTTTCGATTAAAACCCGAGACTCAAGTCCAATTTTCTAATTTATCAACTTCTATAAATCCTCCAATTTTCCTAAATTCCTCATTTTCATTACATTCTTGCATTAATATACATATTATCCTTGTTAGGGTTTCATCTAGCACATATTATCATTTCATAATAATGATCAGTATCGTGATAAATGCATAAACCGTATTTTTTAACATTCTTATGGTTATCTCACTCCACCTTTTCCATGGTATAAGTTGAACGATTCCAATCTCTATTATACATACATACACACACACATTTCATGGAGAAGTAAAGGAAAGCAACAACGCTAGCACATGAGAGAACGAAAGGGCGGGATGGGTGCCTAACACCATCCCATTCCGTAACTTAGCCCTCGAACCTTTGAACTATTGGTTTTGTATGCATAAGTTTGTCTTTGATGCCACTCTCTCGAGGCGGAAACATGTTATTTTTCCTATTTTGTGCAAAATAGGCTGGCAACTCCATCTCTTTACCTTATCCCCACACCAACGATGGCCTAAGCCCTCCCAAAAGGGTGCATGAGACCTTTCGGAATCCCCACCCTAGGTGCGCGATCTCGATCGGGATGGACACAATCTATAAAACTCACATAGGGGCAAGCCCTATCAATCCTATCACTGAGTTCTAAGTCATTGGCATATCGATATGTTTCAATCTTCTCCTTTTCCGTCCATGTCTCCATAACATCCGAGGGGTATCTTCTTCTCTTAATTAGAAATTAAAATTCTTCACCAAGGGTCAGGTTATCACCATCTTAGGAGATGAGGATAGTACAAACAATGCTAGCACTAGCAACCAGATATTGGACATCCAGTATGCGAAGAATGACATGATCCCCTCTGGCTTCACAGTTGATCCATTTCCCCTTTCAGTATGAGAAAATTTCAAAGATCAAGTATGTTCGGAACACAACCCTCATGCCAATGTTAATGTGATTCAGATGTTCAAAAGAATGCAATTCATGCTCAAAATAGGGATAGGGAAATGCCAAAAAGGTATCCTTGAACCCATATCCCTGAAGGAGGCCTTTACCCCATGTGGACTTGGTTACCATCCCTCACCAGAAGAACTCAAAGCACTCCAACGACCAAGATAAAAAAGAAGCTTAGAAGAAGAAAAGGCTATTTTAAGAGACTCTTTAAACGGAAGGTTTATCAACGAACGTGAAGACTTCCCCTTCTACAGATTCCCTAAACTATGTATTGGCCATGTTGAGAAGAATATAAAATTGAGGTTAGAAATCTCCTTTCAATATAGTAATTCCTGGGCCAAAGACTTCCAACATAAAGTGCAACCTCTCACCGAGAAAGCTATGACAGTTACCAAGGATTATGAGGAAAGTGATTTCAAAAACTTATTTAACCTGCAGACACTAGGGATAAGTCTCTTCATAATCCACTCAGATGCCATGCCTCCAGACTAGTCTACTAAAATTAGAGTTCCTAACATGCCTCTCCTCAACTAGAATGTTATGCTTATCCAACCTAGTCAAATTCAACCTGACCCTACTGTCTACCCTATCCTAATCCCTTCACCTGATGTTGTTATTCCTTTTTTCTAATATCAATGTAAATAAGACCTCTTTTAACAAGGTTCTCAATGTTATTTTTCTCAAAAATGAAATGAATAAAGATTTTGAGTATCTGGCTGTGCATTAAATTAATTATCTTGATTCTATTCAAACTCCTAATGATGATGATTTTGCAAATGAACAATTCTTAGCTGATCTTAATAAGGAGAATAATAAACAACATAATTGCGTTTAAATTAATAATTATGAGACTCTTAATATTAATATAGATTTTAATAGCCATCATCATGAGATTAGGATAGGGTCCACCCTTAACGAGCATGAGCATGTGCAATTCAAAGATCTACTGAAGAAATTTGTGGACATTTTCGCATGGTCTTATGATGACATACCTATTATTGACCAAGAATTATCTTAGAACAATATCCCAACATTACCAGAATGTAAACAGATCAAATAGAAGTTAAGGAAGCTCCGCACCAAATGGTCACTCAAAGTCAAAGAGGAGTTAGTCAAGCAATTAAACATGATTTTCATTTGTGTGGTTGAATATCCTTCATGGTTCACCAATATCATCCCCATGTCGAAATCGGGAGAGGAAGTACGTATGTGCATCGACTACTAGGATTTGAATAAAGCATCCCCAAAGGATGATTACCCATTATCTAAAATTGACATGATCGTGGATAACACAGCCAACCACGCCCTCAAGTTCTTTATTGATGGATTTATCGGATATAAATAGATTAATATGCACCCAGACCATCATGAGAAAACAACCTTCATAACCACACGGGGAACCTTCTGCTACACCGTCATGCCATTTGGACACAATAACATTGGGGCTACCTACCAAGGGACTACCACAACCTACCTGTATGAACTTAGTAACAAAGAGGTTGAGGTATATATAGATAGCATGATCATCATGTCTAAAACTCAGGAAGGTCATATTCCCGCCCTTCGAAAGTTTTGTGAGCGACTACATTAGTATTACATGCGGCCAAACCCATAGAAATGTATTTTTAACATCACAAAAGGAAAAATCTTGGGATTCGTGGTCAGTGTGAAAGGAATTGAAGTAGACCCTACCAAGATAAATGACATACTTGAGATTCCACCACCATAGATAGAGAAGGAAGTCTGAGAATTCTTGGGAAAACGATAGTACATTAGTTGATTGATTTCTATCTACAACCCCATTTTTAAACTCCCCTAAAAAGGTTCAATTAAAGTCTGTAATGAGTCCTTCCAAGAAGACTTTGATCGAATCAAGCGATGCCTCACCTGACCTCCAGTGCTCATACCTTCAACTGTCACAAATATTGAAGTAGGGGTTTTTGTAGCTTTATACATTGAAGAATTCCATAAGGAAATAGTCATTTATTACTCCACTCGAAAATTGGCCAGGTACGAAGTAAACTACATTTCTTTAGAGAAAGAATGTGTCGCCCTGGTTTGAGTCACGTAGAAGTTCCTCATCAGACTATTATCCCGTATGGATCCCATCAACTACTTGCTAGAGAAGACCACTTTATCCAGTCAAATGGCTTGTTGGTTGATGTTGCTAGTTGAGTTCGATATTAGGCACATCACACAGAAAGCTAGGAAAGGGAGAGCCATCTCTGATTACCTTACTCGTCACCCCATTGAAGAGTTAGATATTTGGGTCTCTGAATTTCAAGACAAATATACTCTCTACACCTCTCAGTAGGACCTCACATGGAAAATGTTCTTTAATGGAGCTGCAATAAAAAAAGATAAGGCATTGGGATACTCTTGATTTCCCCTGATGAATCTCATACCTCCATTTCCATCAAAATAGACTTCCCATACACCAATAACATGAATGAGTATGAGGCATGCACTGTAGCCCTCAAGATCTCCCTTATGAAAGGAATCAGACACCTAGACGTCTATAGACTTTTCCCTCATCATTAACCAAATCCTCTAAAAATGGAAAGTCAAAGATGAGAAGATCCTTCTCTTCAATGCCAACATAGAAGATTTTGCTTCCTTTTTTAAAGCTGTCACCTTACACTACCTGCCTCGTGCAAAGAATAGCTTAACTGATGCCCTTACTACCTTGGCCTCCATGATCGATATGCCTGAGTGAATAACAATGGCCCACTCATGGCTGTCACATTAAACTCGTTACTGAGGAAGATTCCGATTTGGTCGAGTTATGGTACTAAGACATTTGCCGCCTCCTCAAACATGGTAAGTATCCCCAAGATGACAATAAGAAAGAACATGTAACCCTTCATGAACTGGTATCTTGGTATGTCATTTACAACGAAGCACTGTTCACGAAAAACTTTGATGGAACCCATTTGCACTACATTATAGGGGATGATGTTGAAGAAATGATATAAAAATCCATAGTGGGGAATCTTGGCCCCACATGAACGGTCACATGCTTTCCAAAAAAATCATCTATCAAGGGTACTATTTCACCACCATGGTTCTAGATTGCACTACCTATGTTCAAAGATGTTTGAATGCCTACAGTTTGCTAATCTCTAACACTTGCCTCCTAGAGAACTATATAGCATGACCTCTCCTTGGACCTTCTACACCTGGGACATTGACATCATACGGAACAACACTCCTAAGGCTTTAAATAGTCACAAAGATTCAAACAGTCACAAATTCATCCTGGTCGCCATTGATTACTTCACCAAATGGGTCGAATATGAGTCATACGAGGTACTGAATGCTAAGAAAGTGGCCAAGTTCATTAGAAAGAACATCATCTACTGATATAGAGTTCCCCAAGAGTTAATGTCACATAATGGACTCCATTTCAAGCTAAGGTTACAAAATTAGTTCATGAGTATGGGATTTAGAGATACAAATCTTCTCCCTATCAACCCCAAACCAATGGTGTTATCGAAGCCACCAATAAAACCCTTAAAAACATAATCAACAAGATGAGTGAGAGTTACAGAGATTGGTTCAATTAGATCCCTTACACCCTTTGGGTTTATTGTACTTTAATCAGAACACCCATTGGGCTACCCTTTATTCTCTAGTACATAGTGTGGAAGCAACCCTACCCATTGAGATGGAAATACGTTCCCTATGCATCTTGCTCGAAAGAAAATTTGACGAAAAAGAATGGCATCAGAGCCTCTTACATAAATTATCACTCTTGGATGAAAATAGACTGAAGGATCTATATCATATACATGGGTACCATCGTTGGATAGTGATATCATTCAACAAAAAAGTAAAAGATTATGGTGTCCTGAAAGGATACCTTATCCTCAGAAAGATCATAGAAATTGCCTTGGACCATAGATGTAAATTCAAACTGAATTGGAGAGGTCCCTACATCATGAAGATAATTCTCTCAGGAGGCACCACTATGCTCATAGACCTCGATGGAGAAAAGATAGCGCGCCTAGTCAACTTGGACCGCCTTAAGAAATTTTACCCTTAGTCCAAAATCTCAATAAGCTATGACTCCTCTCACCCCCCTTCTATTCTTAAAAAAATTCTTCATTTCCCTACCTAAAACTATGTGATACTTGATCTTCTAAAAAATATTTTCTTTTCAAAATGAAACTCATGAAAATTTTCAAAACCCCCATAGGTACATAAGCAAGCTATATGCCATGCATGGGTCTGGTCCTCTTCTTTTTCACAAAATGCTATTCCTTTCTAACCTCCGAGAAATGCAGTTTATTTTATTATTTACATTAATAAAAGGATTATGTATGCCTTAGATATCGGTGTAGATAACTCAAATTTAAAATACATCGAGAGTCACAACAAAATATTATCAAAATTAATTTTTTATTTCTCAGAAGGAATACAATGTTTTGACATGATGTATAGGCTAAAGGAGTTAAATAAACCACCCATTTCTGCTGACCGAATCTTCCCTAAACAAACCTAACCCTAAACCAAGCTACACGAAATTATTCCAAACCTCAAAATATAAAAACACCCAATAACCATAGCTTCAAAAAAAATCACTCGAGCTTCATAAGACACTGCCTTCAATTGTTTGATAGCCCTGCTTTATCATTGCTACATGACCCTAGAGGTTACTAATCTTCCGATTCTTGGTTGGCATTCCTTATGCACTCCATGGAGCGGTACGCCCTGACAAGCCTGGACAGAACCATAACACAGTCATCCATGGTGTCAAAGGCAATGAACCACATTTGATTGGTCTCTTTCATCATGACTTTCTCTACTAACATCTTCCTTAACCATTTTAGATATTCCCCAAACACATTCCAGGGCGCCCTCATAGATTATGATGGATGGATAGATGGTCGATGGCACTTCCAAAAAGAACCTAACATCATTCTCAGTGATTCAGTCAAATCCTCCACCGAGAAGAAGTCAGTTATGTAAGGGGGCATGATTTTTTACCACTAGACTTGTCACACGATCTGCTAGGGGAAATAGAAAAAAGTCTACCAAAGACCCAACAACTACACATACCGATACTCTCCAAGCTACAAGATAGGCAGGAAGTGCCCCCAACATGGCACTGACCAAGGAAGATACCAGGCTCCATGCTATACAATCTAATTAACCTAACTCTACACATATGGTTCAAAGTCGAAGAAAGGTCAGACATAAAAATTGGACACAACCACCAAGGGATACTCAGGAGGGGCTACCAGACAAAGACACTCCGTAAGCCACATAAATAGCATTACGGGGATCCTCCTCAGAAAGTTGAAATGTCCTTCCTTCCAAGCATCCAGACCGTTCAGGGTCTTAACTAGAACCATCTCCATAGGATTATGGTGGTAAGACATCCATGTCGTTATCGCATCAACCTAGGGATCTTCTGTCAAGTCCCTCGTGACCAGTAATAGGCTCGTAGTAAGGCCTAATGTGATGATTTCGGCAAAGCCAACATCCTCAAAACACCTTTAGCTCACTGAATACGTAACCATTTGAAGAGAAGTAGCACCTTCTGCAACTAACGGTCAAGCTGCCAAGGGATAACTGTGTAGCAACTTCGACTGGAATACCAGGGGAGAACGGGAGAAATCAGGCATGGTTGTTGCCACTCTAGGGCTAACCCTCAACATGGATGAGAACTTCTAATAGGTGGGAAAGACATTATCCAAGACAAAATAGAATACGTGGTCCTCTGGATACCATAACTGTATTGCTACGGCTAACAGGTTCCAATCCATGGTTTGGTTATTCCATAGGGAAACCTGACCCATGTTGAAACCATTATAATCCACATTGTATAAGAACATGGCCTAAATACCATCAAGGTAAGAAGAAAATTATTTATACATGGGAAGAGACATTTGAGAATGAGAAATATGAAGAAAGAAGAGAAATATGGGCATTGGTGGAGAAAGCCCATCCCACCCCCTCTTTTATACTCAAAACCTTTGGCAAAAGACAAGAGCTTTGGAAACCTGAGTAAAATTTAACTCCACAAGAGTAGTCTGATATGAAGGAAATTTCAACCATTTCTAACGGTCTTCCCCATGCATAAAATGACATAATTGTTCGGACGAATGATCCATTTTACCCAAAAAACTGATTTGGAGGCCATCGAGCACTCTCGGGTTCCATTTGACAAAGGTCAACTCTTCATCTCAAATAATACTAAATTAATCTTTGAAGTTCACTGAATACCCTTTACAACTGTTTGTCAAATTCACAAATCAGCCTTACAGAATGGACGAACAACCCGTTTTACTCCGAAAGGTCATCGGATGTTTTCGGGCCCTATTTGACCAAAGTCAACTCTCTGAATTGTGTGAATCTCTTTAGAACATTAAAGTACCTCGTATAAAATTTCCCATGATCTGCCCCATTCATAATTTTGACTTACTGTTTGGACAAACAATCCATTACCATTCGACTATCCTTCCTCCAAAGGACCGACGAGCGCTTTCAAGCCCCATTTAACCCAAAGTTAACTCCTGGACACGGGAGTGTCCCGAAAGAGTCTTAAAGGTCTCTGAATTATCTTAATAACAGTATACCCCGTCCGTGATTTGGATTTATGAATTGCGTTCTACGACCATTTTTCGAGAAACATTTCCATAAGATTGTCTATTGGTATGTACATTTCCTGCCTATCGATAATTTATCTAGGGTCACCTGCCGATTGATAGGGCCATGGGAATGAGTTCACTCTCAAGGAACACCTCATATTCATAAATATTAGTGATATCAACAACATTCTCTTATAATCAATGAAGTGTCCTTGTGTGAAACTCCCTTCCATCTTTCATTCCCATCATTTTCATACATAATTTTACAAAATCTCCTTCTCTCTTATCCAACATTCATCCGAACATTCAAGGGATATCATCAAGGATCAAGTTCGAGGATTAATTCTCTAAAGTAGGTCCAAATATACTTCTCTCTCTTTAATTATTTATTTTCACATTAATTGCATAAATTCTTAATTTAGCTTTTACTTTAGTTCACACACAATAGCATCTCATCCTTTATTATTTATATTGCACATACTTTATTTTCTATTAAAAAAAATAAAGAAAAAGACATTTGCACCTATAAATTCCAACGGGATTATTCACCACAATTTCTTAAAACTCAGAATACATTTTCTACACACACATAGATATATAATAAGACCCCGTTTGAATCTATGGGATAAACCCCACCCTTATACCGCATGCGAACTACGTGGACTTTGATGCACGATAACTAGAACTGTTCGTTGTATTTGTCGTTGTTGTACAAGCTCCTTCTAATCAAAATCCTTAAATACTTATAAAATAAAACTATCTCAAATGTAGAGGTAAGTAAGGGTATCAGTCCACTTTCTAGGGAGTAAGCTAGAGACAAATTCAATTGTAATTCACGTTTTATTTTCTTTTTGGGCTTTTTACTTTTTTTACTTTTTCATCTTTTTCAAATATTAAAACAAATGGGTGAGGTGATGATTTAAACTAAACTAAACTAAACTAAATTAAATGTGAGATAAAAACAACTAACTAGAAACTTACTAAAATGAGAAAATAAAGTCTAAACTAAAAATAAGAGATAAATGAGGTAAATAATTGTGAGAACAATTAAGGAATGGAGAAATACCACAAATTTTAGTTATTCTAATGAATTAATTGAATTTTCCCAAATTAATATCAAAATTACAAATCAACACTCGTTGTAAATGTAATTTTAATAGTAACATTTTAGAAAATAAAGTTTAATACCTCACAACTCTAGAAAAGTAAATCTACGCTCCTTTTAATTAATCACCCGCTAGGATCGATTAATTAAAAATTTATGTAAATTTTAGAAAATAAATTTAGAGTTAAAATTCAAGTGATAACACCCCACTTAAGAAACCCCTTATCTCTAGTTCGAATCTAAAATGGGTATTATCACTAGAATTTCGATTTTCTCTCGAAAATCATTTACCCTCTCTCGAAGCGTAAATTTAAGGGTGAAGGGTAAAAATTAACATTCAATTGGACTTTTCATATAATTAAACTAATTAAAATAAAATAACATCAAATAAGGGTTTTACCCCACCCCTTGAAAGGGGATTTAGCCTAACATGATATGAAATATGACAAATTAATAATCAAAGGCATAAAATAAATGAGAACAGAAAAGAACAATCAAACCCCAATCTCTTGATGCTTAATTGATCTTCAATCCATGAGTTGAAATTCACATTCCTTAATTTGAATGATTCAAACAAATTTACATCAAGAGTCTCACTCAATGTAATTCTCACAACAATTTATTTTCCCCTCACTATCCAAAAATAATAAAATAATAATTCTAATCTAAAACCTACACTAAAATGGTATTTTCTCTCTCTACAAATTCCTATCTCCAAGCTCTTTGAATCTAAACTAAAAATTACAAAATGAAAATAAAAAGGATAGTGGATGAATTCATAATGGACAATTAAATAATAAAAGAGATTTGCTAAAAATGCAAATCCTAACATTTTAAAATTGTACATTAGAATTCATCCAAAGAAATAGATTCTAGATCATTAATTTATATTGAGATAATTGCTAAAAATGTAATATCTCAACATAAAGGAATGGATTATAATTTACCTCCCATAAGGGATAAATTTTCACTACACACCTCTATATTGAGGCATTTGCTAAAAATGCAAATACTCAACATAGAGGGGTGGGGAGAATTTTATCACACCAAGATTAAAACTAAAATTGGAGATCTCCTTTTGCAAATGGAAAAGTCTTCAATTTTTAAGGTTCACATGGAGGCTAGGGGTATATTGGATAATTGACATGAGTGTGCATGGAAATGGTGAGAGGAGCATGTGGGTTGAGAGGATATAAAAATCTGATATGGGTGAGGGTATTTATGGGAAGTTGGGTTAAATAGGTAGTTGGGGGTAAAATGGGTATAAGGGGTATAAGTTAGTTAAAAGACACGTGGGTTTTGTTTTGTGTTTGTTTGGAATTTGTAGGAGAAAATAATCGTGGCTAGGGAATGGAAGTTTGGGATATGGGTATATTGTATATGGAAGTGATTGAATTGCCGGGTTGAAGTCGGGGTTGGTGGGTCAGACCAGCAGTGCCGTTGGGTTCAAGTTTTGATGGAGGTCCGACGAGATTTTCGGGTTTGGTGGTAGGTGTGATGGGCTGGCCGAAGTGGTGGCTATTGACAGGAGGTCACCGGAGGCAGGGGTAGGACACGTCGCGATCAGGTAGGGGAAGGGAAGGGGAGACGACGGGTTTTGGGTTATGGAAGGTGGGCGGCGGTGCTAGCCGGAATGGGGTTGGGCACAGGTGGGTCACCGGAGATAGCAGTGGTTGCGAGTTAAAGGAGGCTGGGTCTGGCGGTTTTGTTAATCGGGGTAGTGGGTGTAGGATGTGTGCTTGGTTGGTTATGGGGTGATGAGAGAGAGTGACATATGGTGGGAAGAAGATGGTGGGAGTGGGGTTGTGTGTGGTGAGGGTGTTTGGGAATAGTGGTGTGGGTGAGTTGTTAGTTTGTGTGTATGTGGTGTATGAGGTTTAAAGGTGTGAGTGAGGATAAGTGGTGTGTGTGTGTTAATTAATTTGTGACCTTTAAAATAACACTAACTAACTAAAATAAAAATAATCTAACTAACTAAAAAATATAAATAAAAATATTAAAACTTAAGAAAATAAAATCCTACGCTATTAAAAACTAAAATAATAAAACAAAAGAAATAAAAAAAATGAAAAATCTAATAACATATGAAAACAAAAGTCCTAAAATATAAAATCTAATAAACTAAAAATAAACTCCTAAAACTAATCCTAATAAAATAAGACTAAATTAAAAGCTAATAAAACTCAAAATAAAATAAAATTATATTAATAAAAATAAAATATAAAGAATAGAAAATAAAACCTAAAAATTATTAATAAATCTAAAACTAAAATGACTTAAACTAAAAATCTAAATAAATATTAAAAAGGGACAAATTAGACACGCACGGGTTTCGGGGTAGGTTTAGGCTAGGTTTAGGGTAGGCTAGGACATGGGACAAGGGTATTTAGCTCCATAAAACGCACAATTGCCTTGAAATATGCGTTTGAACACCGCAACGTGCATTTGACCTACAATGTAGACATTTAATCTCATAAGGCCCATATTACCGAGAATTATCAACTAAAGTACGTCTATTTGGGGTATAAATTGTACAATTTTTGGTGCTTATTAATTCCTTTGTTGGCTACGTAGGCATTCTCGACTAAAGCCCGAGAGTCGAGTCCAACTTTCTAATTTTTCAATTTTCCTATTTTCATCTTTTTCCAACTTATCCAAATATTATACTTGTGATTCATATTTTCATTTTATTGAACAAATATTGTCTTTCCATTATAACGATCAATATCTTGATAAGTTCACACATCATATTTTTTAGTTATTATTTTGAAAACATTTATTTGAATGACCTCACTATATATTTTCCATGATATGAGTCAGGCCATTACAATTTCCATTTACACACACACACACACACTTCACGAAGAAATTAAGGAAAATAATAACATAAACCAATGAGAGACTGAAAGGCTGAGATGGCTGCCTAACACCTTCCCATTCCATAGCTTAGCCCCAAACCTTTGAACTACTGGTTTCGTAAGCATCAGTTTGTTTTTTATGCCGCTCTCTCAAGGCGGCGACATGATCTTTTGCCTGTTTTGTGCAAAATAGGGTGGCAACTCCATCTCTTTTACATCACCCCACATCGACGAGGGACGAAGCACCCCACTATGTATTGAGGGGCACGAGACCTTTATCTCTCCCCTCATTGATTCCAATAAAAGGGGGAAGATCTCAGGATGTCCAGAGTGGTGACTCTGCTAGGGACTTACTTAAGAGGGCGAGACTCTGTTTGCATGGGTATTATCATGTTCTCCTTGTGTGCGTATGCACCTACCTGTATGTTCCCTTTTTCTCCTTTATTATGTCTTGCATATATCTACCTCATGCCTCACTCACACACTTGTAGATATTCTCCATGTACACTGCACACTACTTACACTTAGGATCACTTATGTCCACATGTTGCACACACCACTTAGAATATCCATGCTTAGGTGTCACTAGGACACATCTCAACCTCCAATTATCACACCTGTATGTATCCATGATCATTCACACTTATCACGCACCACTTGTAGTTGATCCATGTATAGGTTCACTACCACACACTCACTCATAGAGATTCCACATTTATGCTTAGTGTAATCTTTATGCTCTATGCTAGATTTATTTTTCATGATGCTTGTACATTCTTCCCTTTAAGTATAATGCTCATCATGCCAAATAAAATACTCTCTCCATAATATACTAATAAAGAATAATGCATTTTGCACACTAGATCACCAAAGAGCGTGGCTATTGACAAAATTTTCTCCCGCAACAGGGGGGTCACGTTGTGATGGGCGCTGGTCTTGCAGGTCACAGTTAGCCTAAGAAATATGACTCTTACCTTTCATATGCCAAGTACCTTTTATGTATATCTAATAAAGTCATGAAGAGATGTATATAGTATGTAACTCGTTCTCACACGTTGAGTATATCGAATTCGCTCTCAAACGTATTGTCCCTATGAGGTATATAGTGAGGCAATTCACATACACTCAGGTATATCAAATGGCTTGTCCATGTGTACTGATTGCCCTCAAAAGTAAGAAGTATATCGTGGAAGTTATGACCAAGGGGGAAATATTTCCACTAACCCAACAATTGCATACCCTCATATAAGCGTCAAACCTAGGGCACTCATATTTAGATAGCCGATTACTACCCAAAACTCTATCGAAATAATGGATCGGCATGCCGCCCAAATTTTCACGAAATTTCATCTTTTTTTCAAAATGGGACCTTGTCCATGAGCCTGGAAACAAGTCCAATCGTGGTTTCCATATTTTTCAAATCCAATTTTTCCAGGCTCGAGTCCCGTACAACTTTTCTTTTGTATTTAGGTAAATTAAATACAAGTGAAAACAAAATAATAATAATAATAATAATAATAATAATAATAATAATAATAATAATAATAATAATAATAATAATAATAATAATAACAACAACAACAACAACAACAACAACAACAACAACAACAACAACAACAACAACAACAACAACAACAACAACAACAACAACAACAACAATAATAATAATAATAATAATAATAATAATAATAATAATAATAATAATGCTAAGACTCTTCTCTCGTTTTCCCTTTTTTCTTATCAAAAGTGTCAAAAATATTTTTCCTCCTCCTTTATGAAAATACCAAATACATTTATTCTCCTTTTTTTATCAAAATACCCAAAATAGTTTGTCCCTCCCCCCACCCCTCCAAAAAATAAAATATCAAAAACATTTCCTCTTTTTTCAATAATAAAAGTTTATCCTCCTCTCTTTCAAAAATAAATTTGGATCATTTTCTTCCTCAGGTCGATCGCATACCCGACCCTTGGCCTAGGTCCCTATTAGCTTTAATCTTTTGTCGAACTACCTCGAAGTTACATCTGTTCTCCCGTTACTTACTTCGAGTTTGGAATCTGCCCTCACCCGCTTTTTGTGGAGAATGCGGACCAAATGCCGAATGTGCATCCAGATTTGATGACGGTTCTAGCTCAACTTACTGCCAATATTGACAATCTTCAAATCGAGGTTCATGAGATGCAATGAAATTGGGTCCCTATTCTTGAAGAGACCAAGGTCCTCTTCCGTATGTGTCGGCTCGCACCTGAGCCTATTTGGATCCCGAAAGAGTATCAACACGCTCCACGTGCCCCTCTTGCTAATGATCCACCGCCATGTCAGCTCCCTATTCATAATCTTGCCCATCCAGGGGCTAACCTGCCAGTGACCATTGATCCGAAGGAAGAAGAGTTGAACAAGGTCAAGGAAGACCTTAAGTTATTGACCAAGAAGTTTGACCAAGTCCGAATCTCTAGGAACTACATGCATTACACCCATATGTCTCCCTACCCTATAGAAAAGTTGTCGAAAAATCTCAAGATGCCCAACATTGAGAAATTCGGGGGTAGCAGGCCCATAATTGTTCTTCTCTGAAGTTATCATTGATCCATAAATCTCCTAGGTGTCTCGAAGGTAATAACGGCCCATATGTTCCAATAGACTTTGAAGGACAATGCTCTTCACTGGTTCTTATCCCTCGAAGAATCCTGAATTCGCAGTTGGGAGGATGTTTCCGACGAATACATGTCATCGTACAAGTACATCGAGGAGTTGGATGTTACCCGTTGTCATTTATAACTTCTCAAATAGAATCTCAGGGAACTATCGAAAATTTCATAACAAGGTGGACAGAGAAAGAGACCACCATCACCAATCGGCCTTTCGAAGTGGAACAAGTCAGTATTGTGAAGAAGAATTTTTTACTCCATGTCCAGTAAACAATGGGAGGACAATACTACCCCCATTTTCGAGCCCTCCGGGAAGCAGGAGTGGAGATTAAAGAAAGTCTTGCCAAGATAGGAGATAAGCCAAAGAAAGTATCCAGACAGTCCACTCCCAGGAAGTATGAGAAGCTTGCCAATACCACGATTTAAACTATGAATAACATATGTCAGTCTGCTACTTCATGGGCACTAGAAAGTCGTCTAAATAGAGTCCGAAAGGAATATACTGATCTTCATGCTCCCCTTTACAAAGTCTACTAAGCCTTTTTTATCCGAAATCTTATCAAGCCAATGGGACCTTGTTCATTGCCAAATCCACTTCCCAAAAATTTCAAACGAGATGCCCATTGGGATTTCCATAAAAAATTTGACCATACCACTTATCAGTGCTTCTATCTCCGAAATGTAATCCAAGGTCTGATTGCCCGGGGTGTTATCGCCCCACCAGCCAATCCTAAACCAACACTACCCATAATCCACTCCGAAATTATGCAAATGCTATCTTCCTAGAAGAAGATCCATAATTTGACCCATTTACCCATATTATACCCAGTAAATCAATAATTATACCTGTATATTCCCCTCAACCCCTCAAAGTTTGACCATATTTTCCCCTACATCCTACCTATTTTTTCGATCAGGCCCTGCCACTCCTTACAAGAGCATATATTGTCATTCGTACTCACTTTGCAGGAAAAAATATGTAATTTCTAGTGATCTTGAACTAGTTCTAAGTGTTCGGGTTGAAATTTCCCTTAAAGATGACAATTGACTGTCGAAAGTTCAGGACACTATTCATGGAAGCTCAAAATGGGGCTAGAGAGTGAGATAGTTAGGTGGTTCCCATTGACGAATTCAGCTTAGATGTTTTCATCCCGATCATGGAAGACTTATTCCTAGAGATTAGTAAAATTTGTAGTGTACTCGAGATACTTGATGCTTTGAAACTACAGGGATGATTGGTCCCTTCAATTCTACATATTCCCATTGAGTGGGAGGATCTATACAAAGAGGTCATTGAGGCTGTAGAATGCATTAACTTCTCATGGAAAGATTAAATCGTAGCCACCTATTGGGGGTGGGGAGTGGGTAAATTCGATAGTTCAGATGAAGAGAAAAGATAAGAAAAACTAGCCTAGTATTCAGTATATGTGGAATGATATTGTTTGAGGATCTGATATGAGAAATCAATAAAGTATCCAAACAGCCCGAGATAAATTAAGAAGAAGGGTTTCTATTTTTCCCCTCTTATGTGAACTATATGACTAGATCTGGGAGGCATTACTAGGTTTAGAACCCTCAATCAGTAACTATGGATAAGGTAAAGGGTGTTGAGAAACTCCATATGCCGAAATGAACCTCGAGGAGAGAAGGATCCTTAATCAGTTGAAGAAAACTCAAGCTAACATTACTCTGTAGGGGCTTTTTATGTCTTCCCAACTACATCGGAATGCCTTAAACTGCTTATCAAGACCATGGTCCCTCCTTCCACCACGCCAAAATAAGTAGTGAACTAGGTCGTATCTCTAACCTCTACTAGAATGCTCTCATTTTTTGAAGAAGAAATCCCCAATTTTGGTCCAAATCACAATTATGCTCTCAATATCTCTTTCGAGGTCATAGGGAAGACCATCCCGCCTTCGTTCTTCGATAATGGATCAGCACTTAATGTTTGTCCTCTAAGAGCCCTAAACTACTTGGGATTGAAAGTAAGTGACTTTATTCCAACTTTTGTCGTGGTGCGTGCTTTGACAATACTCATCGGGAAGTAATGGGATCCCTAAAGCGTATAGTATAGGCTATCCCTATAAATCCCGTTACTGAGTTACAAGTCATCAACACACCGACTTGTTTCAACTCGTTGCTCAGACGACCATGGCTCCAAAGTATTAAGGGGTGTCTTCCTCCCTCCATCAAAAATTGAAATTCTTCACCAATGGTCAGGTGATAACACTGAGAATGCAAGCACCAGTAATCTAATACTAGATATACAACACGAGGTGAATAATATGCTTCTGTCAGGTTTTCGAGTCGAACCACTTCCACTCCCATTAGGGGATGATTTTAGAGATATAGTTTGTCCAGAACACAACCCTCACGATAATGTCAATGTAATACAGATGATTAAGAATATGGACATCATACCCAAATTAGGGCTGGGATGATGAAAATAGGGAATACTAGAACCTATAGTGTTGAAGAAGACCTTTTCTCCCTATTGCATGGGTTATCAACCATCATCAAAGGAACTCAAAATGCTCTGTTAACCTCGGTTAAAGATAAGGTTAGAAAGTGCCAAGACTATCTTAGGGGGCTCCTTGAATGGAAGATTTGTCAAAGAGGGTGAAGTGTTTCCCTTTTGTGGTTTTCACGAACCATGGTATGATCATATGGACAAGAAGATGAAGCCAAGCATGGAGATCTTTTTCCATTACAACTACTCATTAGATGAAAGTTCCCAACATCATGTGAAACCTCTAGTCAAGAAGACTACTACTATTACCGAGGATTCTGAGGAAAGTGACTTTAAGGATTCATTCAACTTGCAGATACTAGGGATGACACTCTGCATGATCCATCTATCCTGATCAAAGTTACTGATATACCTCTCATCAACTGGAAGGTTGTACCAGTTCCACCTACTGAAATGCAACCTAACCTAGATTTTTATCTCACTTCCTCATTTTTTGTTCCTCCTAGTTCTGATCATATTGCAATCGAGACCTCCTTCGATTAGGTTATCAATGTTATTTTTCCCAAGAATGAAATAAATGAAAATTTTGAGTATATTGTTATACCATACATTAATTGTCTTAATTCTAATTAAACTCTTGATGATGAAGATTTTTCAAATGAATAATTCTTAACTGATCTTAATAAGGTAAATAACAAATAACATAACCGCGTTCAAATTAATGAAGATGCAACTGTTGTTATTAATGTCGGTTCTAGTAGCCAACTATACGAGATTAAGATAGGGTCCACCCTTGAAGATCATGAGCACGCGCAACTCAAAAAATTACTGAAGGAATTTCTGGACGTATTTACATGGTCTTATCATGACATGCCTATCATTGATCTTGAGATCGCTCAACACAAAATTCTAATTCTACCATAATGTAAACTTGCCAAACATAAATTGTGAAAACTCCACAACGAATGGTCAATCAAAATTAATGAAAAAATGGTCAAACAGTTGAAATTAGGATTCATTCGTGTGATCGATTATCCCACATGGCTAGCTAACATCATACCTATGCCAAAATTAGGAGGAAAGGTTTGCGTGTGCATTGACTACCGAGATTTGATCAAGGCTTATCCGAAGGATGATTACCCACTACCCAATATTAACATGATTATGGACAATGACCAGTCATGCTCTCAAGTCATTCATTGATGGGTTTTATGGATATAATCAGATCAAGATGCACCCTGATTATCAAGAAAAAATCGCGCTCATCACCCCCTGGGAACCTTCTATTACACTATTATTCCATTTGGTCTAAAAATTCAGGGGATACCTACCAAAGGGCTTCCATAACCATCTTTCATGATCTGATACACAAAGAATTAAAGGTCTATATAGATGATATGTCATGTTAACACTCTCCGAAAGTTCATCGAACAGCTACGGCGATACCAAATGCGACTTAACCCACTAGAATGTGTTTTGGATGTTACCAAAGGAAAGATTTTGGGATTCATGGTTAGCAAAAAGAGTATTAAAGAAGATCTTGACAAATTGAAAGCCATACTCGAAATGCCACCACCCTGAATGGAGAAGGAAATCTGGGTACTTTTGGGAAAATTAGAGTATATCAGCGAGTTCATCAGACATTTGACTTTTATTTATGAACCCATCTTCAATATCCTTTAGAATGATTCCATCGCATTCTGGTCTCCCCTTTACACCTATACTTGACTGTGAGAGACATCACACTTAGGGCTCTGCTAGCCCAATACCTTAAAAATTCCCACAAAGAGAGATACATCTACTATGCCACTCATAAATTGTTCGAATATGAAGACAACTACACTTTCTTGGAGAAGGCATGTGTCACCCTTGTCTAGGTCACTCAAAAATTACAGAACTATATGCTCAATTTTCCCATCAGACTTGTATTTCGAATGGATCCTATCAAATACTTTCCCAAAAAACCTGCATTGTCTAATCGAATGGCAAGATGGTTGATGCTTCTAACCAAATTCGATATTGTGTATGTCACGCTGAAAGACATAAAAGAAGAGCCATCTCTGACGACCTTACTGACTACCCTATGGAAGAATCCAATGTTTAGATCTCTGAGTTCCCAAATGAAGATATCCCGTGTACCTCCCAGGAGGATCTTCAATGGAAAATGTTCATTGACAGTGTTGCCAATAAGAAAAGATATGGCATTAGGATACTCCTTATTTCCCCTGATAATTCTCATAGTCCCATTCCAATCAAGTTATATTTTCCTTGCACCAATAACATGACCGAATATAAGGCATTAATGGTAAGCCTCAAAGTTGCTCTCAAGAAAGGAATTTGATGTCCAGATGTCAACGGGGATTCAACCCTCATCATCAATCAGGTCTTTAGAAGATGGAAAATCAAGGACAAAAAGCTCCTACCCTTCCATGCCCATCTAGAGGAGTTGGCCTCCCAATTTTGAGCTATCACCTTCCACTACTGGCCCCAAGCAAGGGTCAACTTATCCTATGACCTTACTACCTTAGCTTCCATGGTCGAAAAGCCCGAGTTAATAACGATGGCCCACTTCCTAGTCCAAAAGTAAGCTAAACCAACCCACTTCTACCATATCGAGGTCATCACTGAAGAAGATCCTCATATAACTGAGTGATGGTACTATGACATTTGGCTCCTGCTCAAGCATAGTAGGTATCCCCAAGATTTTCATAAGAAAGAATGAGCAACCCTTCACAAAATGGTTTTCCAGTACATTATTTATGATCAACTTTTATGGAACCCACTTACATTGGATTGCAGAGCTAACATTAAAGATATGATGAAAAATCCACAATAGGGAATGCTGACCCTACATGAATGGCCATATGATCACCAATAAGATTATTCGATATGGTTAATATTGTACTACCATGATTTAGGATTGCACCACATATGTTCAGAGATGCCATAAGTTCCAATAGTTTTCTAATCTCCTACACTTGCTTCTGTAGGAATTATACAACATGACCTCTCCATGGTTGTTCTGTATATGGGGCATTGATATTATAGAGAGAGTTCAACCCAAAGCCTCCAATGGGAATGATTTCATCCTGGTTGACATTGATTACTTAAAAAATGGGTTAAAGTCAAGTCATACACAGTTCTGAATGCCAAAAAAGTGGTGAAGTTCATCCAAAAAAATATCATATGTCGATAGGGGGTCGTTCATGAGCTAGTGTCAGATAAAGGGTTACATTTTTAGGAACAAGTCACAGAAATGTTCAAAGAATATGGGATCCAGAGACACAAATATTCTCCTTACCGACCTCAAACCAATGATATAGTTGAAGATACTAATAAGAACCTCAAATAAATCATTAGTAAGATGACCGAGAGTTATCGAGATTGGGCCAATCGCATCTCTTATGCCCTATGGGCCTACCGCACTTCAGTTCTAACATCTATTATGGCTACTCCTTACTATCTGGTATACGACATGGAAGCGATCCTACCATTGATCTAGAAATACCTTCACTACTCGTCATGCTTGAGAAAAAAGATCGACAAAGAAGACTGGCATCAGAGTTATCTTTACGAGTTGTCACTCTTGGATGAAAGGAGGCTAAAGGCACTATACTAAATACAAGGGTACCATCATCGAATAGAATTGTCATTCAACAGGAGAGTCAAGGATCATGGTGTCCAAGAAGGAATTTTATCCCTTAAAGAAACGTAGAACCCATCTGTGACCCCATAGGGAAACTCAAACCAAATTGACGTGGACCCTACATCATGAAAAAAATCTTATCTGGTGGTGCCACTATGCTCATTGGCCTCGATGGGGAAGATATGGATCATCCAGTCAACCTAGACCATCTCAATAAATTCTATCCCTAGTTCAAAATCTGAGTGCGCTATGAATCTTCTCATCTCCATTCTATTCTAAACAAATCTTCATTTACCTCTACTCAAAACTATGTGGGGCTTGGTCCTCTAAAAATATTTTTACTTTCAAAAATGAAAATTCAAAAATTTCAAAACCCCCAGAGGTACATATACAGCTCATACGCTTTACATGGTCATGATCCCCTTCTTGTTCACAAAATACTATTATTTTCTTACCTCGAAGAATGACAATTCATTCGTTCATTTACATAAACAAAATGATTATGTATGCCTTAGCGATTGGTATAGATAATTGAAATGAAAAACTCATTAAGAGGAATAACAATACGATTAAAATCCATTTTAATTCCATTATGGGAAATTTTCAGTACGATTACACAAAATGTTAGCGTAGGGAGTCAAACAACTTCCCCCGCCAACCTTATTGTCCTAAAAATAAAACAAACTAAGCTACTCCTAAACAACCTTCTCAAATTTATCCCCACCTGCTAAAAGTAACTGAACACATAAAAAGCTTAGCAAATAATCACAAGTTTCACTAAAAGGCCCTTCCTGCATTTGTTAAATGATCCAAACCCATCATCATCTACATCCTGAGGACCTCAAACTTCTTCTTCTTGGATAGTGTGCCAAAGGCACTCCATGGAACAGTAAGCCCAAACCAGTGTTGGGAAAACCACTACGCCTCCCTCCATGGTGTCAAACATAGCAAGACATCTCTGCCCGATCTCCCCGGCCAACATCTTAGCCATTACCCTCATCCATATCCACTTCATGTAATCCCCAAAAACGTGACAAACCCTGCAACAAATCATGAAGGATGGGTCAAAAACTGATGATTCTTCTACAATGAGCCCAGCCACATGCGATTACCTTCCATCAAATCCTCTATAGGGAAGAAGTCCAAAATATGAGAAGCCACGGTCTGTTTCCATCCAACTTGACACATGAGCCACTGAGAAAAATAAAAGGAGATCTATCAGAGGCCAACAAACCGAACATACTGGTTTTGCTCTAGTTCCATAATAGGTTACAACTCCCCCCATGAGGGTATTGACCAGTGCAAACATCGAGCCATATGATCCACAAACTAGTATACCCACTTCTCGATGTTCGAGCAAAAACTGATGAAATAACGTGTTGAGAAATTTGGCACAACTACTAAATAATATTCATGGGGTGCAAAATAAAATCTCTCAGATAACCATATGAACAGCATAATCGGGCTACCTCTTGGAAAATCAGAACGGCCTTCCCGTAAAGTATCTAAACCATTCATGGTCTCAGCTAGTATAACCATCGCAGGATTACGACGAGATGAAATCCATGTAGTAATGGCAACAATTTGAGGATCCCCCAACAGGTCTCCGGTCACAAACAATAGCTTCGAAGTTAACGCAAGGGCAACGAATCCAGTATAGCCCACATTATTAACATCCCATAGATGTAGGAATACAATACAGCTGGAAGGGAGATCATTACTCTAGTAACCAATGACCGAGCCACCAAGGGTGAAGTATGGAGAAATTCTGAGACCGGGAGAATCCAGGCATGTTAGTCCGCACACTCGGATTTACCCCAGCATAGCAAATCACTCCTCGTAAGTCGAGCAGACTTCTTTAAGCTAAAACAAAAAAATGATCCTAGGAGTACCATAATTGTACTGCCAACATTAGCATGTTCCAGCAAATGGGCCGGTTACGCAAAAAGGAACCCCGATATAGGTTAAAGACGTCGTAGTCTGTATTGTACGAGCACATAGCTTATAAATTATTGACGTAAGAGAAAAATTTAGCACTTATGGAAATCCACTTAGGACAAAAGAATACACAAAGAAAGATATAAGAAAGAGAAAGAAACGTGGATGAGTGAGGAAAAACTCTCCACCATTACCCCTTTTTATACTTATGAAATTTGGCTAAAGATAAGGGTCTTCAAAATCCAGATGAAACCCTCCCCTATTAAGGACAAAGTAACTAAAAAAAGTGCAATAAAATCCTTAGGGTGATTAGACTGGATTGACCTATCGATAGGCAGGATAAGGGGTATACTGGTCGACATCTCCCAATTTTTAAAAAATTCCCTTTTTCCTTTTTTATCAAAATAAAAAAATTCAATAAAAATAATTTTTATTCCAGAAGAATTCAGAATTTTTCTTTCCTTATATTTTTAACTCATCCCATTTTAAAATAAATGTTATTTTAAGTAATTGTAATCCTTTTTGTTATCTTAGCAAACAAAGTAAAAATTGCATATAGGCTAAGTCATTTTAAGCGAAGATAAATAAATTAGATCCCATTCCACTTCATATATATGGATATCATTACATCTCTTTTGCAGAAACAGAAACGAAGAAAAATAACTAGACTCAACCCGATCCCCCACACCTTCTCCCACCTTCTTTTTTTCTCTATCTTTCTCTCTCACTCTATCTCTCTATCTATAATCCCCCATCCCAGTGACGTGTGCGCTTCCCCCGCCGACGATCGGAGGAACCTCCGCTACCCGATACAGATCCCTACTCAAATGTAGCAAATGGCATAAGGCTGGAAGGAACCAGGATCAACTCCCGAATATGAGAGGACGCAGATGCCATCCAATCGCAGATTTCCCTCAATGAGGTAGTCAGCACCCAAACATACTGCAAGAAAAATAAAAAATGAAAAATCAGTCTGAGATACAGATGATATTAGAAAACCAAAAGGAAAAGGACAAGGATATACCTCTGGTTGGGGGATGTCCTCCTTCATCCCCAATACCTCCTAGTCCATCGCATTGGGGTGATGAAGCATACTTATCAATCCTCCCCCAGGAAGTGTGTTGTTTTAAGAGGGAGGAGAAAGTCGCAAAAATGGAACCTCTAACGTCGTCGCTGCTACTGATATCGATGCACCACCCGCGTTGTGGGCAGACCCCACTGGCTGACTCGTACCCATGCCTGAAGTTGTAGGAGGTGGATGCATATTCACAACATCATATATGCATGATGACACCATCCATCTCGTCACTAATTTGAGGCATTCATAGATTTCCACCTCGTCCGTATACAGAGAATAAGACTCGCCGATCATCGCCGCCATCCGGGCATCTTTCGACTTCTCCCACACTTGCCTCATATATCTCGGGGGCATCATTGGTAGGACTGCCACCTCATCCTCCATAATCCATCTAACTACCATCTTTCCCAGATATAAGGAGTATCCAAACTCATACACCAACAGTCAGCGCATCTGTGCATTCCCTCTAGTCACCCCCGTATGATGAATGATTGTCCCCTATGGACATAAGTTCACCTACATTTTTACCAAGATGAAGTCAATACTTGTACAAAGGAAAATTCCAAAAAGAAACACTCAAAATGGAAAATAAGAAGTAATCCAATCATGCGTTAGGTCATTCAATACCTAACGCACCACCGATAAAGAAAGAGACCGCCTCGACAGTCGGTTGGACTTCCACCACCAGTACATCTAGGAGAGGCCACCCATACCTCATCCTAAAAACAAATAAAGTGGGAATTAAGACCAATCACCTCATAGTTTCACGCCTAAAAAAGTAGAAGGGTCCTCAATCAGAAGAAAGCAATCAGGAATCAAAGAGAAAATTATAGAAAATTGCATAAAGGAAAATGCATAAAGATAAAGTGCAAAAAGGAAAAATACCTCCAAAATATATGTGGTTCTAGTGAAGGTCTACCGACAGTGCCGAATGAAAGCATCTAAATATGAATAAAGGGTCTCCGAAGTCTGTCTCCCCTAATCAAAGAGAGGGATATTCGAAAATACCCTCAAATATGGCAAAACCCATAAGTGGACAATCACGCTGCTCGACGCCAGAAGAAATCCTCCTAAAAGAAAAAGAATTATTGAACGAGGCATTTTACGAACCTATAGCCCGTTAGTCTCATCAATATCCTAACTCAATAAAACCTCTCGAATGAGAGATATGCGGATCGGGTTCCCTGAGACTATCCTCCCAACATCGACTAGTGTCGCCTCCATCGCTGCCAGCATCACCCTTAGTGTAAAATCCTCCTCTATGTGGGTCCCCTTATTATGTATCACAAGTAGCTATTGTACGTCAATCGGGGTCACTGTCATTTCCCAAAACCCAAATGAATGGTGTGGGTAGTATCCCACCACCTCTCCCCCAGAGCACATAAAACGGCCATCGAGCGAGATGTCTCATCCGATGCAGACTACAATCTGCCAAAACCTACTGAAGAAACCACCCAACGCACCACTAGTGGAAGATAATCCCACACAGGTGTAAACCCCATCGTCCCCCGAGATCGAAGACTCGTCGCAGTAATATCAATCTGTCACAGCAAAAAAAGAAAAAACCTTTTTGTAAAAATTTAAAAGAAATAAGGAAATGCAAATTAAACTCTAAAAAGAATTGAAAAAGTCATGAAGTACTTACATATCCATTAGGGTTCCATGCCCTAGACGATCGATGGTGCACAGGCTCATGCAAAAGAGTCTTCTTATTGGCGCTAGGCTCGAACAGGTCAAAGGCATTCTCATTGCCTAATGCTAAAGGCACCATAGCCAGCCACCCCAAGTGCGCCCAGTCATAAACACCTAAACAAGCCATATGGGTCTCACTGCTAGAAAAGTTTGACATTTTTTAAAATGAAATGAAGAAGGAATGTAAGAATGAATTACATCAGAGAGAGGTAGAAAATGAGAAAGTTGAAGGTTGTAAAAAATGAAGAGAACCTGCCCCTTTTTATAGAAGGCTAAGGGGTATGCCAATAGGCAGTCCCCTGACACCCACCGATCGACATTGTCCCTTCCCCTCCCTTAGGGAGTCCAAATGACCGTGACACTACGTTTGGTAACTCCCACAACCTGCTGGTCGACATCCCCTAAAATTTTGTACAAAAAATCTAAAAAAAAATCAAAAAATTCCAAAAATTTCTCAAAAAATTACTAAAAAAATCGAAATGTTTATTCACCAAGATAACCATTTTTAAAGATACCAAATCCCTAGATAAATCTGAGGAAACTTCATCTTTAGCAAAAATCAAATGCCTCCTCAGTAGAGCGACCCGTTTCCCCAGCATGAATTCTTGAATTAAACTTTTCCCCAAAAGAAATCTACCTTAAATGGGCATCTCCTCCCAGTAACTCATTCCCCAAAGGTCTCCCAAAACCTTAATTTATCGATTGGACTAAGATTTTCAACCATTCTTAAGAGGCCATTATCCCCCAATAAATGTATCCTTCCCGGTTGAGTCTCAAACAGAAATCCACTCCCTACCCACTTAAGGTCCTCAGAATTGACCTCGACCCTCAGAATTGGACGACCCCATTTAAGATCCTCAGAATTAACCTCGGCCCTCAGAATTGGTCGCCTCCACTTAGGTCCTCATAATTGACCTCGACTCTCAGAATTGGTTTCTTCTACTTAAGGTCCTTAGAATTTTCCTCGACCCTCAGAATTGATCATTCCCACTTAAGGTCATCAGAATTGACCTCGACCCTCACAATTGGTCGCTCCTAATTAACGTCCTCGGAATTGACCTTGTCGCTCAGAATTAGTTGCTCCCACTAAAGGTCCTCAGAATTGACCTCGACCTTCAAAATTGGTCGCTGCCACTTAAGGTCCTCAAAATTTACCTCGACCTTTAGAATTGTTTACTCCCACTTAAGGTCCTCATAATTGACCTCGACCTTTAGAATTGGTAACTCCAACTTAAGGTCCTCAAAATTGACCCCGACCCTCAGAATTGGTCCCTCCGACTTAAGGTCTCGCGATGTATGTTGCTAATAGTTATAAATGTGTCACCAATAGGTATTGGAAAAAAGATCATTTGTGTTACCAGTTTGTTGACCAAAGTCTATATAGGAAAGTCTTTGGCAACATAGAAGGATTGTGTTGCTGAAGGTATACTTTTGGAAACACGTAATTGTGTCGTCAAAGGTATTTTATAATTTGTCAAATTTATAATAAAAATATTATTTATGTTGCCAAAGGTCACTCAATAGTGACAAAAATGTTATGTTGCCCAAAAGTAACCTTTCAGCGACACAAATTATATTGTAGAATATAAGGTAAATGATATAAAAAACAACTTTCGGCAACACAACTCTTGTGATACATTGACATCACGACTCATGTGTTGCCAAAAGTAGATATTTTGGCATGTATAGAATGACTTTTGGCGATGAAAAATTGTGTCTCCAAAAGTATTATATTTTTATTTATTACCTATTATTTTTTCGTATTTGGAAGCACTTTTAAACCTGTGCATTTTTCATCAAAACTCACACAGCATAAAACTTGCAACCTTATAACACAAAATCACACTGTGCATTTTTCATACAATCATACGTAATAAAAAGTTCCATAATTTTCAACCAAATCTCATAAAGATGAATTACAAAATAATATTTCGTCACAATCTACGTATAAAGGTACAAAAGAAATACCTCCCAAATAAGAACATAACAAATTCTAACACATCAAAAGATGTAAGCATGAACTAGCCTAATAATTTAACACATCAAAAGATGTAAAAAAAATCCACATAAACTAAAATGATGACGGAAATATGGCTCTGCTACACAAAAAGAATCTTCAACTCCAAGCCACCATGAATATAATAACTCCAAGAAAAATCCATCATCAAGCAGGATAAGATAACAAAAAAAAGACTACATGGGTTTCTATAAGTTACATTCATCATGTATGTGTATATGCCTCATTACAGTATGTTTAACGTCTGACTTAATCAATTTAAAACACTATATAATTTCAAAAAAATTCGACAGAGTTTCCTTTATTTGTTCATGAAATCCAACCTGTTTTAACATTAAAATAAATCCAACAACAAAATCCGCAATAAAAAATAATAAATCCCTTCCACTGATTTAAATATATAAACTCAAAATTTATATCCTTCACAACTAAATTGCTAAAGAATATTGCAAATATTTACACTTAAAAAAATACGGAAATACGGTAGAGTCACCATAATTTTTTAACATTTAAATAAACCTGCTACTATACACAAGCCCGCATGATCATAAACTTCATATAAGTGTAAAAAATATAGTAGACCAATTATAACATCATAAAACAAGCCCATATTGGGAGTCAAAGTAAAAATTGAATATTATGGGTACCTGTTTTTATTAGCCCATTAGAGTAGCTGACTAAGCCTATAAAGGCAATTCAAGTGTCTAGCCCAAATTATGAGACTTGATTATAAATTAAACTCGAGATAGGACCGAGTCTATCCCAAGAATCTCAGAGAGATATTCAAGGGATTCAGGGTCTATCGTGTTGGTTATAATCACCTTCAATGAGCACAATATATTTTAACCCCTGGCCCAAGGCATAGGGGCATATAACAAAGACATTCTTGAGTGATACTTAATAAAAATAGTAGACCTCTTCGTGGACGTATGCAATTTGCCGAACCACGCATATTCTTGAGTTATGTTTGTGACTGCATGTCGTTCTTAGGTTTTTGACGATTTTTTTCTCTTATTATTTGTGTTGTTATTTTTGTCACCACAATTGGGGCCATTTGTGGGAAATACACCTATGAAATCATTCATGAATAAGAGCCAGTGATGTCTCATCACAGAAGCAGTGTCCCTTAAGCAGGTGACATTTAGGAGCAGCCTATCCCTCTAAGGGTAAGGTCTGAAATTCTCCATTCACCCTAGGCTCCGCCAAAAGAGGCAAATCTGTAAGGAAATCCAGGGGCCACAAAGGTTCACACAAATTTCTAGATTAATAGATGCGTATGAAGAGAGCCTCTAAGAACATAAGGAGGACACACACCGACAAGATGATGAAAATGCTCGCCTAAAAAGGCTATTAGAGAGAATGGAGAGAGGGCTCCATCGGAATACTAGACAATGCCCTGATCGAACTCCAAGTACTTGGGCGAGCAAGTCTCACAGCCAAGGAAGGATCCCCCAGCGTAGCTCAAGAGAGGATCGAGAGGAGAAGGTCAGATGACGACCATTGAGATTGGCTGCAACATGCTCGGCGTTATAGGAGTCCTGGTTGGCATCATGATGACATAAGGAGTTTAGTCCGAAGAGAGATGGACCAGCACTTAGCTCATCACGGTGCCAGATCTACACGAGGGTTAGTTAGAAGAGAACTCGAAACTCAAATGAAGTCCCCTTTTTTAAAGGAAATAGAAAAGGAGGAGGCCCTAAAAAAGTTCACAATCCCTAGGTTCAAGATCTACGATGGGAAGACTGATCCCATTAATCATGTTTAGTGATATCGGCATGCCACGACTCTATGGAGTCACAGCGACAAGCTCATGTATTGATTTTTACCCTCCAATTTACACGATGTGGCCCAAAAATGGTTTAAAAAGCAACCCCACATGTCCATCAGAAATTTCAAATCCTTGGACGATCTATTCACAACTCCTTTCATAACAAGAAGTTCCCACTCAAAGTGGATGGATGCACTGCTTACTATGAAAAAGAAAACATAAAGAACCTCAAAGAATACGCGAAGAGGTATTGGGAAGTGTTTACTAAGATCAAGGATTTCTTGGAGCAGGTCATCGTAGCATCCTTCAAAATTTATTTGTCGGGTTGCTGCCTCCTACAGCAATCCTTAGCTAAGAAGGAGGCTACATCTATCGACGACTTGATGGCTCGTATAAATAAATATGCCAAAGTCGAGGATGTGACCTATTTTAATGAAAGGGATGATGGTCATGCGAAGGCTGGCAAAGGAGTGGATAAGAGTGATCCTCCGAAGAAAAGGAACAAGAACAGGGGCAAAAATGGCTCCAATAATGGAAATAAAAGGGAATCACCGAAGGCGTTTCAGGATGTTAATATAGTCTTCAAGGATCTAATATATAAGATTCTTACCAAGATCAAGGATGAACCATTTATTAAGTGGCCGAAGAAAATGGGAGGATACCCCTCCAAGCGAAATAACGGACTATGGAGCGCGTTCCACTAGGAGGGCGACCACAAAACTGAGCATTGTAAATCCCTCAAATCTCATCTCGAGGAGTTGTCCCAAGATGGGAATCTTAAAAAGTTCTTGGAAAAGAAGGTAGAATAGGTAGCATCTAATGGAGAGTATGTGACACCCCGCCTAAAATAATAATGGGTGGCCAGCCCTATACTACATTAAATCAGGAATCCCGGATGCCTCATTCTCAGCATCAACAAAGCTTACTAAAATAGATAAGGCTAACTACCTGAAATTATAAAAGCGGATGCACAAATTTAAATAAAAACATACAATGGAATTCAAACCAATAATGAGAATGACTATTAACATGAATTAAGAACATACATGCTCAACATGAAGAAAGAACATACTCTCAATACATCATAAGTACATACCAAACTATACCCGAATAAGCTGTTGGGTCACAAAAAATACAACAACCATAGGGAAGAAATATAAACATCAAAATAACCCTTGGGTGTAAACCCTGATATACAAAATTAATCCTATCCATATTTATAAAGGAATATAAAGCGACATTAATCTAAATCCCATAACAGCCCACAACTACTAAGGCTCCCAAGACACGAGATAGAAAAGCAGTGGGTATCCATGGGGTGGGACACCTGTAGTAACAGTGTGTATACGTATACGTATATATATATGTAGCAAAAGAGAAATATAAACGGGTCAGAGCCCGAGGTGTAAAAATGTTTAGCAAGTGTGTTAACCGTGCATAATAAATATAAATGCATTATTTCACAATTAAAAAGGAGTCGCACTCTCGTGAAACCCCCACACTCACCTCTCATCTACAACGCGCACCAAGGCGTGTCATTGAACCTTAATTAAGTTACCCCACCCATATAAGGACAATTAATCTTACCATATGCACATCCTATACCCGTATAACCCGCCATCTTAACATAACCCCAAAAATATCCTTTTCATTCTAATCACACCTAAATATATACACATATATGCCTTACTAGGCTCTATTGGTTCCAATTATTAACTTAAAACAATTATAAGTCTTAGTACGTCACACATTAACATTAGGCTTCAATATAAGAGTTTATTATCTACACAAAATACATTCAAATACCAAGGACAAAACTTCTCTCCACTCTCAACATTGCACTGCATTTCGTGCATGGGGCGTCTCGCAAAGCGAAATCCAAACAAGGAACCCCCCTAATACACTACTCCTTGACAATGTTGATCGTAGGGATCCATCATGTCTTCCACACAAATCCTATTACTGCAATTACTTAAATATAGCGTAATATATATGAGAACATAATTAGAATATCTATCTAACTCCTTGGGGTCGTTATAACTGCAATTGTCTCTTAGTACGATCCTTCGATCCTGATATATCAGTACACCAAAATCACAGAAGATGTACACCATAGAAACTCCATATCCTCTTCACCTATAGGATACACATATAAATATATTTATATTTACTGTAAATATAAATAATCAATCGTTCATTCCTATAACCACATACATAACACACATAATGTACACATTGCAATCCACATATCATAAACGGTTATAGGATACCAAAATACTGCACCATGCCATCATCTTCAAGGAATTACTCACTTTCTCCCGGGGTCACCACCTATCGAACTATTATCACACCGCCATGGTGACAAAATAAATCCTAACGTATGGGAAACGGTCATAGTTCCTACCCAAAAGTGAGAACGACTCATACCCAAGACTTCTCACCCCAAAAATAAAATCACACAAATAAAAATGGACGACTATGACCTGGGGACTATCCACACGCTTCTCCTCAAGCCAGGGGCTCACCCTCATCGCGAAACTTCCCATGATAGCATGTCTCGGGCATGCTTCACACATTAAGTATATATATATATATCATTCACACTACATATATAAATCCATATGATCACATCATATAATCAAACCATCACACATGGTAGAGATATTCACGCCATAAGTACACACATATATACATACCTATATATATATATATATATATATATATACACACACACACACACACAAACATACCATCTCTCTTCCGTATGTATGACATTTATAAACTCGACTATAACAGACATAATCCTCAATATACTAGCCGTCGTTCCAAGCGTATGAACTTAATTTGTTATATAAATACGATCCCTCACTTGAATCATATTCATCTGTTACCCCTATGATATGAATAGTCTTCCCATATATTCAACATTAAGGTTATCAACCCCAAATTTTAATGTATGTAACAATCACTACACATCTCATCTATATCCGAAAGCACATCGATATATCTAGTAATAATATCGACTATTGCCATACACCTAACTAATAGTCTACAAGCCTTAAGCTTAATCTTAAATTCATTCCATGATCCCATTAATTATTGGAATCCCCACTATTAATCACACACAGATATATAACAACTACCTCGACTAGATTTACAACACACTATTCTAGTCGATAGTATGACCCAAAATTGTCCCTATGAACCCTTAACATTAAAACATTTACGATATATTCTTTGAATTTATCATCACTAAGGATACGCGACCTTTACCTCTCATTGGTCCCAAATCATATCTTGAATAGAATCCTATCACTATAAGGATTCAGCACAAATCTTGGTGTACGATTTCACGCCATGCCTTTACCACTCTCCCCAAGAGTCCTAAACTTTAAATCATATCTACACTCACTTATGACCTCTAAATGGAACATACATCCTCAATGAGATTCCCCACTACACCTCAGAATATTGTTTATTAATGCGCACATAAACAAAAAGGGGCTATCTCCACAATTCATAACTAATTCATGATAGCTACCCACCATCATATTAATAAAATTCGCCTATCATTCAGTCCCATAATCCTTTCCTTCCTAAAAGAGGCATCCTACCCTCATAAACCAATTTTAACATTAGCCCAAAAGTCCCTATTCATCCTAAGGCACAAATCCCTTAATATTATATCATAACCCTCCTTAATAAGTTCATTAAGAAGACCCCTAAGAATAAAACCCAAAAGAAAAGGGGTAAAAGAAACTCCCACTCGAGGGCTAAAAATAGAGGATCGATCAATCGGTCCCAGACCCCCGATCTACCGCAGGGCTAAAATTTTCCCTATGAAGAATGCAGTAGGCTTTTCCCTTGAGGCACGATCTACCGGTCCCCTGGGCGTGGTTGACCGACCATACTAGATATTTGGCACTTTTTCCATTTTTGAGCAAAACCAAACTCTCCAAACACCGAAATATTATCATCCAACCCTCAATATACAACTCAATCATATTCTTCACATCAAAACCCAAACCTACATCTCATCTCATCAACTTAAATGTCATCAATCCCATATATGAACATCAAATTCAAGTTTTACTCTAAAAAATCTAGGTTTTAACATATAACCCAAAAATCCATTTGTTTTATCCACAAATTATGAAATGAAATACATGAATGAAATATTTAGCAAGAACTTGCCTCAGAATTGTAGAGGTTGAATCATCCTCGAAATCGCGTACGGGTCGGAAGTCTCCAAGCTTTCTCTTCTCTCTCTTTCTTCCTTTCTTCTTCTTTCTCTCTTTATTTCTCTTTTTTGGGGCTTTCACTTTGTCTCGATATCTCAAGAATGAGATTTTAATCTCCCAAAGGCTTTATAATCCTAATTTCCCAAAACAACCAACTTAAGTTATAATAGACACTTTAAATGACTCGTTTACTCCAATTCGAGTAAAACTAACTTAAAAATATTTTGGACCCAAAATAAAACCCAAGGATAGTCATTTCGACTATCTAGACCTATCCGGAATCAATGGCGCACTCAGAATCATCATCTGGAATACTTTATAACGTCCTCAATTTTTGGACCCCACTTTCCAAAATTTAAAATTCCCCAATTTAGATAAATTTAATTTCCCTGAAAAATTTAATTTCTCAGTCCCAAAGTCACGGGGTATTATATACTTCCCCCCTTACAAGAATTTCGTCCGCGAAATTTAAGTTATGCCTAGAACTTCTAATCTCATCTAGTCCTTACATCTATCCTCAAGATCACTATACCTATCTATCCCACTTCTCACAGCGAATCATATAGACTCGAGAAATCAAACTAGCTACCTAGGGCGGCCATACACCCTGTCAACCCGTAAAACCATAACTTGGCTTCACTAGCCTCAAAATCGTGATATAAATCTCAACAAATTTCTATAACAGCATATTAAGTATCTATAAAAGTTTAAAATTTCCAATGGTTGAACTCTTCTCAATTCCTGACATTCGCTACCTTCATGCGGGGGAGGTCTCGCAAGCAAAATCCAAATAAGGAACCCTCCCAATACAATACTTTGTAGCTATGTCGGGGATTGATATCAGTTAAACGAGGATTAAGGTTTTATAAAAGGTTTTCGAATCATAGATATTCCCCGAAGGCCTATATAAAAATATAATATAAAATAATTTCATGTCTTTCGACACACCAATGAAACACCTTATATTCAAGACACAAGGCCTCAACAAATACAATACTCTAACCAATACCTAGTTCTCAAAACTAGCACAACCATGAGCTAAATTTGTCACTTAACAATGATCTGCCAAAATCTGAACCTCTCAGTTCTACAAATCCTTGACATTACATTAAAGCATTTCCTCCATAAGGTAAGTCTTTCCCTCATTAGAATAGTACAATTACCTTCCCTAGCCTATCTGTAAAACAATAACCTTATAACCACCCCTCAACAAACCTTAACAATCCGTACTTCTAGAAATCAATAGCACAGCTCCCTACTAGCTCATTGCAAAACGATCTATTATCCGAAAAGATGCCATACAAAGGTCGTACTTACTCATTACTTCCTCCAAGGGAATTCTGTAAACATTATGGTTATGGCGGCTAATCCCTCATCATACCGTACATGGGACGCTCTTAATACCACATAAAGCATGACCTAGATCCAAAGAAAGGTATTCTACCTTATTTTCCCATAATTCCATCGTTTCACTTCATCCCTGAATCCCTCTACTCTTACTGATAAGCACCCAAAACTGTACATTTTATACCCCGAATAGACGTACTTTTGTTGCTAATTCTCGATAATATGGGTCTTATGTGCTTAAATGTTAATTATGCATGCTTAATTGTGCGTTGCAGAGTTCAAGCGTTTAAATCAAGAAAATTGTGCATTTTATGGAGCTAATTACCAATCCCATACCCTAACCTACCCTAGACCTAGCCTAAACCTACCTCGAACCCCGTGTGTTTCTAATTTGTCCCTTTTTATTATTTTGTAGCTTTTTAGTTTCAGTTATTTTATTTTTCGGATTTATTTTAGGATTATTTTAGAATTTTTAGGTTTTATTTTCTATTTTTTCTATTTTATTTTGATTTTATTAGTTTTTAGTTTTAGTTTTATTTTATTTTATTAGGATTAGAAATTTTTAGGATTTCATTTATTTCTTAGTTTTATTAGATTTTATATTTTAGGATTTTAATTTTTAGTTTAATAGAATTCTATTTTATTTTTTTATTTCTTTTTCTTTTTCTTTTTTTTAATTGAATCTTCATTTTTAGAGTAGGAATTTATTTATTTTTAGTTTTTTTTATTTTTAATAATTTTATTTTATTAGTGTTATTTTTTGGGTATAGCTAAAAACACTCCAAAATTTCTGCACACACTCCAAAATTTTCTTAAATAACAATTTTACCCTTTATCCTTTAACCCTTACATCAAACCTCATTTAATAATTAAATACAATTTAAGAAAATAATTTTTTTTTTAACTTTAAATAACAATTATTAACAACTTAATCATTATTTGATTTATATTTTAGTGCTTACTTATTTTTTTACCAAATATGAACACGATCCAATTAAAATGCGACAAAACACGAAATCTTATTTTTTATTTAATAAAAACACGACTCAAATAAAAGTGACACGACACGAAATCTTATTTTTTTTTTATCTTAAACGAACACGAAATATTTTTTTAACCTAACACGAGCACGATCCAAGTAAAAGAGACACGGAGTATTATTTTAATTTATTTACAAAAACCAAAACACGAGCGAATAAAAATGCGATAAAATACAAAATATTTTTTTTTACAAAACACAAATAAGGCCAAGTAAAAGCGATGCAACATGATTTTTTTCCAAACAAAAATATTAATTTTTTGGTAATTTTTTTGGGAGCGGCTATTGCCGCTCCTTTCAAGTCTGGAAACACTCCAAAATTTTAATCTAATGACAAAAATATCCTTATGATTTGTATGTTACTGTTTTAACCCAAAACATCGGTTGATAAAGACAAACATGATTTATCTATCTGTTATTTTTTTTGCTTTTACTTGTTTTAACCCAAATCATCCAAAGTTTTATATTTTTTTTTATCCGTATGTTATTGCTTTGGAGCTTTTAACCTAATGACAACATATGAAAATAATTATGAATATTAAATTTGAACCCATTTTTTTTTATCAAACACAAGCACAACCTAATTAAAACGCAACACGGTATAACATGGCAAGATATATTATTTTTTTAATCTAATACAAACACGATAGAACATGAAATAATATAAACGACACGACACGCGAAATCTTATTTTTCAACTAATCATAAACATGGTCAATTAAAATGAGACACAACACATAGAAACAACACAATTCATCACGACACGACATTGTTTTCTTTTTTAACCAAACATCAACACGATCCGAATAAAAGTGACACGACATAACATAAAATAATATTTTTCAATAAACCCGAACATGACCAAAGAAAAAGTGACACGCCACAATTTATGTTATTTTTTTTAACCAAACATGAACCCGACCGAAATAAAAAGGACACGACACGCCTTAAAATCTTATTTTTGCCTAAAACGAAACTCGAGTCCTATATTTATTTTTTAAAACAAAAAAATGCCTTGGTGAAGTCTTTTTTTTATCTAAAACGAGCACGGTTTAATTACAATGCACAATCCAGTTAAAATGCGACACGAAACAATATTATACGAAATCTTATTTTTTATCTACCAAAAACATAATCCAAGTAAGAGAGACACGAGATGACACAAAATATTATTTTAATTTTTTTACAAAAAATACAAACACGACCAAATTAAAATGCAACACAATACATAATCTTTTTTTTTACGAAACACAAATATGACCAAGTAAAAGAGACAAAATAATTTTTTTGCAAACACAAATAATACGAACACAATTTTTTTTCACCGAGCACAAACACAAATACGATCGAAGTAAAACATAAATAGCACACCACATTGGATCGTGTTTTTGTTTGGGTAAAAAAAAATCATGTGTTGCTTTTACTTGGCCATATTGTTAAAAAAAAAGATTTCGTATTGTATCGCATTTTAATTGTGTTTGTATTTGGTAAAAAAAATTACCAAAAAATTAATATTTTTGTTTGGAAAAAAAATCATGTTGTATCGCTTTTACTTGGCCTTATTTGTGTTTTGTAAAAAAAAATATTTTGTATTTTATCACATTTTTATTCGCTCGTGTTTTGGTTTTTGTAAATAAATTAAAATAATACTCCGTGTCTCTTTTACTTGGATCGTGCTCGTGTTAGGTTAAAAAAATATTTCGTGTTCGTTTAAGATAAAAAAAATAAGATTTTGTGTCGTGTCACTTTTATTTGAGTCGTGTTTTTATTAAATAAAAAATAAGATTTCGTGTTTTGTCGCATTTTAATTGGATCGTGTTCATATTTGGTAAAAAAATAAGTAAGCACTAAAATATAAATCAAATAATGATTAAGTTGTTAATAATTGTTATTTAAAGTTAAAAAAAAATTATTTGCTTAAATTGTATTTAATTATTAAATAAGGTTTGATGTAAGGGTTAAAGGATAAAGGGTAAAATTGTTTTTTGAGAAAATTTTGGAGTGTGTGCAGAAATTTTGGAGTGTTTTTAGCTATACCCTGTTTTTTTAGGTTAACTAATTAAACACACACACAACTCCCTTATCCTAAACTAACACCTCACCTAACTCCCCTACAACCGCACCCACACATTAATCCTATACACCCTCATCACACCCTACACCCACCTACTTCATCTTCAACCTCAAACCAACAAACTTCTCTCTTTTCTCTCTCATCACCCAACTTTTACTCAACCACCATTAACCCAACCTTCATCATCACAAAACCATCCACCCTATTCTTCCCCAGCCTATCCACGCAACCCCTTCCATCGGCGGCGACCCACGACGGCACCCACAGTCGTAGCCCCTTCAACCCCGTAGCCCTCCGACCTAATGTGCAACCCAGATCAGACCCACCAGCAGACCCGCAGCCCTGTCGCGACCCAGCTGCCCAGGCCGGGTCGACCTTATCTCCGTCACCAAACCCGTCGCCCAGCTCCGGATCCTCTCTCTCGATCCCAGCCATCCCTCTCCGGCGGTGACCCTCTCCCTCCTGCCGGAGCCCTGACCCCAGTCGCAACCCAGCCCATTGCCGGGATGCACAACCTGTCTTACCCCTGCCACAGGCGCTACTCCTCCAGCCGTGACGCCAGCCCCTCTGGCGTTATCTCCCCTGCACGATCCAACCCTGAACCCGACGTCACCAACCTCCGTCGGTGAGCCACCATCCCAGCCTTGACCCACCATTCAACAAACCCATTTCCCATCCAATCTCAAACACGTGTTCAACATTTTCCAATCCCTTACCCAAATTAAAAATGAAGACCCATTTCATCCATTTCCCATTTAAGCCACGATCTGCCAAGACAAACAAGACCAAAACAAAACCCATTTTACCTCACATGTTTTAAACCATTAACCCCTTTTCCCATATTTCCAAAAATACCCCCAACCCTTTTTTCAATAATCTGATATTTGTTCCTCCATTTCCCACTTGTCCCCACACCTCACACAATCCATGCACAATTGTGCATTTTCTCCATATTACCCTCACCCATATATCCTCATCCCTCACACCCCTGATGTGCACATCCTTATTTTACCAATTTAACCCCTTAGCTCCAATTGCATATAAAAGAAGACCTCAAGGCCATTTGAAGACCATCTAAACTTTTAGATAGGAATTTTAGAGAGAGAATTGTAGAGAAAATTATCCTTTGTAAATAGTTTTATTTTTTTTCCTTTTATTTTTTTACATATTTGTGAGAAATTAATTGTTAAGTGATTCAAATGAGTGTTTGTATGTAATTGAATATTGTGGAAAGCTCATTTTGAATGGATGTTGCTCAATTTCTATGGAGGATTAGAGTCCAATTTTACAAATCAAGGAGACTTGTTTGAAGATTTGTCCTCTTACCCTTTTATTTTATTTGTTTATGCCTTTGATTATTAATTTGTCATATTTTATACCATGTTAGGCTAAAACCCCTTTCAAGGGGTGGGGTAAAACCCTTTTATGATGTTATTTTAGTTTAATTAGTTTAATTACTTGAAATGTCCATTTGAATGTTAATTTTGATCCCTCACCCTTAGATTTATGCCTTGAGAGAGGGTAAATGATTTTTGAGAGAAAATCGAAATTCTAGTGATAATACCCATTTTAGATTCGAACTAGAGATAGGGGTTTCTTAAGTGGGGTATTATTACTTGAATGTCAACTCTAAATTTATTTTATAAGACTGACAAAAATTCTAATTGATCGATCCTAGCGAGTGATTAATTAAAAGGAGTGTGGATCTGTTTTTCTAGAGTTGTGGGGTGTTAAACTTAACTTTATAAAAGATTACTATTTAAGTACACTTGCAACGAGTTGGTTTGTAATTTTGATATTTATTTGGGAGTATTCAAATAATTAAATTAATTAATTAAAATAACTAAAATTTGTGGTGTAATCCCATTCCTTCATTGTTCTCACAATTATTTACCTCACTTTATCTTTTATTTTAGTGGTAGACTTTAATTTTCATTTTAGTCAATTTCTAGTTAGTTTTCATCTCACACTTTAGTTTAGTTTAGTTTAGACCTCACCTCACCCTATTATTTTAATATTGAAAAAGCTAAAAAAAATTAGAAAAGTGAAAAAGCACAAAAAGAAAATAAAAAGTGAATTACAATTGAATTTGTCTCTAGCTTACTCCCTAGAAAGTGGATTGACATCCTTACTTACCACTCTACACTTGAGTTTATTATATTTGTACGTATGTGAGGATTTTGACTAACTTGGCTTTCATCAACAACGATACGCAAAAAGTAAGTTATCACTTACCAGGACAAGCCCTTCTTCCTAAGGCCTAATTCTTCCTCAAAGAAACATCCTCTCAAAATCCTTCCTAACCATCCTGAAGGACAAGGCGCTATTATGACCCCTACCAACTCCTTCAGTCCTATTCAATGGACCTAAAACCCCAAATTTCTTACTCCCTCTTACAAGAAGGCGATACTCCTGACATTGGGACAACCCCACACACCTCACATCGGTTTTCCTAACAAACACTGGTGAATTCATCAATCTAAACCTCCCAAGGGGTTTACTATTCGCTTCTCCTCAGTACTTGCCTTATCGATCAGAAAATTCTCCATTCGATTCAATTCTCCTTCTCACTCGGCCATCATCAAATCACCTTAGTCGCCTCTAGAAATCTCCTCTTTATCTCCGCCTGAGTCGTGAAAAGAAAATACCTCCAGTCAAAGCGTACCCAAAATCTATTATGGGTATTAAATCTCTCATCTTGTCCCTTCTTGTACGGCTTATTATTGGCGACGTTTGAGACGTGAGTAACTACGTCAGAACGTCGTTCAAGTGACAACACCTCGCAGAATGAAATAGATGTAGTGAGCACAACAATCCTAATAGTAGGGCTCTACATCAAGAACGCTTGTGGAGGAGCGTAGAAAATCCGCATAGATCCTAATAACACTAGAACCTGATGCTCTGATACCATCTCTGTCACCTCGCTTAAAATAATAATGGGTGGCCAGCTCTATACTACATTAAATCAGGAATCTCAGATGGCTCATTCTCAGCATCAACAAACCATAATAAAATAGATAAGGCTAACTACCCGACACTATAAAAGTGATTGCCAAAATTTAAATAAAAACATACAACGGAACTCAAATCAATAATGAGAATGCCTATAAACATGAATTAAGAATATACATGCTCAACATGAAGAAAGAACATACTCTCAATACATCATAAGTACCTACCAAACTATACCTGAATAAGTTGTCGGGTCACAGACAATACAACAACCATAGGGAAGAAATATAAACATCTAAATAAACCTTGGTTGTCAACCCCGATATAAAAAATGAATCCTATCTTTATTTACAAAGGAATAGAAAGCGACTACAATCCAAATCCCGCAAGAGCCCGCAACTGCTACAACTCCTAAGACTCTGGATAAAAAAGCATTTGGTATCCATGCGGTGGGACACCTGTAGTAATAGTGTCTGTGTGCGTATATATATATATATATATATATATATATATATAGCAAAAGAGAAATATAAACGGTTCATAGACCGAGGTGTAAAAATGTTTAGCAAGTGTGTTAATCGTGCATAATAAATATAAATGCACTATGTCATAATTAAAGTGGAGTCGCACTCTCGTGAAACCCCCAAACTCACCTCACATCTACAGCGCGCACCTAGGCGTGTCCTGGAACTTTAACTAAGTTACCCCACCCATATAAGGACAACTTATCTTACCATATGCACGGCCTATACCCGCATAACCCGCCATCTTAACATAACCTCCAAAATATCCTTTTCATTCTAATAACTCCTAAATATATACACATATATGCCTTACTAGGCTCTAGTGGTTCCAATTATTAACTTAAAATAGTTATAAGTCTTAGTACATCACACATTAACATTAGGCTTCAATATAAGAGTTTATTCTCTAAACAACATGCATTTAAATACTAATGACAAAACTTCTCTCCACTCTCAACATTGCACTGCGTTTCGTGCGTGGTGCATCTCACAAAGCGAAATCCAAACAAGGAACCTCCCCCGATACACTGCTCCTGGACAATGTTGATCATATGGGTCCATCATGTCTTCCACATATATCCTATAACTTCAATTACTTAAATATAGCGTACTATATATGAGAATATAATTAGAATCTCTATCTTACTCCTTGGTTTCGTTATAACCGCAATTGTCTCTTTGTACGATCCTTCGACTCTAATATATCAGTACACCGAAATCACATAAGATGTACACCATAGAAACTCCATATCTTCTTCACCTATAGGATATATATATATATATATATATATATATATATATATATATATATATATATTTACTCTAAATTTAAATAAGGAATCGTTCATTCCTATAACCACGTACATAACACACATAATGTACACATTGCAATCCACATAGCATAAACGGTTATAGGATACCAAAATACTACACCATGATATCATCTTCCAGAAATTACTCACTTTCTCCCGTGGTCACCACCTATCAAACTATTATCACGCCTCCATGGCGACAAAATCAATCCTAACGTATGGGAAGCGGTCATAGTTCCTACCGAAAAGTGAGAACGACTCATACCCAAGACTTCTCACCCCCAAAATAAAATCACACAAATAAAAATGGACGAGTATGACCTGGGGACTATCTACACCCTGCTCCTCAAGCCAGGGGCTCACCCTCATCGCGCAACTTCCCATGATAGCATGTGTTGGGTATTCTTCACACATTGAGTATATATATCATTCACACAATATAAATACATCCATATGCTCACATTATATAATCAAACCATCACACATGGTATAGATATTCACGCCATAAGTACCCACATATATGCATACCTATACATATATATATATATATATATATAAACATATACATACCATCTCTTATCCGTCTGTATGGAATTTATAAACTCGGCTATAAGCAGACATAATCCTCAATATACTAGTCGTCCTTCCAAGCGTATTAACTAATTTGTTATATAAATTCGATCACTCAGTTGAAGCATATTCATCCATTACCCCTATGATATGAATAGTCTTCCAATATATTCAACATTAAGGTTATCAACCCCAAAGTTTAATGTATGTAACAATCACTACACATCCCATATATATTCGAAAGCACATCGATATATCTTGTAATAATTTTGACTATTGGTATACACCTAACTAATAGTCTACAAGCCTCAAGCTTAATCTTAAATTCATTACATGATCCCATCAATTATTGGAATCCCCATTGTTAATAACACACAAATATATAACAACTATCCCCACTAGATTTACAACACACTATTCTAGTCGATAGTATGACCCAATCGCTCCTAATTTCTGACTACGGTTCAATTGTCTCAATGAACCCTTAACATTAACACATTTACGATATATTCCTTGAATTTATCATCACTAAGGATACTCGACCTTTACCTCTCATTGGTCCCAAATCATATCTTGAATAGAATCCTATCACTATAAGGATTCGGCACAAATCTCGGCCTATAATTTCACGCCATGCCTTTACCACTCTCCCAAAGAGTCCTAAACCTTAAATCATCTCTAAACTCACTTCTAACCTCTAAATAGAACTTCCATCCTTAATGAGATTCCCCACTACACCTCGAAATATCGGTTATTAATGCGCACATAAACAAAAAGGGGCTATCCCCATAATTCATGATAGGTCACCACCATCATATTAATAAAATACGCCTATTATTGAGTCCCATAATCTTTTCCTTCCCAAAAAGGGCATCCTATCCTCATAAACCAATTTTATCATAGGCTCGAAAGCCCCTATTCATCCTAAGGCACAAATCCCTTAACATTATATCATAACTCTCCATAATAAGTCTATTAAGAAGACCGCTAAGAATAAAACACAAAAGAAATGGGGCAAAAGAAAATCCCACTCTTGGGCTTAAAATAGAGGACCGATCGACCTGTCCTAGACCCCCGGTCGACCGCGGGTCTAAAATTTGCCCTACGAAGAATGCAGTTGGCTTTTCCATTGAGGCACGGTCGGTCGGTTCCCTGGGCGCGGTCGACCGACCATACCCGATATTTGGCCATTTTTCCATTTTTGAGAAAAACCAAACTCTCCAAACACCCAAATATTATCATCCAACCCTCAATCTATAACTCAATCATATTCTTCATATCAAAATCCAAACCTACATCTCATCTCATCAACTTAAATGTCATCAATCCCATATATAAACGTCAAATTCAAGTTTTAGTCCCAAAAATCTAGGTTTTAACATATAATCCAAAAATCCTTTTCTTTTAACCACAAATTATGAAATGAAATACACAAATGAAATATTTAGCAAGATTAAACACTTGCCTCAGAATTGTAGAGGTTAAATCATTCCCGAAATCGCGCGTGGACCGGAAGTCTCCAAGCTTTCTCCTCTCTCTTTCTTCCTTTCTTCTTATTTCTCTCTTTCTTTATCTTTTTCTAGGTCTCTCTCTCTCTCTCTCTCTCTCTCTCTCTCTCTCTATAAATTTCAAGAATGAGATTTTAATCTCCCTAATGCTTTATAAGCCTAATTTCCCAAAACACCCAACATAAGTTACAATACACACTTTAAATGACTCGTTTACTCCAATTCGAGTCAAACTAACTTAAAAATATTCCGGACCCAAAATAAAACCCAAGGACAGTCATTTCGACTATCTCGACCTATCCAAAATCAATGGCGCACTCAGAATCATCATCCGGAATACTCAATAATGTCCTCAATTTTTGGACCCCACTTTCCAAAATTTAAAATTCCCTAATTTAGATAAATTTTATTTCTCTCAAAAATTTAATTTCTCAGTCCGAAAGTCATGGGGTATTACAGAGTAGAGGCCCGATAATGTCCTCGAGGAGGATATCAACCACGAGTTTGCGGTAATCCACGGGGCATCACACCTCAAGAAGATTTAAGGACATGCCGCTTAGATGGAAGTTAAGAAGCTTACCGCAGTCATGCAGGCCTTTCAGATCGACCCAGACAAAACTCGGGCTGGGAACCATCGACGATCGGAGGACATTGATTATAATAAGCACATTAGGTTTATTGATGAATACTTGGTTGGGGTGAGAGCCCCTCATCATGATGCGCTGGTTATCACACTCAGGATAGCCAACTAGGACGTCGACAAGTTTCTCGTCGACTAAGGCATCTAATCTAAAGTGATGTACCTGGAGTTATTTAGAAAGTTGAAGTTGAGCGTAGGTGGCCTCAAGGAAGCCACTATTCTGTTAGTCGGCTTCACTAGAAAGATTGCAATTCCTTTAGGGAAGATTGTCCTGCAAGTCAGGGCAGGAAACATTTCCAAAATGATTGAGTTTCTAGTAGTTGACATTGAATCTCCGTACCAAATCATCCTCGGCAAACTGGGGCTCCATGAAATGAAGGATGTACCATCAACATACCATCAAAAGCTAAAGTGTATAATAGATCGCAGATTGTTCGAGATACATGATGACCAAGCTATGGCCAGAAAATGTTTCATAGTGGGCATTCACCCCAAGCAGGAAAGCAAAACTGATGTATCGAAGAGTAAGGAGGAAGCCCATGAGGGATTTCCACCCTCCAAATAGAAACTAAGGTACGGCCGACCAGAGGTGAAGGTGACCAATTTCCATCCCTTAGAAAGGGTCGTCGAAGACCTAGAAGAAGTGGCAGCTGAAAGAATCTCGATTGAGAAAAAGTTTTTGATTGGTACCTCCTTAATTAATTGTCAGAAGAAACAGTTAGTTACACTCCTTTGGATCAACTTGGATGTTTTTTCATGGAAACCCTATGTGCTGCCTGGGATAGATCCTACTGTTGCCTGTCATCGGTTGCATGTTGACCCAGCTTTCAAGCCAATCGTACAGAAGGCTCATCGAATTGCTCCGGAGAAAACAAAAGCGATAGAGAAAAAGGTAGGGAAGATACTGGATGCAGTTTCCATATGGGAGTTTCAATTCACTTATTGGTTATTCAACTCGATAATATTTCCTAAAAGCAATGGAAATTACATAGTTTGTATCGACTTCACCGACCTTAACAGCGCCTATACCAAAGACACTTTCCCCCTTCCAAAGATGTAACACCTCATAAATTCAAGGACCTTTGACTAAATAAATTTTAGGAGAAAAAAATTAATTTTATTTAGAGGAATTTATTTCATAATTTTGGAAAATTTTAAATTTGAGGAATTATTAATATGGCGAATTGAGGTTTAATCAGTTGGACTTTTTGTGTCGTATTTTGAGGTCGAATTTGGAGAATGTTATAGATTAATTCGGATGGCAATTCAGAGTGCATGGTTTAGTTCGAATGGGTCGAAATAGTTAGAAATGAGTGTCCATAGGTATAATATGGGTCTCGGGACCTTTCTAGACGCATTTGAGCTCCCAAATAAGTGTTTGGGACCTTTTTAGAAGGCCCATAAGCCCCCAAACGGGATTGGAGTTAATAACCCTAATTGTGAAAGGGTGAGGGAACTTTAATTCATTTTCAGAAGACTAAATTCAGGAGAGCAAAAAAAGAGATAATTTAGAGAAGATTTTTCGAGATTAATCCAAGAACAAGAGAAGAGACATTTGAATCAACTCAACATCTTCATTAAAGGATTTGATTCTACAAACCCTAAGACAAGTGGTTTAACTTGCATTTTGATCAATTTCATTTTTCCTATTCATATTATAGAAGGTGTGAATTGATTAAGATATTAGGGTTAGTTCTATAGTTGAATTTGGGGGATTGTTGAATAAACACTTTGGTGTCAATTGGGTATTAAACCGTAAAAACCCACTTTTGGGATTTGTGACTTCTTAAGAATTAATGATGTTAAAACAGTTAGAGGATGATTATAACTTGTTTTAGTAGTGAATGGTTGATGAAGATGTTGTTTTGGGTTGGAAATTAGGTAAATAAAACCTTAAACTTACATCATTGGTGGAAAACGGGGGAAGAGAGGAGACTGGACCTGATCGATCCATCGACGGGGATTATCGATCGATCTATGGTCTTTGATTTTTGGTAGACTCGCTAGTTTTATTATATAAGTTAGATTTATTTGGAATTAAATTTTTGGCATTAATTATTAATGAAAAATAATTATTAACTTACTCCCTAACAATTATGGGTTAATATAATTTGGGGAGGGATAAGTGTGTGGTATATTTTGAAGGAATTTAGTGAAATAAATTATAAATACTAAATAACAGGCCAAGTCAGTGAGTTTGGGTGTATTGTTGAGCAATGCCAAGATAATTAATTAATATGGGATTAATTCTATGGAGTTAGGATATGGACTCGGGCGAAATTTGGACTAGTTCTACGAGCACTTAGGCACGAATTTAGTCGAGTTAATTTATTATAAGGGTATATAATAAATTAAGGAAAATTCGAATATAAAAAGGGTCTGAACCGTAAAATCTGGAATTGAGGAATATGTTCAACATGATGAGAATTTGGGCTGACGGTATAAGTTCAGGTAATTTACTTGGGTGACATAATTTAAGTAATAAATAAATAATTGGGCAAAATTATTTAAATATCAAGTCGGTTGGTAGACTTGGAAAGGTTAGGCTAGCATTACGGATTGTGTACACCGGTAGCCTAGATTTAATATATATATATATATATATATATATATATATATATATATATATATATATATATATATATATATATATATATATATATATATATATATATATATATATATATATATATATATGCGATGATGTGTAGTGTGTGTGTGTGTGTGTGTGTGTATAAATATTTCTGTGTATAATATTTATAATAAAGCATACCGATTCAAATGCTATCTTAGGAGGTTACGTAATGTGGGTGAATCCCCTGGCTAGTGAATGTAGGGAGAGTATAATCCCGAGGCCATAGCGTCTGTCATTAGGGGTGAGTCGTTATGTTATGGGACGGTCACTTTCGGGGGGAACTATGGTCGCCTCCTAGGCGGTTGTGATAACATTTATATCTACAATATATGTGTGAATGTTATAGTATGATATTATGTATATATGGTGTAGATTTATATACGGGTAAATATATGAAGAGAATTGTATTAATGATATAACTTGTCAGAATCTTATATGGTATCAAATGAGAATGATTTAAATAAATTAGTGAGATTAATAACTTATAACTCGTATTCTAAGCTCACTGGGGATAGAGTAGTGGGAAAAGTTGGATTTATATATATATATATATATATATATATATATATATATATATATATATATATATATATATGTGTGTGTGTGTGTGTGTGTGTGTGTGTGTGTGTGTGTGTGTGACAAGGCTAGTTATGGGGTAGATTGCTAGATGGGTCATGTATAGGTACGTTAAGCGTGCACATTAGTCGAAAGGCGAGGTGTCCTCAAGAGAGTGTGTGGCACTAACTTAAATATGAAGAGCATTCATGCATTTTAATCTACTGCATTTAAATTCACTTACTAAATATTTTCAAAATGCTTTGGGTTCTAACCTTTGCTATAAAATATTTTCAAAATCTTTTTGGTTTCCATCCACATCGACACCAGAATTGTGTAATTCCAGTATTATGCAACTGTGGCATTTATGGATGTTGCAGGATTTTGACTTAGCCGCTTCAGTCATTTCATTTCTAGACTATGATGCAGTCAGTATTCTATTTGGGCCTGTTGCCCTAGTTATTACATTTTATTCTAGTCAGTTGATGCAGTCATTTTATTATTCTTGTAGTTTATTTTTGTTATTTGATTTGTAGTCGGTGGTTGCCTCTGCAAGAATTATATTTATTCATTCTTATTAGTGTTTGATTCAGTGATTGTGTGTGTGGTTTATTATATATTATTTTGCATGTTGTTAGTGAGGTTAAGTAAAAAGATAAAATTTGGCACCATGTCTTTTGAATATTAAGTGGTTAGTAAGTTTTAAAAAGTTTTCGACAATGATGCTAAGAATGAACCAGACGAGATTCCTGTTTAATTTGATATAGGATTCATCACCTGGTATTTGATCAGGCGAGGTGTCACAGATGGTATCAAAGCATCAAGTTCTAGTGTCATTAAGATCTGTGCGTCTTTTCACGTTCCTTATTATAGGATTGTTGTATTCTCTTATGTATGCGACTTACATTTTTATGATATATTGTTTATTTGATGTGATTCAGATACGGTTTTAGTTGAGCGTGGCAGATCGAACATTATAGAATGACAAGTGTAGGACGATAGAAGGATTATTGGAGGGAGGACTCAGTAATAGTCATGGAGTGTTATGAAAATAGTGACGTGATAGGAGTCACCATATTGATTCGAACAATTAAAGTTGGAGTAATCACTAGGGCACAATAGTTGCCCCATGAGCCGTCGGGAAGGATGATTGTGCAAGGTTAAAACCCCATGTGTAGATGACAAGGGGTAAGGGCCGAAGAATATTTTGTTTCATAAGGAAAATCCACTAGGATTCGAGGGAGGTGCAGAAGGGTCAATCGCCAATGGATATTGAACATCCATTTGGGATCACATGTGGGGGAGTGTAATGACACTGAAGTCAAAACTTAGGGTAAAGAAGATTTCTCTTAGTAGCAGTATGGGCTGATGGGAGCCAGTCACCAAATTTATGGGGAGATACCATGGATAACGGGATGCGAATTATTACGAATATCTCACCACAGTTAAATTGAGAGGCAATGGAGATTTCAGTAATCTTCCAAAAGGGTCGAACAGTGGCCGGAGGAAGGAAAATTGACCAAATTCATGAACTTCATAACCAATGAGAGGGATATAAAGAATAAAGTAGGATTGTAAGTTAATAATAGACTTATGGGTATAAAATACAAGCGCGGATAGTAGATCGGGCTAGGATGGATGGTCTTATTGTCATTAAGGTTATACATTTACACTCATATCAATGCTCTCGAGAGAGGGGATCTAAGAGAGTTTGAGAATCTCTCGGAAGAGTGAGACTGGATTTTAGTTATAGTAAGGCACCAAGGGAAGGGATACCCATTAGAGGGCCCGTATTTATGATCGAGATCAATGGAATATCTACCAAGTGATGAGGGGTTCAGTAAAGGACGTCAAGGTCCCCAACAAGTCTCATGGTACCAGCGGATCCAAAGGGATAATTGGGTAAGCAATCAAGGTCAAGGCTACTAGGTCTGTGAGAAGGACAACCCCGATGGGGTCAGAGAAAGAGGGATGACACAAAGAGGTGTATTATGTGTAAAAGAGTGGAAACACATGGGTGGATTTTATTCGCAGCGAGTCAGGGGACAATAATTGGATGTCTAGTAAGGGAATCCATTAGAAAAAAATTCGGTTTAGTTAGGACAAGGGTGTAATTTCCAATAACCATTTGAGATGGAAGTGTTATCGGTAACCAAAACTACGAGTTTTATTCCGAGATGATTGAGGTTTTTTTTTATGCAAGCGGGTCACGATAAATGTATTATAACTAGATTTGTGTGAGAAATGGATTTAGTGGAGGTATCTTTAATATCACTAGTATGTGTATTTTTACCATGGAGTAGCGGGTTACTCTTCGATTCCTCCTTAAAGAAATGGGTGGGTATGTTGAGACAATTAATTTTTAAGGATTATCTTGTTTGAGAGGTAATATTCAAGGAATGATTTTTATCATGGGTATGGACAGGATCGTAATGGTGGGTGAGTATAGCAAGGCTATCGTATTCGTTGTTCCAGGGAAAGATATAATTTTTTTTTCTTGATGTCCCACTTAAAAAAGGTTTGAGCTCGCGGTGATATTTTGTGAAGTAGACTTTAGAGAGTATAGTTGTCTAGTTGTATTGGATCCCAGTGCTTAGGGTCGCTTACCGATGAGATTCGGGGTATGTCGGGTTACCTTGGAGCTGTTTAATTTAGCTCGTTATTAATATTCAGCGCTAAGGGCTTAGTGATAGTGCGAGCGTGGTAATATATGACTCCTCTGGAGACGCAAGATTCCATTATTAGACTTATGAGTATTGGTGCAAGGTTTGAGAGTCTAGGGGATATGCTTTGGGCTCTGCAAAAATCACGGACCGACAATGCTAAGGAATAGTGCATTAGGAAAAGTCTTTTTGGGTTTTGCTGGGAAGTTTTATATGCATAAGCCTTAATTAAAAATGTCGAAAGTGGGAAGACGACACTGCATCCTTGGTCATCGGATTGAATGATAATCAGTTAACGTGTGGAGAAATACATGAAGTAGAAATTCACTAAAAGATTGGGCCAGTAGAGCTGGTAAGTGTTGCGAAAGAAACATTACGAAGTTTTACACCAGAAGTTGATAAGTGGGGTAATGTCAGGAAGAATTAAATAATACTGAGTAAGGTCATCGAAAACATTTGGAGTATATAACCACGTCTAAAATATGGGAGCGAAACTTGAGATAAATATGGTTACGTATGTGATGATAGGAGGGTTGTGCAACTATGCACAAGATATAGGGTGTACGGGGACCCTGGAAGGAGCCAGAGTTTCTACTATGTAGATAATTAGCAGATTTGGGGAGTTGATGCAGAGGCGATGATTTTGGGTATATCCCGTAGGAATGGGAATAAGATGTTCCACAAATTATCAAACATTGAAGTGTGGGGATGTGTTTGGAAGTGACATTGAGTGTGTCACGACTTATGAATTGTTACCACTAGGATGCGCGAGTGTGACGGATATTAATGGATCGGTTGGCTGAAATAGCCATAGTGTATATATGTAAGTAACGTGGGATAGAGGGGTTATTTGGTGTTAACCAAAGGAGAGTGGAAGGTACATTAAGAGGAAGGTCGAATTATACGAGAGATTTCTACTTTCAAGAATTATGGGAGTAGCGTGGATGTTTTTACAAGTTTCAATTGTGTAGCTATAGTTTGGGGCTATAGTGGATGCCTATAGTAAGACTGGGTGTTCGCGGTACTAGGGTATGAATTATCGTTGCTAGGTTTCACCTGAGATAGGGTCTAGCGCATATATATGATTATGTATGTTAAATGTTGCATATTAATGTATTGATATCGTTAATTAAAATCCTAGGGAGTAGGGAAACTTCTGAAGTGATCAAGGGTAGTTGGACTTATTCTCGAGCGGGGAGATATAGCTTGGGATTTATTTTTGCTCAAGAAAACTAGTGATAGAAAGCGCGCAGTAGTGTATATTGTCCATTTTAGATCAAATTTGGAGAATGTTGTAGACTAATTCGGATGGCAATTCGGAGTGCATGGTTGAGTCTGGATGGGTCGAAATAGTTAGAAATGAGTGTCCATAGGTATAATATGGATATCAGGACATTTTTAGACACATTTGAGCTCCTAAATAAGTGTTTGGGACCTTTTTAGAAGGCCCATAAGCCCCAAAACGGGATTGGAGTTAATAACCCTAACTGTGAAAGGGTGAGGGAACTTTAATTCATTGTTAAAAGACTAAATTTAGGAGAGCCAAAGAATAGAGAAACTAGAGGAGATTTTAGGAGATTAATCCAAGAACAAGAGAGAGACCCTTGAATTAACTCAACATCTTCATCAAGGGATCTAATTCTACAAACCCTAAGGTAAGTGGTTTCACTTGCATTTTAATTAATTGCATTTTTACTATTTATATTATAGAATGTGTGAATTGATTAAGATATTAGGGTTAGTTCTATAATTGAATTTGGGGGATTGTTGAATAAACACTTTGGTGTCAATTGGGTATTAAACCGTAGAAACCCACTTTTGGGATTTGTGACTTCTTATGAATTAATGATGTTAAAGAGGATGATTAGAACTTGTTTCAGTATTGAATGGTTGATGAAGATGTTTGATTTGGGTTGGAAATTGGGGAAATAAAACATTAAACTTTCGTCAATGGTGGAAAACAGGGGCGGAAAAGAGATTGGACTCGATCGATCGATTTATCGACGGGGATCATCAATGGATCTATGGTCTTTAATTTTTGGTAGATTCTCTTGTTTTATTATATAAGTTAGATTTATTTGGAATTAAATTTTTGGGCTTAATTATTTGTGAAAAATAATTATGGACTTACTCCCTAATAATTATGGGTTGATATAATTGGGTTTGTGGTAAATTTTGAAGAAATTTAGTGAAAGAAATTAAGAATATTAAATAACGGGCCAAGTGAGAAAGTCCGGGTGTATTGTTGAGCGATGCCAAGATAATTAATTAATATGGTGTTGTAAACGTAGATCGGCAATTTTAAAATATATCACTTTAAAAATCAATTTACTATAAATGCGAAATAAAGATGGATCGACTCAACAATTTAATTTTCCAAATCTTATTGATTTTCTTTTCTTAAAAAGATGAAAAATTAAATTAAACACAAATTTTAATTTGTAAAAGCAAAATTAAAATTAAACCTAAATAAGTTAATTATGATGAACACACACACACACACACACACTTGAAATTCACTTAGACCAAATTAATTTAACCCATGCCTTAGAAATTTACCTAACATTAATTAATTCAATTTTCAAATTAGGCCAAACCAAATTTTATCAAATTACATTAATCACACTTGAAGTAAATTAAGTTAAACATCACCCAAATATTAAACATGCACCATATTAAACAAGAGAAGTGAATTAAACCATACTTTATATTTTCATCCTAAGCGTGCGTTCTAGGTGATTTGCATGATAGAATAAATTCACAACCACTACGCCGTGATGTAGGACGAAAAACCTACAACGGAAAAAAACCTCGGACGCCCTAGCCTTAAGTCCACTATGTATGGTATTTTTACAAGTACAAGACAAATGACTTACTCAACTGGATTCGACTCCCTTAAAGCCCCTAACGTGTCTTCTTGTACCAACCTCCGCTTAGTCGACAATCACGAAATCCACCAGAACCTTGGAATCAACCAATGAAGCTTTAGGAACTCGTCAACCACACACAGTGCCTTTCACCGTATGAGAACGCCGCAGTAAAAACCAAACTTCTTCTTCTTTGAGGGATGTAGAAGTAAACCCAAACTCTTTTCTTCTTAGGTAGAAAATTGAACCCGGTTCCAAATAAAATCCAAGCAAATATATATATGTGGTACTTGGAATAAACTAATATGAGTGTAAACAAAAGTGTATAAGAATAAATTTTCATGAAAAATAAACACTCAAAAAATGAACGCTCTCAAAAACTCTCTCTATAAATTGTAGATGAAAATTTTGATTTTTCAAAGTTGGTTCTCGCACATATTAATTCTGGCAAAAGTTAGTGGGACAAAAGAAGTGGGACCATGGAGAAAACTACCAAAAACTGCCAAAATATTTTCCCATCGAAAATATCGTTCGAATGACCCTTCTAACGAAGTTCCAGAGGCCAATTGGGAAAAGTTGTTGGCAAACTCATTCTCGAACGAAAATCCCAGAAAATTCATAATTCAATTTTAAGCCCAAAAACTTTATTAAAATTTCTAAAATTAACCTTCTGAAAATAAACTTCATTTTAAAATAAAATTACACCCAATACAAAATTTTCCAAGATCCTATATATATATATATATATATATATATATATATATATATATATATATATATATATATATATATATATATATATATATATATATATATATATATAATAAAGTAAGAAACTTATGTATGTCATAAGATGCAAAGATGACATCACATAGATGAATTTCTTTTGTCTTTCCTATTTTATCCTTTCAAATTCTGTTTTCCCCCTCTTTTTTCACTTATCAAATTGATACTACAGTTCAAAATTCAGGGTAATTTGGTCAAAATGACTTCATGAATTTGTCCACTCTCTCGCATCTCACACAAACATCTCTTTCCCCGCTTCTAACTCGTTCTCTAATCAGCAATCCCAAAAACCCTACCTCAAACCTCAACCCTTTTCCCCCACTAATTCGGCCATCGTCGCACCTTCCTCCACGTTGCTTCTCCTCTTTCTCTCTTCGACTTCTCTTAGGTGTCCTTGCTTATTAGGTGGCTTCTCTCAGATTATTTGTTTGCTCTTCTTTATTTATACCAATTTGAAACTAAGTTTTTTCTTCTTTATTATGATTTTAGGAGTCAATATATGAATTTGAAGCTAATTTATGTTGTTTTACTACTATTGTTCTGGCTAACCTTCTTCATCTACATATCAATCGTTTTAGCCCTAAATTTTTTCATTTAGTGTTCTTTCATATTGTGTTAAATCGTTGGATTTCATATCCATCTAAGTTTAAGTGTTGTTTGTATTTGTTTTGTTGAGTTGATATAATCCCCTGGTTTAACTAACATTGTTCATATACATCTCAATGTTGATTTAGGTTTACGTGTTGATTTAATCCATTGTTCTTGAAAATATTGGTGTTGAAAATGTTCAATTCATTGAATCATTTGAAAATTTTGTCAAAAATAGTTTAATCGTTTAATCGCTTAATCAGTTGGCTAATTAGTTGAAAATCATTTAATCGGTTCAATCGTTTAATCAGTTGAAAATCATTTAATCAGTATGAGAAAGTTCATTTATGTTCCATGTTTTGTTACTGTTGAGAATGTAGTTTCAAAAAGTTTACATTGATATACAATATGCAGGGTATTTGATATACAATATACAAAGTCTTTATCTATATGGAAAGGAAAAAAGTTAACTGCTGAGATGGACATGAATTGTTTTGGAGATAGATTTTTGTTTCACTATGTGTTTAGCTCTTTTGGTTTAGTTGCCATGCTTTACCTTTGTTTTGTTTGTGGCGCATATTCTACAGGTAGGGTTATGTAGAAGGCCTAATTTGTGTTGTGAGCATGATTATGGAAGATTCCCTTTAGTTTGCATTAAAAATCATGATCTATTCATTTACTTTTAACATGATGTAATGCAATGATGTTTGTGCCTATTAGGGTTATTCATTTACTTTTAACATAAAAATCATGATCTATTTATGGAAGGCTTTTCTGTAATGCAATGATGTTTGAGCCTAAATCCGAAATATAGTTTTGGAGAAGTTTACGAACCGAGAAACTTATTAATTATGTTTATTATTTGTCAAATCTTATAGAAAATCAAGAGGGAGAGAGATACTGATGATAGGTGGGAATAAGGATGGGAAGACATTTGCAGTAGCACCTATTCCACAAGCAGATGAGTGAAAAAAATATAAAATAATTGCAATTTCTAAAAACATGCTCTCCGATGCTACCGCAAAGCCCTGCTCAGTTGCTCTCGCCCTGTCCAAGACTGTGGCTAAAAGAGATAATTCAGAATGCTGCATAGTCAATTATTTCGTGGTTTTTTATTTTCATAGAGGTGTGTATCTCAACTACCGATTTTCATTTATACTTGGATGGTTATGAATTTGGTTTTTCTTGATTGGTATATTATGTCAGTATTATTATGGTGGCTTGAGATTCTCCTACAATAAATATTCAGCTAAAAAAAATGGTTCATTCATATGAATCAAATAAATTTCGTTAAGTTGAAAGTTTTAGTTTCAACATTCAATCATAAATGATCTATATGGGAGAGAGAGTTTTGGTGGTTGGGTGGTCCATGCCATTTAGATGCTTTGTATTTTTTGAGTGGGCATTGACTGGTGGTTTTAAGATTTCGTTTATCTATTCTATTATTTATATATCTTCGTTTTCTTCAGATTGTTTCAGTTGAGGTTTCACTATCCTCCCATACTTGGTGTGTATTGAAATATATATAATTTGAGTTTTAAATATTATCAATTTTTATTTGCTCTTTTTAATCTTTTTTTTATTGTATTTAAAGGATAACTCCAAATATTTTTCTTTATAATACTTAAGGGGGAAAGAAAACTGTGAAACGACCCATTTGAATTTCAAACATTGGGTTTTATTGAGTTGATTTTTACTCTCATGAATTGTTACCTACTTTCACTTTCATAAATGGTTCTTTATTGAGTTCGTATATGTCAATTTTCATGAGAATATTGCTACTTGATTTGTTTGTCTATTGCATTTTGAAATTTGAAGACCCATTGTTTGACAAATTGTCCAAGTAAGATTTGAATGTTAACACCCCCTCTTTCTCCCCCCCCCCCCCCCTTCTCTCTACATCATCAATATGTCATTTGCTAAGTCTTATAGGTCTACGAAGAGAGGGTAAGATGGAATACCATGCCAGGATTCATCTGATTAATCAAATACCACTTTTTTGTTCGATTTTTCGACAAGGATATTGTTGCGCAGGTCGTATCTGCTAGCATTGCTGGTGATATGGTTCTTGCAGCTATGAAAAATTCACATCTCAAGCTTTTTTAGCTGAAAGTGACCAAATTGAGAGAATCAAATATCTTTAGGTCTAACAAATTAGCAAGAACTTGATGAGAGAGTAATAATAACAAAAGATTTTCAATTTTAACAATCTATACAGAGTAACACGGGGCATGGTCTTACCGGCTGCAAGAAATAACTAGCGACACTAGGTAGCATTTCCAGTTCACTTATCTGGCTCTATGTGGACTGGATAGCCTCATCACTCCACAATTCCTCAACTAATGGTGCTTATTCGCGAGTAGCAGCCAAGAATATTCCTTCCTAATTACCCGACACCGTGATTTTGAGAATCCAATTAGAGAATGCTTTGAATCTTGGTTTTAACTCCCAGATAGCTAAATATAATTTCCAATTTTGGTCTTAGTGTTGCCTTCATGGCAATATGTTTGTGAATTTGGGACAACTAATAAGCAATATAATAAGTCCTTTATGTTTGATACTAGGATTATGCCGACGAGTGAAGTCCATGGGATGTATGTATGGGGGTTGAACCACACACGCATGTGAGGCTGCCTCGGGAAAAGCCGCTAGGGAAGCTCTGGTAATGAATACAAGTTTGTTGCAGTTCAGTTATGTCTAGATACAATTTCTATTTTTAGTTGAATGTGAAAAAATCACAACCCTCGAAAGACTTGCTATATTTAGGTGAGCATATTTTAGTTTTAGTTATTGCATTACTACCTATTATGAATTTTTAGTTTGAGTCAGCATTACTATTGAATGATTTTGAGTTTTTAGTCTTTCAACCTGTTGTGAATTTATAGTTTTGGTTTGAGTTTGTCTTTCTAGCTGTTGTTAATTTTTGATGACCTACAGTCTTCCATGGATATGTTTTCGTGAGGTTTACTCACTTATCTCAATTTTTTGGTGGATGCAGGGTGCAATAGAAGGACTTACAAGTGTTGGATAATTCGAGACATGGAGAGGCATATGCCACACCATGATATATGTAACTTTTTCCACATGAAGTGTTAGACAAGTAGGAGACATAATAGGGATGAGGGGGAGATAACATGGATATGCAAAGGAACACGATAAGGACATGAACTGGACATGGGGATGAGGAAAGGTCAAATGCATACCAAGTGACTCTGACGATTATCACTGAACTTCTTTAGTCCGAGAAAGAACCCCCTTCAACATTTGCACTAAGGTTTAATCTGAGAATTTTTTTACTATTCTAAGTAATCTATTTTCATGCTTTCCATGCTCATCACTACAAAATGGGATTAGATCTATTGAAGGGAACAGTCTATAACAACTTGGAATTGTCTGTAATAACAGGAAGAGCTTAGTGATTTGATAACATATATTCTTTTAGACCTGGAAAAAGAAATTCCAAACATGAAATCATTTACTTACCAACGTTTAGATTGGTTAAAAAGAGCTTCTTCACGGCCCTCTTTCTCTTCAAAGGGGACTTCCATAGAATCAGTAAAAAGGGCTTCTTCACTGCTGTAATTGAATTACTGTTTCCTTCTATTTTTAGAGTTGTAATATCAGTGCATTCAGGTGGTTCTGATGATCCTGATGCGATATCTTTCTTTTCTCCGGATGAGGGGACAACTATATACCTTTGACAGGTTTTTTAGTTCATCATGCATTCAGACACATAACGGAACACTTAGAACATGGATTCCATCTAGGCTTATAATGTTGGTTACTTTTCGGAAGAAGCATAGTCACATCGGTTGATGCAGGTATCCATATATAACCATGTAATTTTAGATAGGAATATGTGAATTATATTTTGATTTCAAAATTTGTGTTTGGTAGGTAGCAAATTTTGTAATGTTCAATTATTTTCTTGGATTGACGATGCACTGAAAAAAGTGATGCGTCACACATCTACATCAATGGGTGTAACTTTTTTTGTGTTATTTAATTATTTAGTTATTATTTTTGGAATTTCAAGAATCTGTATTTTATGATAGGTTTCCAAATAATATGTATTCTATCACATAGTTTGAGAGGTTTTCGTAAATTGTTTCATATAGGTAATCAAGGTGAGCTCAGAACTCAGGGCATGTATTTTTGAAGAGACTGACCTCACATGTAGTGTCGGAGTAGCTCCGAATTGTTTACTTGCCAAGGTGAGCTCGGATATAAATAGCCAAACGGTCAGTTTGTTTTACCTAACGATCAGATATCTATCATAACATTTATATCCTCACTTTCTATACGAAAGATTATGGGCATTGGTATGGTTACCAAAAATGTTTTGAAGGGTATATTTGGAATTACGATGTGCGTGGAGATTCTACAAAAAAAGGCCTCATTTTTTGTGGCTGAAAATGTTCTCTCATTACTAATACTTTTTCGATACAACTTGACTCTTCAAAGAAGCCCTCTTAAATACAAATTTTCTCTTTTTCACTCTCTTTCGATCTGTAAAATCTACAATCACATGAAATGAGGTGATCTGATCTTCTAAAGGATATGCAACTCTACCTACTGATTAAAATGCAACGCTACCTACTGATTAAAATGCAACTCTACCTACTGATTTTAAGTTTCTAAAAGATGTTTGTTGTTACTTCAAGAAAATCACAGACATCATTATTGTGATTAGCTCTAATAACTGTATAATGCCTTTCAGGCTCTAATATGCATGATGTTTTTGGGTTTTGGAAGAGGAACTTCGCGAAACCTCTCATGTCTAAGAGCGGTTTCAGTTGCTATCCGTTTTCAGGGTCATAAGTAAGAAGTTTGATCAACAAGTTGAATCCTGCATTAGAAAGAACTGTTCATCAGGTGAACAATGTAGCCAGAAATTTCCTACGCAATACACTATACTGGTTCTTGAAGTTCACCTGCACTCCTGGAAGTTTGGAAAATCCGGGAAAAATCAAATCATTTGGTGTACCAAGAATTTTAAATACCTTATCCATCTAATCAAACTCTGTTTTCCTATTCAACAATTGCTTTGTTAACAGTTCAGCCATGATACAACCCAATGACCACATGCAATTGCTATTGAATTGGATTTGGGATTATGTACTCTCTTACTGGACACATCCTATACAATCACTAGCCATCCTATACAATAATTGGACAAATTCGTTTAATAGTTATTGCAGTAACTGATCTATGTTATTTGATTAAAACTTTCATTTATTATAATATTAATTAGGAAATAAAATGTTTATTCCAAGCTGTTTGTGAAACAAAAATTTATTTCTATACATCTTGATTTACATTTCATGTGTAAATTGTTTTCTCGATTATCTTTATTGCAGGTAGATCCTATAATTTTCTTGGTTTCCATGAGTAGTCAAATGGTTAGTGTTAATTTTCTATTTCGCACCTTATATTTAGTCCTCAACCTCAACATCGATAGCTGGTTCTAGCATTAGTTCCGCATCATGGGGGTGTGTGTTTGAAATGTCTGTAGTACATCATCTTAACATAGATTTTGTTAAAAGAAACAATATCACCTCTCTGTACACATTCATTGATTGGATCAATAATATCACCTTATTTTTTGAGGATGCTTTTGCTTTTGATTCACTCCCTTATGCAACCTTCTTTTCCTTTCAAGTCTCATCACCCAAGAGATCAAGTTTCATTCAGTGATTTAAGGCAAAAGTGATATAAGGCATGAGCTGTTAAGGTTAGTGTATGTTTCTAATTTATGCATGACATGTGTCCATACCCTTTGTTTGTGGACTATTTTGATAATAAGTTGGCTATAGCCAGCTTAGGGAGACCCCATTTGATTATTTACGTTGGTTTCATTTTGCATGCAAAAAATGTTCACAGAAAAGGAGATAAAATTATAAATTAACTCGATGTCATCTAGATAACTGTGATTGAAATTGCAAACTCTGTAATTTTGGCTACGTTTGATCTAAAACCACGGTAGCTCTCTCTATTTATATATCTTCTTTTTTTCCTTTTTTATTTCTAAATGATGGTATTAATTCATTTTTTAATGATTGCCACCGCTACTTATGGAACTAATATAGCAACCATTTACACGATGACAAATGGTTTGCCTACTTAGTTAACAATCTTGCTATGCTTAAGCATTTTAACACAAGATTACAAGTTTTATCCAATTATTTTGTATGAGATTATATGATTTGTTAATCCCACAATTTTGTTTTTAAATTGCTTAGTTCAGGCTTCAGTTTATTATAGTCATAAATCGATGATTTAGTTATCATAATGTCCGGAATGGACTATCTGTATAGCTGAGTAGTTTTGGTTTCTTAAATAGGTGGATATATTTTTTTCCATTTAACATGTATAAATGTATATAACATAGCATCTAATCTATTAAGTTGATGGGTCAAGGGCTAGCCTTTATTATTGTTTTTATGTTAATTATATGCCACCCTTGCATGTCTTTTTGGAAATTTCATCACATTGTGTTTGTTTTTATGTGTTCTACTTTAATTTTATATGATCACTTATTTTCATTATTGCTTATGCATTTTTTATAAAACGAATTTACATTGGTTAGTGGATATCTATTTGTTTCTTCCATATATGCTGAAACAATCGCATTTTGTTTATACGGTGTAAGGTGGGTAGTTTTACAAACAATGGTTACTCTCCAAAATTTTAAATTGTGTAACACTGTATGTATTATATATAAAACTTTATAACTTAAATTACATACGACTTAACACTTTGTTTTGTTGGGAGAACAAAATTGTGTCCGTTTCACAATTAAGTGCTTTCGAAATTTTTGCCGTTTTGTGATTATGTACTTTTTGAAAAATTTCATCGTGCCTTCAGGCATGGGCATACCCTAGTGAGTGTGTGTGTGTGTGTGTGTGTATATATATATATATATATATATATATATATATATATATAATGCATTAATACTTTAGGAGATATTGGAACTAAGTTGATGACGTGAAACGAGGCATAGGTAAACTGACAATGATATTCTCGTGATAAGTAGGCTGCAACGTCTTCAACTTCAACATGTCATAAGGTTGAAGGATACATAAGAACACTATCCTATGACTCAAATATTTTTGTCCGAAATTGAGACAACACTACGTTAAGACTCAATCGGAGACTTGTGTCCTTACAAATCTCCCCCTTTTGCTATTCCGGGACAAAAACCAAAACAAAATCCTAAAGGGCCGTCAAGCTATATTGTACTCAAAAACATCCCACCCAAAAATAGGAAACTTGACTCAAGACCCATGGATCTATAGCTTTACTGATGAAAGTTTCCACTTAGAAAAATTCCTGCACACTTAAACAAACTATCAAACGCATAAGGAATATCACGAATATTAAATTCATGTAAAATAAATACTCCCCCTAAATTAATTCTTCCTTTATCAACTATTATTAATCTAAGAAGGTCTCGACTCCCCCTAAGTTAAATCTCCTAAACTAAGATACGATTAGATACCATTTCTCCCCCTATCATTCTCCCCCTTTTTGTTCAGGAATAGACAAAGGATAAAAGAACTAATAAACAAGATGAAGCATAATAAAATAGGATAAACAAGATGACGCAACAATTAGATAATAACTAATCCAATTAATAATAATGGATACTAACTATGAAGCGAACAAAAATAATATCAATTTGACACATAAGAAATTAGGCACGTGATATCAAAAAAAATTTGCAACAAGTTAGGTACCAATTATGAATTAATTCATAGGTGGTCTAGCTAAAAAAGGGCAAAGACTCAAAATAAAACATAATATCATATATGTATACACAATAGATATAAAATATATACAAGCACATATATATGGATATAAACTCACAAATGACACAAAATAAATTAACATGAGTTTTCCACACTCTTATAGCATAAATGTGTCATATGGAAACTAAAGTGAAGGGGTGTGAACAAGATACCAATGAATTAAAACTCAATAACTTAAAACATGTTCATGGAGCTCTCATTTGATTGCAAAATCTTATCAAATTTAGATATATCTTTATGTGACAATACAAATTGAACTCATTAAACAAACAAACACAATGCATAAAAGCCTAGCATGTTGATGATTCTACATACCAATAGAGTCATGATATTGAAAGCGCAACTGGGATAAACGGACATTGAGCAAACCATTGATATACCATCCAAACTCCCATAAAATAAGCATATTAATTTTTGAAAGACTATATCAAACTAAACAAATAGGCCTTGGCAAATATTTTCTTTTAAATCCATTATTCTTTTAGTCCTTTGGACCACGTATTTCTTTCACGTCCAAGCAAACGACGGCTTACTCGCAAAGGATGATATTTCCTTTCGGAGCCCTTCCCTGTGCATATTTATATATATCATTTTTATATCTCACACAAATCTCACGTGCAGCGGATTTTAATATGCACTAGTCCTCCTAGGTCACAAAATATATAGATGACTAGATTGGTAGGAGAACACCTCACAAAGCTCAAATATACATGTGAAGTTAAAATTTCAAGTGAGCTCGTGCATGTGTGAATTGAGGCATATAAAAATAGAATCCATTAGAGAAGCACAAAATCCAATGGCTCCATGTAACCTTGGTAGAGAACATTTTAAGGATTATCCATATTAACTAAAAGTTCTAGCCACATGGAAGAGAAAAAGAAGGGATTCAAACACAAACATATGCCACAAAAGATGTGTAAAACCAAAATACATACAATAAAAATATTTTTGAGTTTTTGAAATTTTTAACCAAACAAATAAAAATATTTACTTAAAAGACACACAAAAATCATTTGTATTTTTCATTTAATGCAAACAAAATAAATATAATACAAAAGACAAACAAACATCATAATTCCAGCATGAGATATGTGATAAAGCAATGTCTATAAAATGATAAACATGCATACACCTAGAAATGATATATAATATGAAGAACAAAAAGCTAGAGTATGAAAACAACTAACACATTCAACCTTTGGATTTAGCCAGGGAGTTATCGTGTGAAAGTAAATGAGAATAAAAAATCCTATCTTGTAAAGCTAACAACTCGGATCTCCTAATTCAAACTAATGATGATTGACAATATCGGAATTTAGGAATCTTTGCTACCTCGGTTGCCTTATGTTGGGATTTACTAGGACCTATTTTAAGATCAAAACAAAATTTCTTAAGATGACATTTTCGACCACAATGTGAGAAAATAAAGACTCGGCGAAAAGACTTACCTAAGGAATGATCTATAACATTGTTCCTAGAGGATTCTCTTAAAACATTGGTTTTGGCTTTATGAGTTGACTCATTACAAGTATCGAAGCCTAAACCACACGTGTCATTTTTAATTTGGACCGTTCCTAATA